>JAPWTK010000077.1:1200000-1589806 GCA_029963805.1 Aromia moschata | reverse complement strand
GTATCAGGAGCAGGAATTTTTTATATAAAATTAAACATTCGCTTGGAAAAGAAAAATTAAACAGGGTTTAGCCGTTTCTATTCTACTTTATAATTCGTAAAATACCTCCTCGCACTTCTGTGTTCCTTGGTACCAGGAGCAGGAATTTTTATATAAAATTAACCATTCGCTTGGAAAGAAAAATTAAACAGAGGTGTTTCTGTATTCCTGATAATTCGTAAAATACACTCCTCGCACTTCTGTGTTCCTAGTACCAGGAGCAGAAATTTCCAGTATAAAATTAACCATTCGCTTGGAAAAGAAAAATTCAACAGAGCTGTTTCTGTATTCCTGATAATTCGTAAAATACCTCCTCGCACTTCTGTGTTCCTCGTACCAGGAGCGAATTTTTTATATAAAGTTGACCATTGGCTTGGAAAGAAAAATTAACCAGAGTTGTTTCTGTATTCCTGATAATTCGGAAAATACCTCCTCGCACTTCTGTGTTCCTAGTACCAGGAGCAGAAATTTCAGTATAAAATTAACCATTCGCTTGGAAAGAAAAATTAAACAGAGCTGTTTCTGTATTCCTGATAATTCGTAAAATACCTCCTCGCACTTCTGTGTTCCTCGTACCAGGAGCAGGAATTTTTATATAAAGTTGACCATTGGCTTGGAAAGAAAAATTAACCAGAGTTGTTTCTGTATTCCTGATAATTCGGAAAATACCTCCTCGCACTTCTGTGTTCCTCGTACCAGGGGCAGGAATTTTTTTAGATAAAAATTAACCATTCGCTTGGAAAAAAAAAATTAAACAGAGGTGTTTCTGTACTCCTGATAATTCGTAAAATACCTCCTCGCACTTCTATGTTCCTGGTATCAGGAGCAGGAATTTTTTATATAAAATTAAACATTCGCTTGGAAAGAAAAAATTAAACAGAGCTGTTTCTGTACTCCTGATAATTCGTGAAAATACCTCCTCGCACTTCCTATGTTCCTGGTATCAGGAGCACGAATTTTATGATAAAATTAAACATTCGCTTGGAAAAAAAAATTAAACAGAGCTGTTTCTGTACTCCTGATAATTCGTAAAATACCTCCTCGCACTTCTGTGTTCCTAGTACCAGGAGCAGGAATTTTAATATAAAAATAACCATTGGCTTGGAAAGAAAAATTAAACAGAGGTGTTTCTGTACTCCTGATAATTCGTAAAATACCTCCTCGCACTTCTGTGTTTCCTGATACCAGGAGCAGAAATTTCAACATAATATGAAGCATTCGGGTGAAACGGAAAATTAAATAGAGGTGTTTCCGTGCTCCTGATAATTTGGAAAATACCTCCCTCGCTTTTCTGCACTCCTGTTACCACTGGTACAAATTTTGATCGAAATTGAGAATTTAGCGGACGAACGAGACCCGACGTCAAAATCGCGATCAAGAGGAACACGATAGAGTGCCGGGGAAGTCGCTACGAGTTTCGGTTTTTCCGTAAACAAGGCAAAACCCAATTTTTTCGTTATATCCGGTTACCCTGATGTCCGAGAAAAAAACCGAGGGCAGATCTGCATTCAGCATCCTCTATTTAGTCTAGGAGAATTTTTGGTGATTTTTAGGCGAAAAAAATTTTTTCGTCACAAAATTTTCTAAGGCTATAGTCCATGAAAATCGTCAAAAAATCGAATCGCTTCAAAACGCCCCAAAAGATCAATTCGGATACGGGAAGAACGATGGCGGACGCAAAATCCCGTGCGATGCGCCGTTTTTCCGGAAATGTGGAAAAACTGCGAAAATCGTGAATAAACGATCTCGCAGTATCCTTCCCATATCTCGTGAGTATTTTCGCTTGATGTCGTGATAAATGCAGTTAGTTGAGTATTTAAAAGTTAAATGATCTATAATTTACACACAATAGGTGGAATGATCCATGGTAGAGGACCTACAACGAGCACACAGTGAACATAGGTTTTGATGCCGAGATATTATATTGAGTGTCCGGTGTTGAGACCTTGTTTCTCTTACGGCTCTTTCTACAGGACTGTTCGCTTGGAAAGAAAAATTAATCAGAGGTGTTTCTGTACTGCTGATAATTCGTAAAATACCTCCTCGCACTTCTGTGTTCCTGGTATCAGGAGCAGGAATTTTTTATATAAAATTAAACATTCGCTTGGAAAGAAAAAATTAAACAGAGCCATTTCTATTCTACTTATAATTCGTAAAATACCTCCTCGCACTTCTGTGTTCCTAGTACCAGGAGCAGGAATTTTAATATAAAATTAACCATTCGCTTGGAAAGAAAAAATAAACAGAGGTGTTTCTGTATTCCTGATAATTCGTAAAATACCTCCTCGCACTTCTGTGTTCCTGGTACCAGGAGCAGGAATTTTTATATAAAGTTGACCATTGGCTTGGAAAGAAAAATTAACCAGAGTTGTTTCTGTATTCCTGATAATTCGGAAAATACCTCCTCGCACTTCTGTGTTCCTCGTACCAGGGGGCAGGAATTTTTAGATAAAATTAACCATTCGCTTGGAAAGAAAAATTAAACAGAGGTGTTTCTGTACTCCTGATAATTCGTAAAATGCCTCCTCGCACTTCTGTGTTCCTGGTACCAGGAGCAGGAATTTTTATATAAAATTGACCATTCGCTTGGAAAGAAAAATTAGATAGAGGTGTTTCCGTGCTCCTGATAATTTTGAGAAATACCTCCTCGCATTTCTGCACTCCTGTCACCACTGGTACAGAATTTTGATCGAAATTGAGAACTTAGCGGACGATCGACACCCGACGTCTAAATCGCGATCACGAGGAACACGATAGAGTGCCGGGAAGTCAGCTACGAGTTTCGGTTTTTCCGTAAACAAGGCAAAACCCAATTTTTTCGTTATATCCGGTTACCCTGATGTCCGAGAAAAAACCGAGAAGGCAGATCTGCATTCAGCATCCTCTATTTAGTCTAGGAGAATTTTTTGGTGATTTTTAGGCGAAAAAATTTTTCGTCACAAAATTTTCTAAGGCTATAGTCCATGAAAATCGTCAAAAAATCGAATCGCTTCAAAACGCCCCAAAAGATCAATTCGGATACGGGAAGAACGATGGCGGACGCGAAAATCCCGTGCGAAGCGCCGTTCTTCCGGAAAAACGGAAAAACCGAGAAAAAACATCTTGCACAATCCCCATATAGAGTACAGAAACACCTCTCCGTTTCGCATTTGAAACGATCTGCATTTAATTTAAATCCAAAATTTCTACTCCTGGTATCAGGAACACAGATGTGCGAGGAGGTATTTTACAAATTATTAGTAGTACAGAAATACCTCTGTTTAATTTTTCTTTCCGAATGTTTAATTTTGAATTGAATTTATGCTCCTGGTATCAGGAACGCAGAAGTGCGAGGATATTGTACAAACTATCAGGAGTACGAAAACACCTCTGTTTAATTTTTCATTTCGAATGTTTAATTTTCTATTGGAAATTTCTGCTCCTGAGTATCAGGAACACATAAGTGCGAGGAGGTATTTAACAAAATATCAGGAGTACAGAAACACCTCTCCGTTTATAATTTCAAAACGATTGAAGCTTAATTTAAAATTAAAATTTCTGCTCCTTCTACCAGGGAATACAGAAGTCCGAAGAGGTATTTTTATGAATTAACAAAGTACAGAAACACATCGCCATAGAATGAAATTTTAGTTTTCGATCAAAAATTGTAGCAGGAATAACAAGGGTGCAGAAGAGCGAGGAGGTATTTTAAACTATTAAGAATACAGACCTTTCCTTTTCAAATTTTTAAACGTGTGTTAAAATGTGTTAAAATGAAAAATAAACATTTCTTCGTTTCGAAAAAAAATGACACCTGTGACAGGATTCGAACCCACGACTTTGAGGTTCCAACCCAAAAGCGTTAGCCACTCGGCTATTAACCCTATGTAATAATTTTGCAATACTTCGTTAAATATGTTTTTTTTTATCAAGAACATAAAACTGCGAGAACGTATTTAACAAATTTAAATTTAACCAACTGCATTTTTTCTGCTTCGTTTTTATTACGATGTATTTAATTTAAAATGAAAAATAAAAATTTCTCCCTTTTTGAAAAAAAAAAAACGCACTTGATATCGGATTCGAACTCACGACTTTGTGATTCGAACACAAGCACCATAACCACTCGGCCATTCCCAATTTTTATAAGTTTTGCAATACTGCATTAAATATGTTTAATTTTTTTATCAAAAAAAATGCATTTTACAAATTTTAATTTAACCAAGTGTAAATTGCATTTTTTCTGCTTCTTTTTTTGTTTCCTTTTTTTTGTTATTTAGATATGATTATGCAAAAAAAAATAATATAAATAAAACACAATGAATTATATAACTTGTTTTATTTGTGTAAATATAAATACAACTTAACTTATCTCTACAAATTAATATTTAAATCTATACAATACACAATTTCAAATCAGACTTTTCATAAATATATAAAAAAAGAAAAACAATAAGTGAACAAAGTGTAAGTAGATATATATTACAAGTGGATAGAAAAATTGAGCTAGACTTCCTGAAAATTTAACTACTAATACTTATATCTACTAATGTAGACTATGTCAATTTTGGTCAAATGCAAAAAATATTACCTTTCTTCACAATATAGTTTTTAGACAGATTTTACAGGAGAAGGCACTGTTTGATGCAGGTGCGGTCAATAAACATAATTTCGGTTGTTTGGGCAGTTTTTATCACAAAATGGCAGTTTTTGTAGTAATGTTGATAGTCCTGCCTCCAATTTACCCAAAAAGAAACAATAAAAAAGGAAAAACGAAAAAGTAAACGCCTACTTTTAAAAACAAGTTCATAATCGAAATAATATAAGGTTAGAGACTTAATAAGTTAATAAATAAAAAAAGATCCATAACACACTAAAAAAAAAAAAAAAAAGAAATCATTTTTACACTTCTCTCATCACAATAAAATCCAATATAAATAACGTACATCTCTATGAACAATAAATGGTTTCCTTGGCAGTGAGTAGTATGTATAAAAATTAATAACAATCGAATGGTTTTACTGAGCTACATTCAAGGTTACTTACTTTTAATTTTAAAACTGCTACATAGCTACATCCTTTCCTCCTAATATAAATATATCATATAAATATATTTATTACCTTCCATTAATTATATTTACATTCAACTAATTATTTATGAGATCACTGGTTCTGGGTGTAACGTAATAAGTGGCACAGGTGTGGACGAGAAAATTGTTGGACAGCAAAAAATATCGTAAAGAACCGTAAACGTGTCAATTTGAAAGCAAACAATACTAACAGTTCACTAACAAACACAGACTTTTACCACAACACCTGTGCCAGGAAATATAGTATATCCAACTTACAAAGAAAATCGACAATATATACACCAATTAAAATAAAATTCATAAATTATCACGATTGTTTTTTTTTTTACATAAAGATAAGCTATATAACAAGCAGTGTTAATATTAAAGTTGTACATCAGTTACAAGTGGCAGTGGTAGCTGACTTATTTGATAGCCATTGTCTCGCGTAATCGTATCGCGCAACTATATGGGTCGATATTGATCGGGAGCGGAAGTTAGGTTGGAGTGAAGGCTGAAATTGTTATAAACCTCGCACAACTCTTGCATCTTGTACTCCTCCAGGCAGACGAACCCTTCCAGGTTTGGAGACTGCCTCAAGCGCAGTCCATGCAGTGCACCACGTGTCTCTTCTCCTGCTCCCTTATAAATAATATGTTGAACACCTCGATCTGAAAGGAAACCAGCGATTACTTACAAAGTTCTACCCAAACCCAATTATTTTGGAAAACAGTACTTAATCCGTTTCGACCCGAAAACGCCACTCCCGGTACATCGCTCTTCAGCGCCTCATAACTAATACTATTTGCGACAGAAAAATTTGAGAGGGGCATATTTTTGAAGTTTAAGACGTGCCCTTTCAAATGGTGTCCATAAAATTCCTCCAATTAAGAAAAAAAGCAGTTTCTTTTTAAAAAACACGATTTTTTTGCACATTTTTATTTTGATCAAATTTTCAAAGGGTTTCTGGTCTGCAATGGACCTGAAACCTCACTAATCCAGTGGAATAAATGTTTGAACTTTTGTTTGAACTGCAAAATTTTTGCGTAAAAATTCAAGCATTTTTTATTGGAAAATGATGCACTTTTACAAACAATTGTAAAGAATAAAAAGTTCTTAACATCACTCAATGAATGCACCAGGATTTTTTGAGCAATTTTTTGGGTTTTGCTAAATTAAAAAAAATTCAGTGCATTCCTTGAATGATTTAAAGATCATTTTATTCTCGACAATTTATTGTAAAAATGCAGTTTTCGAAAAAAATTTCTAAAGATCAAATTAGTCTGCATGTATCAAATTAGTAATGCATTTTTTTACAATAAATTGTCAAGAATAAAAAAGTTCTTAAAATCATTCGAGGAATGCACTGGAATTTTTTAATTTTGCATTGATTATTTGCAAAATCCAAAAAGTTGCTCAAAAAAAATTCCAGTGCATTATTTGAGTGATTTTAAGAACTTTTTATTCTTGACAATTTTTTGTAAAAGAGCATCATTTTCCAATAAAAAATTCTTGTAATTTTCCGCAAAAATTTTGCAGTTCAGGCGCCATTTTGAACGCATAAGGGAAAAAATCGATCTTTAAACCACGTATACCTAAAGTTCAAACATTTATTCCACTGTTAGTGAGGTTCCAGGCCCATTGAAGACCGGAAACCCCTTGAAAATTTGAATAAAAAAAGAATGTGCAAAAAAATCGTCTTTTTTTGTTTATCAGTATCTTTATCAAACTGCTTTTTTTCTTTATCAGTAATTTTTTGGACGAATTACATGGACACCATCGGAAAGGGCACGTCTTAAACTTTAAACACATGTACCTGTCAAATTTTTCTGTCACAAATAGTATTAGTTATGAGGCGCTGAAGAGCGATGTACCGGAGTGGCGTTTTCGGCCGAAACGGGTTAAGACGTGTCTTTTTCTTAAATACTACGAGTTTTGTTATAATTTGATAGATGTATCTACAGTCGTGACATAGAGACTGCCTTCTAGTGTGCATTTACCCAAACACAAAACAATCAATACTAAATTTTTACAAGTGAAATTTAGTATGGTAGTTCAAATGTACCACTAATTTCTATGCCGTAACCGGATTTCTTTATCAATATTTTGAAGTATCTAGATAAAATTCGGTATTAAATAATGATACTTAACGGGTCCCTTGTAGCTTTCCAAAGATTTTTTAATGTTTAGAACGACTTACCTCGCATTGCCCTGCAATAATGGGCGCCTCGTTCTTCCCTCTTCCGTGGAACTTCACTTCCACACCCCTATTCTTAACGAATTCCAAGATGCGGCAACATTTCGTCAAAGTCCTCAGCAAGCAATTCCTGAAACAAAAATTAAAATTAGCATCCATTTTACTCCTTCATCGAGCCGAGCCGACTTACTTAATCAACTCAAACAGCTTCTTGTCCGAGACTTTGATGTTCCTGGCCAGATTCCAGGACAGATGCAGCATCGGAACGATCGACTTAAAGCTCTGCAACTTGTTCCATTCGTACCGCTCGATCGCCAGCTGGTACTGCCGTGCCGTGAGAGGCCCCACGTTCCAGGCTATGTTATTGCACCATCCGACGGCTTGTACCCAATGCACGCAGCCAGCGTTGACCCACACCAGGTCGCCCGGCCTCTGGAGGAAGCGGTAAACGGGAATATTCGCGTTGTAGAGGTCCTCCAGCACCGGCCACCAGGAACCGTGGAGGTAGTTTATCTGGTTCTTCTCGCAGAGGGCGCAAATCGCTCCCCAGTACGCGTCGGGGACGGCGAACCACCTCGCAGTCCCCGGGACCTATGTTGATGTTGATGGAGCAGAAGTTGTTGTTCTCTTGGTGGCCCGGCGTCCTGCTCCCAGGAACCTGCAACAAGGAATTTCAAATAAGGTAGCTAAATTTAACTACTACGTAAAATTATGACCTAAGCAAGTGAAAATACAGTGGTACCAAGTCTGGACTGTATGGTGGCAAGCAGTTCATTTAAAAATAGAAAAATCATCTCTTATGGCTTACCTTCATATAAAGTTGTATGGTGTTCATGCCCAGTATGACGTGCCCCACCGTGTGACAGCATGTTGGCAGCAGATACAACTCTCGCGAATGCCGGTAATTTCATTAGTTCCTGCAGCTGCGGCCTCCATTTCCGTTCGTCAGAGAGATCAACATTGGTACCGAATCTAAAACAAAACCGATTACATACCGAAACTAATCTTCTGCACGTTAACGCTTACTTCAAAGTTTTTTGTTCTTTACAGCTCTTGGTATTAGAAGAAGGGGTACGTTTAAGTTCAGTTTCCTTCGTTTGCCCCCACAATGCGTGGAATCTTTAGAATCCAGTCGGAAAGGCCACTGGCTGCCTTTTCTCTTTCCTCCTGAAAACCACACTTATTAGTCACCGAATTACCGCTTTACCCATCTATACATACCCTTAAACTGTCCTTAAAGCTCGATGCTTGATACTGTGCGTATCTGGCTATCGTTGTATGAGATCTGTGCGAAATACACGCCCAAACTTTCTTCCCAGTCTGAGGGTCCCAATTCTCGTCCGAAGGTTGCTGTATTTGCGTCCTAACCTCTACACTGTGGTCGGGATTGGCCTCTACGAGCGTTTTCGTCGAGAACAAGCCGAGATCGAGCTTGAGAGCGGGAAGCCAACCCTCTCACCACTGCAATGGGATGCTTCAGACAGAATTCCTGCAGTTGAGGGCTGAACGCGTGCTTCTTGTTATCCAGGTACACGGAAGGGGTGGGAGGTAAGAGTTGCTGGTGGTTGAGCTTCACCTGAGGTGGATCAGGCGGCGTAGGTGGCGGGGCGGTGTCCGATATCAACGAACTGTTGATGTCACCGTTAACAACTTCAGCTTCTAACAAAAAAAAAAAGCTGTAGTTACGTACACGATGACAATGATGAAAATACTGACTTGCATAATTTGATGATAGTCTGAGCATCCATATCGATGTTGTAATCAATTTTGGATTTTTTCTCCATTGAATGAAGCGAGTCAAAGTCCCAAGGGGGTTCTGCTTTTATAGTTAGTATGCTGTCTTGGGTGGGAGACTTGACTTTTCTTTTTGGTTCCGGCGGTGCTTCTGGTTTCAAATCGATATTCGAAGGGGGAGAAAGGCCCTGATGATAATGTGTTTTGGGGTACTGTTATTACCTGGAAAACACGACACATTCAACAATGTAAAGCAGGAAAGCAAGTCATTCAGGGAAGACCAAGATAAATAAATCCACACAAGATATTAATAGAATGGTGATAGGGCACAGGTCCAAGTGGTACAAAAAACAATGTGACTAATAGTCACAAAAACTGAACAAGACAAAAACCCAACAATAACATATAAAAAATGCCCTATGAAAGAGAATGATGTTACACAAAAAATTTAAACACTTGTTCATGAGAAAATAGATGTCAGAAACTGGGAAACTTACACAATCTCACACGGTCGAGGAGTTTTGTAAAATCCAATAAGGAAGAGATAATAAAAAAAAAGAGTTTAACCAAATCGGTTGCAGACAATAATTTTCAGAGAAAAAAATAAGGGAAGTCGATGTCCTAAAGACGTTTTTTTTTTCTCCTTTTAGATCTATCTACGGATGTTGATAATGTTTGCCTTTTATATTTTAATTTTTTCAAAAGTCAGGAGAAAAGATACGAAACCAATAGATTGTATGCATGGTTCAAGTACAGGGGTTTTAAAGTTTCATTCATTCGAGTAGTTGACAGTTTGTTTAGGGGATTCCTAAATAAATTTGGGTCATTCTATTTAAAATCATCTGAAAATAAGAAAAATCGTTGCCGACCCATTTTAGATTTTGCTGTAACTTTGAGGAACTCTTCTTTAGGGTCCCAAAGAAGAGTCCTCAAAGTTACAGCAAAATCTAAATGGGTCGGCTTCTTCTATTAGACAATTTCATAAGGAATGACCCATATGAATTAGAAACACGGATATGGGTGATGAATTAATTATCACAGGCCCACAAAAAAAAGTGTATGGTTCTGGGATGGAGACTAACTTTTCTAATGTATTTTGTGCCGCTGAATCCGAATTCATCATAAAAAATAGGGGTTGCGCAGCTAATTTTGAAGATAACCTCAAAAGACTGCCGAAAACGACGTTTTTTGTAATAAAAAGCTTGAAAGAAATGGTAATATGATTCGCGTATACACATATAAAATACTGTATTCCTATGTATCTTAATTTCTTAAACCCGAATGTGTGATGAAAAATGTAGTTTAACAAGAGAATTTCAAAGATCATCCTCAAGAATATGTAAAAATTGCGTTTTTAACGGTAAAATATTGAATAACGTGGATTGAATCACTCTAAAATCAAGACTAAGTGGAAACTCTTTAGTAATCACATGAACATACTTGCATTTGACTTTCTGGAATTCAGACTACGAAAATAACTTGAAACAACAGCAAGCTGAAGACAAATCTGAAGATTGTTGTATCTTTGAGCGGAAATCTGGGAATATTCTGGGATTCAGCGGCACAAAATACATAAGAAAAAAGTTAATCTCCATCCCAGAACCAGATAATTTTTTTTGTGGGCATTTTTTTGGTCTTCTCAAGCTTTTACAACTGAAACACGTCGTTTTCGACAGTTTTTTGATCTTCAAAATTAGCTGCGGAACCCCTATTTTTTATGACGAATTCGGATTCAGCTGGCACAAAATACATAAGAATAAGTTAGTCTCCATCCCAGAACCAGACACTTTTTATTCGTGGGCCTGTTATGTTCAAGACAAAAAATTCTCCGTGGGAACTCCAGAAATATCATGCAGAAATAGGTACACAGTACCTATCCAAATCCAGAAAACAAAACACACGCCGGTTAGCAAACAAAAGAAATGTATGTGGGACTTCATTTTATATCGGTTGCTTCGAACACCCTTCGTGTACGTCTTCCTCAAGTGTAAACACTTACCGTTAGCATTCGCGGAATCCGCCTCCTCCTTAACGTCGATATCGTCGGACCCGAAGTGCTTCAGCAGGTTTTCCGCTAGCGTGGTGGCGAGATCTTTTGTGAAAGTAAAGTCTTTTAAATCCTTCTCCAGGTTATCGTCAATGTCAGCCCCGTGGTGCGCGACGGGCGACATAAAGTCCCTCGGCCCGACGATGGGGTTCGGCTGAACCAGCTTGTCAGCGCCGATAGTCGGCAGTAACTCTTGGCAGCACCAAGAGGGAGCCGTTCTGGCCGAACGGAGGGTTATAGGCCGGCGGCGTCGGCGCCGACCTGCCCATGGGCGGATTCAGTCCGAGCCTCTGGCTATTCCTTAACTGTTGCTGGTTTTGCTGCACTAACCTGTATTGATGTTGAAGCTGCTGCATTAAATTCTGCTGTGTCGGTGTTAGTGTGCTTACGTTTTGCTGGAAATAATTCAGCATTTGCAGCTGCTGCGGCGTAAGATTATACACCGCCGTTTTTTGATCGGGGTCCGGCTTCAGCCGCTTGCTGGCCGTCCCCGCCGCTCGGCGAGGGGTACGGCGGGGGCGGGCCCTGCGGCGTGGTGCTAGCGTAATTCTTTTGGAAAGCCTGCGACGAGCCGTTCCTGCTCGGTTGCGTCGTGTTCTGCTGCTGCCTCGACGACATTTCCGCCGAGATAGGCAGGTTCCAGGCCTCCTCGATCGAAAGCAACTGCCTTCTCCTACAGAACGGTCGCAAATTAAAATTACATACAAAAACCACTCCCCAATTTTTTCAGAAATGTCTTCCTTTTACACAATATAAAATATTTTTCATTTATTCACTGAGAAACTCAAAACAAGTTCTCAACAATATGTCTTGAGGGTGTCTGTTATAGACAGAAGTCCCACGTACATATACATTTAAAAACGTAGGTTTCGCAGATGTTTAAATTCAGCCAGGGGAAAAACGCATTTCTTTTAACCCTTTAACGTCAAAACTAGTTTTTTGTATATCCTCTGTTTAGCAACGTGCCAAGTACAAGAAACAATGGGAAAAAAATCTGGAAATGCCTTTCCGAGTATTTTTGGGGGTGCTCTTTCGAATGGCACCAAAAAAAACATTCATAAAAGTTGAACCTTACCTCTGTTTTTGGCCATTTAAGTTGAAAAGAGCATGATTTTTCAGGTCATTTTTTTAACATCTTGTAAAAAAATTTCCTTCGACAGAAAACAACGGGAAAAATGCATTCGAGAGTTGTACTCAAAAGTTATTTACTTTGAAAAAAATTAATTCCAACAGGGTGTCCAATATCTCGTCCAAAAGGACACATTGGACGGGGAAACTTTCATAATTTTTTTACTCAAACCTGGACAACTATGGGGCAAAAGTTGAAAGAACAAAAAGTATTCAGATTCATGCAAAGAGCACGCCTGATTTTTTTTCAGAATTTTTTGGTCACGTTTTGGCCATTTTTTCCAAAAAATACGAAAATGACTCCAAAAATTCTGAAAAAAAAATCCTCACACCTCGCTTGAAGAGTCCTAAACAAATTTCTCAACAAAAAATTTGGCCCAGTTTGGCCATTTTCCTGTTAGAAGGTTTCAAAAAAGGTTTCCTAAAATTTCACAATAATTTCCAGACATCTGGGAAAAAATACACGTGTTCTTGGCTCATACTCAATAGAGTCTGCGCCAAAATGGCTGTCCCCAAATTGTCCATTGTTTTATTTCAATATTCCAAAAATTGGCCGAAACCCAAAATTGCAGGAAAGACCGAATATTCTGGAAAAATTCGCACGTCTCCCTTAAATCACATCCAAGAGGACCAAAAAGGACGATTTTGATTTTTTTTCCGTTCGTCTAAGGCGAATTGACAATTTTTTACAATTTGACCAAAAAAAGGACAAATCGGAAATAGTCGCCTTAGAGCTTGTATTCGGAAAAAAAATTCAAAATCGTCCTTTTTGGTACTGATTATACTTTGTTAAATATACATAATTCAAGACACTCATTATTTCAGAATTTTTGGATACAATTTGGCAATTTCACGATTAGCCATTTTTTGAACCCCCAAACCAAATAATGTCAACAGGTTCCAGGAATTTTTTTGCAAAACCTCTTGGACATGATTTAAGGGAGAGCGTGCGAATTTTTCCAGACTTTTCGGTCATTCCTGTAATTTTGGGTTTCGCCAATTTTTGGAACACTGAAATGAAAAAATGGACAATTTGGGGACAGCCATTTTGGCGCAGACTTTATTGAGTATGAGCCAAGAACACGTGTATTTTTCCCAGATGTCTGGAAACGATTGTGAAATTTTAGGAAAGACAATTTTTTGAAACTTTCTAACGGGAAAATGGCCAAACTGTGAAAATTTTTTTGATGAGAAATTTGTTAGGACTCTTCAATCGAGGTGTATAATTTTTTTTCAGAATTTTTGGAGCCATTTTCGGATTTTTGAAAAAAATGGCCAAATTGAAAATGACCAAAACGTGACCAAAAATTCTGAAATAAATCAGGCGTGCTCCTTCGATGAATCTGAACACTTTTTGTTCTCTAAACTTTTGCCCAAAGTTCTCCAGGTTTGAGTAAAAAAATTATGAAAGTGTCCCCTGACAATGTGTCCTTTTGCCGAGATATTGGACACCCCATGTTGGAATTAATTTTTTTCAAAGTACATAACTTTTCAGTCCAACTCTCGAACACTTTTCCCGTAGTTTTCTGTCGAAAGAAAATTTTTTTCCAGTCATAAATCATGTTACAAAAAAAAAATTACCTGAAAAATCGTGCTCTTTTCAATTTCAAATGGCCAAAAACAGAGGTAAGCTTCAACTATTATGAATTTTTTTGGTACCATTGAAAGAGTACCCCAAAAATACTCCGAAAAGCATTTCCCGATTTTTTTTTCCATCGTTTCTTGTACTTGGCACGTTGCTAAGAGAGAGGATATACAAAACTGTAGTTTTGACATTAAAGGGTTAAAGTGTTCCTAAACCTCAACACCTCAAACCATGCAATAATTGTACGGACTGATTGCAATGTTTTGTGTTACAAAAATATTGTGATAAAAATTCTCGATACACCGGGTGATACAGTATCCCCCTTTTTTTTATACAACATTTACCAAAAAATAATATAATTACTTTTCGAAATTTTGATAAATAAAGCAATTTTTTTTAAACGTCAATTTTTAAATCTCAAATTTGACATACACCTACCGGGTTGGATTGAACCGTCTACTTTAGATGTCTTTCTGGTTTTAAAATAACCCTAACATTTATCTAAAATCAGTTTTTGCCTAAATTTGAAGATAGAAAAGTTTTCCATAAGGTGCATACTCTTTGGGAAACACCGTATGACAGTTTTGAAATGAGACACCCTGTTATTGCATTTTTAGAGTCGTCTATAAAGAAAAAAGGGGTACTTATACAACGATCCTCTGTCATTGTATACAGTGTGTTCTATTTTGTACAATCCCACCTTCATATTTGGGAGTCTGTTGATGGATTTTTTTTGGCACGAACGAAGATGGGGTCGGTCATAATGGAACACTCTGTGTGAAATAATTAAACTAGAAGCTTTCTTTATACTTTCTCATGCAACGTGTTATCATTTTATGGAAAAAATCAACCGCGAGTACTTTGCTGTCGGTGAAATGAAGTCTGGTACTTACTGTGACGTTACGCTAGGCATCGGGGCGTTTGACAGGTGCGTCTGAAGGGAAATTGATACGTTGCGTTAAATGCGGGGTTCATTCCCCCGTTTTGTAAACTAATTTTTGGTAACTTAATCGAGTTAGTGGCTTCTTCGGCGGATCCCTTGTTCGACAATCCTCTGCTCGAGTTCAGATAACATGCGTAAGCATCTCTGGCCTGCAATGAGTTCTCATACAGTATGCCGAGATTCGCCCAGGCGGCCGAGTGGCATTTATCGAGTTGTACTGCGCAAATGTACGCTTGCAGAGCATCCATAGGCTGGTTTTGCTGTTGGTAGAGAACGCCTATGCTGCACCAGGTGTCAGCGTTCCCCTCCGACTTTTCCACAGAGTTTCTGTACGCGATGAAAGCATCGTGGACCTTCCCTATGCTCGCGTAACATCGACCTAAAAGATACAGGGTCTGACCGGAAAATTGGTCAGCTTCATTGGGCTCGTTGTAGACAATGTATTGCTAACGGTATTCTTTGAGTCTTCTCGCCCAGCGACTCCTGACAGTGATATAGCCAGCCTAGCTGTCGAAATATCTCGGCTCGTAGGCACTGGCTTATCGTTTTGTCCTTCAGCAGAGCTTCGTACCTGTCCTTCGCGACCTTCACCCTCCCTTGGACTTCGAACAAGTGCGCAATGTGAAATTTAACTGCAAGAAAAATTTAGAAATAACGTACAGGCTTTAAATGGAACTTAAGTAGTTTTAAATTACGAGCCGCTAAAAAAAATATAAAGCAAGGCTGGCTATGAACAAGATGAGCGTAGAAGCTAAAGCCATCGATTGTTCTGTTAAGTTTTTTATCTTCGTGTTTGTTTTATTATTTAACTATTTCATATTCTCTCTATAAGAGTGTGATTAAATCTTGCCTTTTTTTATGATAAAAGTTACTCAAACCACTTGATAGTGTATGGAAAATATATACCTTTTTTTTGCTCAGCCAACTATGACCAGGATTTTTTTAACGGCTAGACAATTTCATACAAAAATTCTTATATTTTTCCAATTACCTTTTTAACTTTTTTTTTTACCGCAAAAAAATCGTAGGTATTTAGGTTATGCGGGAATTAAAAATAGTATATGAATTTAAGCGGATACTAGCCTAATTTCTGACAGAGCTTCCGGTTTTTAAATTTTTGTGGGAAAATATTAGCCAATGGCCATCAAGAGCCGGAACCGGAAATCTCAAAGCCTCGAAGCAAAGTCCTAGCAAGCAATGGGGGGGGGGGCACATTGTTTTCCGTATTTTTTTATTGTTAGCGCGACAAAAAAAATTTGTTTTCGAAAATTAGGGACGAATATAAAATTGCGAGGCTATTAACGTAAAACCTCGTAGTATATCTTGGTATTTATCCTACAAAAGAGTGTTTAAAGGAAAAGTTCCCGGGAATTTTTTGAAAATTCTGCGTCCGCGCAAAAGTTACGTAACGGTAAAAAATAATAATTACTAAAAAAATAATCGTAAAAAATACAAAATGGGGATAAAACCGGAGTTGTTTATAATTGACGAACTGGGTAAACCGCGATTTTTTTTAAACTCGTCATATCTTCGAATTAGCGCTTTTTTTATGCGACCCCCTCCAAGGGTCTTATGGTAAATCGTGGGGTGGGGGAGTTCTACTTAACAAGTGGATCATCTTCATCTGCCTTTTTGGTTACACATCTCAAACTGGTAGGATCGTGTGTGCTGCTTATCCTAAAAAAACTTCATCATCTCAACATACTCTTCATAAAAAGTATTTTAAAAAAGTTTCTAAATAAGCGAGGCTTCCAGGTATGTGTTTATTTTCCTGATTTTCCAGGTTTTTACAGCTTTTTCCGAAGGTGATGTCCCATGGCTCGTCGAGGTGCGTGTACGGACATGAGAATAAGTGCGAAAATCACGAAAAAGCGATTTAATCGTCAAACACCTATATTTTCCAGCTAACAAGCAGGAGTTTTCCCGGCGGCTTCTGCCGTTTGATCTCGAACAAAGCAGGTAGTTCCGTCCTTTACCTGTTTGAAAGCACAACCTCGCCCGTCTTACTCTTTCAGGTGCAACACGGCAAACGCAGGAATTTCACACCTGGCGTTTGAACCTCCAATCTATTATTTTATTGTATAAATCGTTATATATATATTTTTTTCGTTAGGTTAATCAGTAGTCACACCGTCACCTCAATGAAGCGACAAAGACATCCAAGGTGTGATAAATTCATATGAATTGTTTTTATTACAGGTTTGATGATGTCCAAAGGACCGCAGCATGTTTTTTTCGTCGCTTCCTGCCAAGGGTCATAACTATTTTCTGTTTTCTTCGATATAATCTTTCGCCGAGATTTTTGGCGTCATCTAGTAAACCCCAGGGGTTCACTACATGGCGCGCAGGATTTCTTTCCGTTTCCTTCCTAAGTACAGCCCGGGAAATTTTGCTCTTCACGTAACTCTAATGGTTACTAAGAAGCATTTATTAAAATCTTTCACAGATTTACATTTTTTTTTTTATATATCGTAAATATATAAAATTGAGAGAATCAAATATGATCTCTTTTGGCCTCGGGTGAATTTCAAAATTGGAAGACAAACGCAAGAATATACCTAGTTTTATTATTTGTTACGTTTTGAGTTATTGAAAATGTCATAATTTTTTTTTTGGTTGTAACTCGATTTTTTTTTAGTTTCAGTGTTGATCGGTGCGTGTTCGGGCACAGTCGGGTACTTCACATATTTACTAAACACAATTCCGTTAAGTAGCTTGCAAACTGCTAGGTTTTTTAAAATCACTTTTTCATCTAAAATGGCATTAATTTATATTCCCGATACCTTAAACCAACCACCACGGCCAAGCCACCTTTAGCCTAACAACGGGGAGTGAGGCTGCTCTCCGTGTGGTGTTCCCTACCCCTTAACCGATTCCCTGTTCCTGGTCTGAACTTCTTTACCGGACACCGTGACTTAGCCACCTTGTCACACCACGATGGTGTTCGTTCCCATAAAAAGTCATTGCAAAAATTTGCTTCTCAGTGTCTTTCTTAAAGTAGCCATTTTTTTTCTACGTTGTGTTTAGTACATATAAAATCGTCGAAACGAGATGCAGGCTCCAAACTTTACTGGAGATAAAAGTGGTGAGTATTAGAATTTTAATCTCATATCTTCTCGAAGAAGTTACGTTTTAAAATCGAAACGCTGTATTGGAAATTCAAAAATACTCAAAATTTTATTAAGACTTTTATTTGTTTTCAGTAGTGCAAGTGTGATCTGCAATGTACTGTGTTGAGGAGAGTTTTCACCACCCCGTAGAGGACTGGGCATTCTACTTCAAATAAAGTTGGTACGTATTTCAAAATTTTCTAAAATTCCTGTTTAAAATATTGTATTTTTCTGTACAGCCTAACGGAAGAATTCGAAAAGTATTTTGTATAACTGTAAATGTAATGTTATTCTTTTTTTACAGATCTGGATGCTGCCATATCATCAGGAATCCGGTGAGTGATTTTTTTATTTTTTCGTTGTGTATTTTTTTTCTTTATTGTACTAGGAGCAGCTTTCTCGTCCACAAATAATATTTTGCTACAAAATATAAAACAATTCGTGAAACTTTTTTAAATTGTTCATTTGTGTATTTTAGATTCAGAATTTTTTTTTAATTAAACCAAACTTTCGAGTTAAAATTTTATAGAAGCCGAAACCAAATTTTGTTTCGCCATAAATCACAGTCGATGCAATCGAAAAACTAGTACAATGAGGTCTTCAAATAGTCAAAGTTTCTTTAAATATAAGCTCATTAGGACAGGTCAGATTATATAGGGATTAATTCACGATTTTACATCAATTTTTTTACGTTTTAGTTGTTTTTTCAGTTAATTTTAAAAATTTCAATACATCAAATAACAGTCTTTTAGAATACTTCTTAATAAGCTGAGGAAAAAAAATTAAACCCAACATATTATTTTATCCCCCAAGCCTTTTATTATATGCTCTCCCAGAAACTTCTTTGAATGAAGGAAAAATGTTTGTTTAGTTTTTTGTTCTTCATTTTTTTTTCTAAAACAAAATCGATCATTTTCATTTGAATTTAGGATTTATAAAACTAACAGTCAGTGTTTACCATCTATTCCTTGAGATTTATTAAATAAAAAATTAGGCTAGCTTCTTAATAAGCTTTTTTTTTGTCGATGAGTAGTTTTAAATTTTTTCTAGTTTAATAGTAGAAAGTAAAATTAATATTAGCTTCCTAAAATGGCGTGCAACTGATCAACTGAGGCTAAGTCTGGACAGCTCTACGGATCTTCAGGGTATAACCGATATACCAATAATTTTCTTCGTTGCGTTGCGTCCAAACTGAAAAAATATGTACAAGATTCTAGCGCCTATACAATGCATTTTTTTTTTTAAAGAATGTATTACATACTTTATCGAGAGGAACGCAAGGAAGAAACCAAAGTCTTCCGATCTTCAACAAAGCTGTTCCACAGCCTCGGTTAACTTCGCAGGGCATTAGTTGCACCATACATAGGATTCAGGACAATATTTAGGGAAAAGAAATTTTGACCTTTGACAAATACACAACGAATACATTTTTTTGCATGTCTAGTTTTTAGATTTCCTTGCGTGAAAGTTTGACACAAGAAAAGATGCGCTTTTACAAGAAAAATACATAATTTTAAATAAAGGGGCAATGAAAATAGCAAGTGAACGCCTGTCGTTTCTCGTGTCGAGCTGAATATTCAGACTTTGATTTTAGGGGCCACATAAAATAAAATTCCTCCTAAAAATTTTGATTTTAATCGTACAAAAAATATTTTCTAAATTCATTTTTTTATGTCTAATTTAAATCAAACTGTTTGGATATTTTCTCACGCTTTGATTTCCCATTTTTATGGGTGCCACAATTTTTTCGTCTTTATCGGCATTCATGTTTTGTGAACTGTAATAATTTTGGTAGGTACATATAAATATGTTATTATTACAAGCGTAAGTATGAATGTGTTACATTATAGAGGTAAGCATAAACATGTACAAAATTGTTTACACGAAACACCTGAAACAATTTTTTCCAACTAGCGACAGTCAATAATTTTTTATGTAAAATAATTCCTGTCAAACCTTATCGATGCTTTATTGCAGTCTTGAGGATAGGTACATTATTCAGAAGTTTAATAACGAGACATCCAAAAAAAACGTCATCAAAGTTGGCCGAGAAAAAAAGACGTATTTCTATTCTTAATCGAATTTATAACCTTATTTACTTGTCAAGGCTGTCATATCATATGACAGCCATTGTTCTATTTTACAAATCGTGACAAGTCACTTGTCAAAATTCCATCTCCATATTTCCATCTGTCGTTCATAGCCAGAGTTGATAATATTTTTTTTGGATGTCTTTATTTATACCAATCAGTATTATACTGACTTTATTTATAGCGTTTTAAAATATTTTGGAATTAATTTAAAATAATATCAGTATCGAAACAACCCACAGGAACTCTGAACGCTATTACCATTATCTTTATTGAAGTTATTATCTAGGAATTTACATATAACCGTTATTAATGAAAGAAAAATGTGACTTGAGTTCTCGATATGGACGAGAAATGAAATGTTTCAGGTGTTATCTAACAAAGAGTGGGCAAAAATTCGATGGAACTCTCCTTTTTTTAATGCGTTCCACTTCTGATAAATTTTATAGCAGTTTTTATCCCGTGGTTTATGATTTTCTATCGTTTAAATTTAGATATCGTGGCTGAATTTAGTCCAAAGCTACATCATAATAAATAATGTAAAAAAACTTTCAGGAAAGGAGAGTTCATTGTCATTTGTTCACCTGTAAAACTAGTAAGTTGCAGGTGGGACATTCCACGCCAACTTCGCCACAAAAAAAAATAAATTTCTCTGAAACTTTGTATATAAGTAGTACCTATGTGTAAGAAAAGTTGATACCTAAATTCTAGATCTTAAATTCGCGACTGTTGTCAGCAAATGGACGCGAATAAAAAAAAACTGAAAAACAGTAAAAAATCGCATGTTTCCCGTAGATTGCGATAAAAATTTTTGAATTCATTAAGGGTAGTTTTCACCCCTTTTCAGAGGGTTAAAACTTTAAAATCGAAATTTGGAAAACTGACTTTTAAAAAAATTTGTTTTGCTTAAAAAAAAGCTTGACAACTTTACTTTCGGGTGGCTTTTGTCTCAGAATGGGATGAGCAACGGCATGACCGCTAGAAGGCTCGAAAGGTGAAAATTTACCATTTTTAGGTTATATCTTGTTATGTAAAAAAAAAGAAATGTATGAAAACCATATTATAAGGTTTTTAGGGTCGCTGATTACGAATCTGGTGTCCGATTTAGAAAATTTGTTTTTTTATGGAGCCTTATAACAAAATATATGATAAATTTAAAAATTTTAAAAATACCACTGTATTCTACACAAAATTTTGAGTAAAAAAGGTCTCTTGAATTCTTTCAATTTAATTTTTAGAGTAAAAAAAATCGAACTCAATCAAGTTTTTGAATTTGTTGCTTTAAAAATACGCCTTTAATTGAAAAATAGCATGGGACATTTTTTACTCAAAATTTTGCGTATATCCGATGGTATTTTTTTAAATTCCGTGATTCGTCATATTTTTCATTGTAGGGCCTCATGAGGCCCCATAAAAAACTAATTTTTACTTTTAAAAAATTTACCCTTATTCTACGTTAAATTTTGAGTAAAAAATGTCTTCTGTATTTTTTTTCATTTAATGCGTACTGTTTGAGTAAAATATTAATTAACCGATGAATTTTATAATAAGGCAAAACTTGAATAATTTTTTATAAAAGCATAATTTTTTATAAAAGCTTGAATAATTTTTAAGTAAAAATTCAATTTTTATGGGGCCCCATGAGGCCCCACAATGAAAAATATGACGAATCACGGGATTTATAAAACACCATCGTATGCTACGCAAAATTTTGAGTAAAAAATGTCCCATGCTATTTTTCAATTTAAGGCGTATTTTTTTAAGCAACAAATTCAAGTGAGAAATACCATGACAAAAGTTTTCTTTTTTTTACTCTAAAAATACGCATTAAATTGAAAAAATGCAAGACCTTTTTTTACTCAAACTTTTGTGTAGAATACAGTGGTATTTTTAAAATTTTCAAATTCATCATATTTTTAGTTATAGGGCCCCATAAAAAACGAATTTTTTAAATCGGACGCCAGAATCGTAATCAGCGACCCTAAAAATCTTAAAATATAGTTTTCATACATTTTCTTTTTTTTACGTACGAAGATATAACGTAAAAATTGTAAATTTTCACCTTTCGAGCCTTCTAGCGGCCATACCGTTGCTCATCCCATTCTGGGACAAAAAAGCTATCCAGCAAGTAAAGTTGTCAAGCTTTTTTAAGAAGGCATACTTTTCCAAATTTCGATTTTAAAGTTAACCCTCTGAAAAGAGGTGAAAACTACCCTTAATGAATTCAAAAGTATTTTTTATCGCTTAAGTTTCAGAGAAATCTATTGTTTTGTGGTGAAATTGGCGTGGAATGTCCAAGCTGTATAGTAAACATGCTTCAAAGAGTTTGGCAGCTGGTCGGAAATGAAGCCAAAATTTTTTTGGAAATTTATTTTCGGATGAAAGAGAAATTCGTTTGGTGATGACGCGTGCGCCTGTCCTTGTCAAGTAAAAATTGAGGTTCTAGCAGTCACCTTTCCAACTTGTGCCTCGATTACGTAATGATGGTTTCCTACGCCTCGACTGGACACCCTGTACATGGAAGTTTCGTTATTCTCTTCTCCGTAACAAGAATCACTGTATAACAGCGCTTAAGCAGGGGAGACATGACTCGGTTTAGTGTTGAAATTAGAGCCAATTTGTTCATTATTCAGATATATAATTGGTTTTAAAATGTAGGTCAAGCTATTACCATTAATTTCCAAACAGAAAAATTCAAATTAACAGGCGCAGTACAGAGTAAAACGCCTCGAGAGCACCGAGGAAGATTTAGCCCAATCAACGGGGAGAAAACCGGTCACTAATTGTTATCAGCAAAAAAAAAAATATGGTCGTATAGAGAAAAAAATTCTAAGAAAGATAGCGTTTTTTGCTACTCGAGTTTTAATGGCGAACATAACCAAAAAAAATTCGCAAAGGTCAAAAAAACGTTTTTTTGCAAATAAAAAAAAGGCTACAAGTCCTACAGAAGAAAGTTAAATTAGAAAGTTGTAGGTCTTAAAAATGCGCGTCGAATGAAATTTGAACGAAGAAATATCGGTTCATAAACATTTGAGAAAAATTAAAAAAAAAGGTCAAAAATCGCGTTTTCGTATTTTTGCTGTACAAATTCCAATTTTGTTTGAACAGATTTCTTGTTAACTACAAATATAGCCCAAGACAAGCGGAAAATGATCCTTTTTTTCAGAAATTCAGAAAAGTTTTATTTTTTCGAGTTATAACGATTTAAAAAAAAAGACGTTTTCAAAAATCAGCTTTTACAGGAGCAAAAATGATCGTACAGAAACGATCATGGGCTCATTTTATTCGTGAAGACTTGTACTTTCATGATATTGAAAAACCAAATCGCTTTTATTTAATTTTTTGCATAAAAAAATGCGTTGTAAAATTGTATCATTTTTTTCGAACAGGTTTTTTTCGAATAACTTTTTTAATTTTGGTTTTACATTTTTGGCCGTTGCATATTTGAAAACTGGCATTCGAAATACACATTAAAAAAAAAAATTAAGGTCCTACGACCTCATACAATTTTACAACGCATTTTTTTTGTGTAAAAATTAAATAAAAGCGATTTGGTTCTTTAATAGCATGATAGTACAAGTCTTCGTGAATAAAATGAGCCCATGATCGTTTCTGTACGATCATTTTGGCCTCTGTAAAAGCTGATTTTTGAAAACGTCTTTTTTTTTAAATCGTTATAACTCGAAAAAAATAAAACTTTTTTTGAATTTTTGAAAAAAGGATCATTTTCCGTTTGTCTTGGGATATAATTTGTAGTTAACAAGAAGTC
This sequence comes from Aromia moschata, assembly GCA_029963805.1. NCBI lineage: Eukaryota > Metazoa > Arthropoda > Insecta > Coleoptera > Cerambycidae > Aromia > Aromia moschata. The sequence goes on along the minus strand of JAPWTK010000077.1, from coordinate 1,566,116 downwards.
TGTTCAAACAAAATTAGAATTTACACAGTAAAAATACAGAAACGCGATTTTTGACGTTTTTTTTTTAATTTTTCTCAAATGTTTATGAACCGATTTTCTTCGTTCAAATTTCATTCGATGCGCATTTTTAAGACCTACAACTTTCTAATTTAACTTTCTTGTGTAGGACTTGAATTATTTTTTTTTATTTGCAAAAAAACCGTTTTTTCGACTTTTGCGAATTTTTTTGGTTATGTTCGCCATTAAAACTCGAGTAGCAAAAAACGCTATCTTTCTTAGAATTTTTGTCTCTATACGACCAAATTTGTTGTTTGCTGATAACAATTAGTGACCAATTAACATGGGGGCTTTCGCTCGTTGATTGGACTAATTCTCACATTTATCTATCGCAAAATATAAAAGTTTCGTAATTTTTTTAAAGCAATTATCGATTGATACGTTTTTATATTAACGTTACGACGTAAAATAAATAAAAACCTTATTAACGAACTTCGTTTTTATAACTGCTTAATGTTTGCTTACAAAAACAGTCTCATGCAGACCATTTTTTCCGTTGGTACGCTTTCGATTTTCAAGTACGCGGCATCGTTGTTCCGCGAATTATTAGCGTTGCATACGTAATAAATTGAAGAATGAGAAGCTATTTGTATATTTGCAAAAGTAAAAGTTACATCATGTCAAGGTTAAATACTACGACAACGCAGTAAATATTAGATAGGTCGGAAATTTAATTCGCATATGTTTAAACGAGATTAGCCAACGAAATATCGAAAACACGAACAGCGCAAGTGGATCTGTTCGGATTTGTTCGCGAACTGCTCTGGGCGGTGGGGAAAAAATTACGTGAAACAATGGGATGGAATGAAATTCAATTGAAAATACATCAATATCGACCGTTTGAACATTGTAACTTGGTCAAAACAGCTAAAAACCGGATATTTATCGGTTTTTGGCATTTTTTCGGCTTGGCCCACCATAGAAAAAATCTGAAAAAATACATTTTTGATGTATTTTTTTTTGTTCTACAAGATGCAACGAAGACATCGACCGTTTGAAAATTAGAACATGGTCAAAATCGTATGTAAAAGTTAAACCCAAAAGAGACCCTTTAAAACAAAGGGAAAACGTTCTTGCTCTTATGTGATATATTTTATTTTCATATATTCCCATTTCTGATATATCTTGGTTTCGTACACGATTGGCTATACTCAAAGGCTCATTACTACAACTTTCTAAAAATAAACAAGGCGTTTATCACAGCGCAATTATCAAATAAAAACATTACTGATTGTGCGCCCAATGCACAGTGCAACCACGTTCACACTGACAAAGCAAAGTCCGAATAATAATTTTAACGAATAAAAAAAACTTTTGCTTTGCCGCAGGTTTGTTAAAATATTTTTAAGAGTAAAAAAAAAACGACACTTACTTATATTCTTGGGCGTGGTACAGGGGCTGTTGTCCACCAGGGCTAATTGCAAATGCTTGTGTGCCGATTCATATTCTTGGGTAACTTTAAACATCAATCCCAGCCTTAGATTTACCTCATTTGCCCTTTGAAAAGCTGGAGAGACGTACAGCAGTTGTTGGAAGGCTTTAACGGCCCTACAAAAGAAAAATAGGAGGTGGAGACCATTTTTTTTAAGCGAACATCTAAAGAATACGTTCGGTCTTGCTAGATCATTGCCCCTTTATCAATGTTGTCGTCTTCTTGACCCAACGTATTCCTACAGTGATTGAAATATTCATTTATATTTATATTTTGTGTCACAAGGTAAGTTAGGCTTAAGGTGTTTCATGATTTGTTTTCGTCTGTTCACAGGAAGATGCCAAATACGAGCTGTGAAGAAATAGGATACAAATCGAGAGGGCGAGGGTATTATTGGAAAGAGTGTGGTCACTTGGCAACTGGACTACGTTTTGATGCCATTAGTTGATCATGCTTATTTTCAGTAATATCATCGTCCAATCTATCTGTAACTTATTAGCTCATTACTTAGTTGACAAATAAAATGTAAGAAGTGTCAGTGACTGACTGTCAGTCAGTTTCGGTGATGCTTTTTATCATTTTCTAAGTCAATTTTATTAAAACCGTGACTACTACGAACATTTATGTTATTTTCGTATACAAAATATTAGTTAATATTTAATATGAGTTAATCCAATTTTATGCTGCGTCTAATTAGACGCATGTTTTGACTAGAATTTGACACCTACAGCAACGTTAGTTTGATTTTCTCTATTTATTTTAATTGTTTCATTTCTCTTTAAGTGTGAAAGCACAGTTTGATAGAGTCACGTGTGACAAAACAGTCGCCACAAAGAAAATTAATTCGTAAAAATCAAACTATCGTTTCCGGAACTCGAAGATAAACTATTTTAGTTCAGTCATTGATTGAACGCACTTGTAATTGTTATGATAAGTCTGAAATATTGTGAAGACACAGAACTCGTTTACATTAAATACAGAACATCTCGTTCTAAAAATAAAGTTCATGATATGAAATCGAAACTGTACAACGTAATTCCCAGAACATTTCGTTATTAATTTTTTATCACGACATTAATTGATTAATTTCGAAATAATTGGTCAATGACTATACATGTTAAATCTACACTAGTAACAAAAATTAAAGGATATTAAAACAATTCCAAATTTTTGGGTGATTTTCAACAAGGTATAACACGGAGAAAAATGGTCGTACAGAAAATAAAAAAAAGGAAATTGTAGCCTCAAGTGTCTAGTTTTCAGATCTGGACTTTAAATTTTTTTAGCGGGAGTAGTTCTCACGTAATCATCCGAAAACCAACAAATTTTTTTTTCCAAATTTTTGCTCGTCTTTAAAATGGTCTGTGGACTTCAAAATTTTTTTCATCATGCGACCATAAAGCTCTTTTAGACAATTTAATCAGCTTTAATTTGACCTCTTAACGAGCTCCGTACGATGATTTGCCGCGGAGTTATCGTCGATCAAAGCAAAAAAAGTCCTTTTCAACTTTGACAATCAATTACTCGGGAACTAATGATCGTACAGAAAATGGAGGTAGGGTTTTGGAAACTGCAAAACATTCTCTATAAGACACAATCGGGGGCGATTGATAAAAAATTTTTTTGAAGCGATAATGTTGGCTGAAAAAAGTTAAAAATATGCTAATTTAAAAATATTTGGAAAATTTGGTATAACTTTGGATATAGTTGATGAACGAAGGATATCGTCGGTAATTTTTAACCTCAAAGTGTCCCCCAAAAACCCTCAAAGTTGCAAAGCGCTGCGATTTTTTTCTTCTTAGTGCCCTGAAGTTTTAAATTTATCGTTTCGACCAAAAATCACCTTAACAAGCAATTTTTCGATTTTTTATGCATTTTTTCAACTTCAATATGATTTTTTTGGCGACAATCCATATTTTTTGCTCAAAAACATTACTTTCTGTACGACCATTTTTCTCCGAGTTATCCCTTGTTGAAAATCACCCAAAAATTTGGAATTTTTTTAATATCCTTTTAATTTTTGTTACTAGTGTATAACAATTCGTAACGAACCTAGCTATAACACTCCTTATTCAAAAAACCAACTGATTCAGTGTCTACGTACACAAAGATATTTTTTTCGAAAAATTAATGAGAATGAGACTAATACGAAAACAAAATCGCCCCTTTTCCAAGGGGTTTCCGGTCTGCAATGGACCTGGAACCTCACTAACCGGTGGAATAAATGTTTGAACTTTAAGTATAGTGGTTTAAAGATCGATTTTTTCCCTTATGCGTTCAAAATGGCGCCTGAACTGCAAAATTTTTGCGTAAAAATTCAAGAATTTTTTATTGGAAAATGATGCACTTTTACAAAAAATTGTCAAGAATCAAAAGTTCTTAAAATCAGTCAATGAATGCACTAGATTGTTTTCAAAAGTTTTTGAGCAATTTTTTGGATTTTGCAAATAGTCAATTTCTGCAAAATTTGAAAAATTGCTTAAAAATTCCAGTGCATTCTTTGGTTGATTTTAAGAACTTTTTTATTCTTGACAATTTATAGTAAAATTGCATTGTTTTCGAGAAAAAAAATCTCTAAAAATCAAATTAGTATCGAAATTTAGAAAAAATGGATGGAAAATAAAAATGTAAGCTTTATATCCTTTGGATATGTCTTTCGTCTTCGTGTCACGTGACAGTCGCAATAGTCCGTTCATCGTAATAAATACAGTTTCATTTCCCACCAATTTAATTGCAAGACATATTAAGGTAAAGATTCACGGGCATATCGACCTCAGTCACGGCCTCGCCTTGAGCTGGGCACCGAATTTATTTCGGAATACAATATAAGACGAAAAGTTTAGCGAAATTTGTACATTTACGTTATGAACAGCCTTTAAAAAAAAACACCAAAGCTTGCCATGAATGAGAAAGACGTACGTTAGCAGGCACGTCTATTAAAAACAAAAAAGAAAGCTTGATTTTTTACAGTAGTAGCTCAAATGATTTCACTTGTTCGCAAATTTAAGAAAATATCTTAAATTGAAGATAAGAAAATTTCTTAAATGTATTTTTCTTGCTCCGCCAACTGTGATGTTTTCGGTATAATTTATATTAAGAAGAAAAGTGAGCGGTATAAAAAAAACAGTGGGACGTTTTTTTTTAATGTTTTATCTCGTCTAGTCGACGAATTACTTAGACACAATTATATAAATGGGAGTGTTGTCTACGAGCAAAAATTACTTACTGGTCTGTCTAGGCGGGAGGAAAAATGCGCATTTTTTCGAAAACGACGGCACAACTAGAGCGAAACCTCGACTATTACAAGTTAAACTAACTGTACACGAAAGAGAGTCACTAACTCGGTAATACCGCAGGTCCTAGCATGTATGAGGCAGGTATAAAACTGTAATGGACTTAAAATTCATTCGGGTACGCTTTAGGTAAAAACCCATGCCAATTACTTGGAAAGGAATTAGAGTCAAGAACGAAATTGCAATCTTTTTTTCTCGGAAATAAGAGGAACTTATTACAGATACTGACGCTTTGCTAGATCTTAATTCCGGAACTAATGACTCAATCCTTTTTTTTTATCGCTAAATATACGTTACTCGCTGACTAACGTAGGATATAAATTACGTGATGATGAGATGTCTAAGGAAAGGGATATGCTAGGCGAGCCTTTTGTCAACAAATATTTAATAAATATGCAAATTTATACTTACGTTTAGAAATTTATTATCGATTTTCTAACGCAAAGCAAATGTTTGATCTAAATATGCATATGTTTAAAACTAGTTTCTAACTGAATATTAAGATAAGACAATAACTAAAAAACTCTTTAAAATTTTTGTTTGTATTGGGACTAAATAAACTTTGAAGGGGCAGTGTATATAGAAAAAAAAAAACACACACAAACGTAAATTTTCTGTTTTACTATCAATTATGAATTAATATAAATATTCAACGTGTTTAATAAAACATTTTTCTGTATTTCTCACCAACAACAATCTGACGCATTCATCCTTAGAAGCTTAATTTCAAGAATAATTAATTTCCTAGTATCCAATTTAATTACCAAGAAAACATCGTCAACTTTAAATTAATGAGACGTGTCCATTAACAAAATTTAAGGAGGGGGGAGTGGGGCGATAAATAAAAAAGGCAAAACCGCCAGGGAATGCCTATGCGGCGTAAAATTTATATTTTACGGTTATTAACCTAACGTAGTGTCAAGCATAAAAGATTAAGATCGACAATCAAACATCGGCAGTGATTTTACATGTTTAGTTCCCAACCAGCGAGCATACACGCACTAGAGATTTAAAATGCGAGCCAACCCCTCCCTTTTTTCGACTTATCAATGCATTTATCAAATCCCGGTACAAGAGTGTGAATAATTACATTCAAATTACCTGAAATAATGCGCAAAGGCAACGTCAGGTGTTAACAGTTGCCACTAGGAATCACTACTTCCTTAATTGTTTTTTTTCGCGTAAAAAAATAGTGAATAACTTTCAACTTCAGCAGTCATTTGCAAGTTAACAATAGCACTTGGAGACTTCGGGTTTTGGCTTAAAATTTTGGAAATTAAATAGGCTACAACTTCTTAAATGCATATGCTATATAAAATATGCCAAGGAACGGAGATATAAGCGGCAATGTGAAAAAAGACGTTTTTTTACACAAATTGTTAATTTGAAAAATTAGCGGACGGTTTCAGCTCTACGGACCCCGCGCATTGTGTTCTACACAAAAAATACATTGGGAACCGTCAAAACTAGCCATATATCTTTCAGGAACACTTTTTGATGATTTTAGCTCCCTGCCTACTGTACTAACAGCACGAATTACCTAGTTAACACGCCCATACACTAATACGTTTTCTCGAATGGAACCATGCATAATGCATACACACAAAAAAAACAATCGAACGCTTTACCTGGAAAACAACTAGGAAAACCGTCCACGTATGCGTTGTACTATTAGCATCTGTTATATAACGAACTCGTCATCAATGAAAAATATAATGCGATGAATAATTATTTATATCTGTTCGAGGTTGGCATAGCTGATTTATTATTCAGCAAAAAAATACGCCTAACTGTTTCGTATTATTCATTGATAGTAACAGTGTCGGAGGCAGTGAAACATTTTCGACGGATCCGTTAGTTGGCTGCGGTCGAGACTGACCAGACGAAAGTTGAATTCTAATGCCGCCTTTACACCTGACTGGCGGCAATAAAAATTGAAATTTTCAATGCGCGCGCAACTCGCGTCGCGGCCATCTTCCATCCCCAATTTTGAAAAAAAATATATGGCCGAGCATACGCAAGAGATAAATTACAGGTTAATTTAAGCGTGATGGTAAATAAACTTCGAAGGTTGATGACATTTTTTTGTTCGTCTCGTTCTTTACTTATCGCGTATATTTGGTTTTCCATCAATACACGTTTCCGTGGACTTTACCAGTTTTATCGCCACCACGAATAATTTAACAGGATGTTGATTAGGCACATTTCTGTACGGCGAAACAAAGAAATAAAAAAAAACTAATATCCAAGATAGCCAATAAATAAATTTGCCGTTATCCGAATGGGCATACCTGTAGAAGAGAATTTACATAAAAATGATCCTTTTTTTTCTGATACGAAGTTTATGGTTACCCGGCAATATAAGGTGATTTCTTTATTTACCCGTACAAGGTGTGTTTTGTTGACTAAGCAAATAAATATTGAGCAGTACGAGTCGATCTTTTTTTTTTAAGTTCGGTGTACGCACGCGGGTACGCAACCTACTCATGTGGGTGTAATTAGAATGAATACAGCCCGAAACGAGGTTACCTCTGATAACATAAACCGTTTAAAAATAGTTACGATGCAAACCTATAAAACGGCATCATAAAATAGACTGTAATATAATTTCAAGGTTACATTAGCTTGCGTGTGTGTTACTAACTATACACATTTTTCATCGATGCAACCATACAATCACCACATTTTATTCATGCGTAATGTAGTGTGGGTTCGTTCTCTTGTTACTTTTTTTTGTCGCTTTTTTTACTTTCCACTTAATCATCTTCGTCTAGTAAAAATACGTCGTGCCAAAAGCCAAATGGGCTGCTGGCAGTGCAGCACGTGTGACCTAATAGTTATACCCCTCCCACGCGCGTCTGTCTACTTCTCATTATTAACGGTATCCTTTTCTTTGGTTGGTTTCACGAATTCGTGGAGAATACGGGAACGTCATAGAAATACCACACTTTTAAATAACAGACCAAGCGGTGTCTGTTTTGGGTTCGACTTTTCCCATACCATCCTTCATTTTTAATGGAACTTCATAAGGGATGATAATTTTGAATGAACCGATTTGTTGAAGAAAGTCCAAACTAGGACCTAAGTTCAAAACAGATACCGCTTGGTCTATAAATACTAGACCTATAAATACACTAGAGCTGACACCGACCACAAATTTTTTAAATTAACAATTTGTGAAAAAAAAAACGTATTTTCTTAACTTTTTCGCTTATTTCTCCTTGGCATATTTTATATACCATATGCATTTAAGGTTGTAGCCTATTGAATTTCTAAAATTTTAAGCCCGACCCGAAGTTTCCAAGTGCTACTGTCAATTTGCAAATTACTGCTGAAGTTGAAAAAGTGCTTTTTTTTTCGCTATTTTTTAATTTCGAAAGTAGGGCGACTACGATCGTGAAATTTCTTGGAGGGACTGCTATTCGTAGTATGAAGTTCAAAAAAATCAGTTCGATCCGTTAATAACTTTTCGAGTAATTAACGATCGTATTTTTTGCAAGCCTTAATTAACAATGACGCCATTTCTTTGCTTATTATAGTTACGATATTGACCGGCCTGGGCTGAAAAATCAATCGAACATCTCACAAGTTTGCGAGACTGAAAATTAATTTGGGCCTGTTTTACAACGTTTTCTACGCGACTACCTTTTTTGACGCGACGTATATATTGTTTTAGCTTTTGCCGCTTCGGAATTGTGACTATAATATCTTGACGCCCATTTTTTTTTGAAATAAGCATCTTGAAGCGTGCTTTCAAGATATTATAGTCACAATTCCAAGAATTTCGAAGCAGCAACGCTAAAACAATATACAGTAAGCGGCACCCTAATGCGTACATAGGTGGATATTAAATACATATTAAATGAGACATTTTTATGCCATAGTTAGGTGAATTTGCGCTAGCGCAATCTGCGTTAGCGATTGGTTCTCACCTCATGTTTACTCTACTTACAAAGAAGTTAAATTATCAATTGCCCTTCATTCGGCTATGTACGCATTAGGCTGCCGCTTACTGTATATGTCGCGTCAAAAAAGGTAGTCGCGTAGAAAACATTATAAAACTGGCACAAATTAATATTTTTCGAAATCTCAGTCTCGCAAACTTGAAAGATTTATGATTTTTCTAGCCCAACCCGGTGAATATCGTACAATAAACAGAGAAATGGTGTCATTGTTAAATTAGGCTTGCAAAAAAATTCGATCGTTAATTACTCGAAAACTTATTAACGGATCGAGCTGAAATTTTCTTTTGTTACTTCATACTACAAATAGCAGTCCCTCCAAGAAATTTCACGATCGTAGTCGTGTAGTGGTAGTAGTAATTAAAAAATAGTGAAAAAAAGCATTTTTTCAACTTCGGCAGTAATTTGCAAGTTAACAGTAGCACTTGGAGACTTCGGGTCGGGCTTAAATTTTGGAAATTCAATAGGCTACAACTTCTTAAACGCATATGCTATATAAAATATGCCAATGAACGGAGGGAGATATAAGCGAAAATGTGAAAAAAAGACGTTTTTTCTCACAAATTGTTAATTTAAAAAATTAGCGGACGGTTTCAGCTTTACGGACCCCGCGCATTGTGTTCTACGCAAAAAAATACATAGGGAACCGTCAAAACTAGCCCTATATGTTTCAAGAACACTTTGATGATTTTAGCTCCCTATCTACTGGACTATAGGTATTAATTTACTTCTGGATGGATGTCGACGTATGTACCTGCGCAAATGAAATTTATATTTGAAAGTAAGATTACAGGCGGGTGGCGAACCATTAAAACGATGGTGGTTTGGTCAAGTATAGATAATATCGGAACATGTGCGGAAGCAGATGGACTCCGAACCAGCTGTACAGAAACAGCTGCACAGGTAGTCCTTTGGTCTCTCAACAAGATCTTCGACCTGTCAAAAGCGTCTGTTTCGTCTTCTAACAAAAGATAACCGACTAGGTTAGATTTGGGTCGTACAGCACCATTGTCGCTTTAGTCGTTAGTAGAACAGGTTAGATTTAGACTAAAATTTATCCCTAAATATTTCGTTTCTCTCATGTACCTGCTCAAATATTATAAGTAACGTACGTGAGTATTAAAAGACCAATTCTATTTGGAGAAGCAACTTCCCGCTAGAACGGAAATAGCAATTCATCTACTTGACATACATAGCCCACGCGTTGTTGAAATACTCTTTTATTTGGTCACACCTGTAGGAGTGAGTATGTAATAGGCCGATCGTTTTTTTCGTGCCCGACTACACGTTTATATATTTCTGTTAGACGTTAGACGCAGACTGTTCAATGTTTATCTCCTAAGGCTATGGGGATGTTTATTTTTATGTCGTTCAAACGCAAACGAAAAGTCCAAATTTTCTCGTCGATACTTTAGCCGCGGGGTGCACTATTTTGTTTCCTATGGCAACACCGCAGGGCGGTTTGGGCATAGGTAATAGTTGCGGTCAATGACAGCGACTATCAAGGTTAAAAGACGGCGATGATGGTCTATCTTTGTACACTCGGATTCGGGCGATGAAATCAAATCACCGCGGGCCAGTGTCCTGTGCTCGGCGAGAAAACAACAACCGAATTTACATTTTCTTACACGACCTTCCGCAATTGCAGTGCAAAATGTAGGTTAACGTTCATCCCATGTTGCCGAATTAATCGAAACAAGACCGTTTTCAAATCACATCAAATCGAACCTGTTGCAGTCCCAAGTTCCACCACGAAAAGAGTCATTTCTGGTATTCACGGTACCATCTTGGTCGGTGATAATAATAATCTTGCTATACGAATAATAAGTTACACGAGGTGTGGCTATTAAATTACCGAACTGATACTGCTACCAGCGCGCTGCGACAAGTTTGAACAGAACTGTGTCTGGTGATACTTTCTCCACTCTGAGCTCGCTGGACAAGCCAGTGGGTCGCTCATTTTGACTGTAGCAGTCGTTTGAATTAGTCTACACACCAGTGACGGTCGAAAATATAAGTCTTCAGATGGAGCAACGGGTTAATCTCAAGTTTCTTGTTAAACGGGAAAACTTTTAGGTACGGAAGTTTATGCAATTTTAAAAGAAGTGTACGGGAGTGGACGTTTATCCCCGCAGACAAGTTTTTGAATATTTTAAACTGTTTAACTTTTTTAACGCCCAAATGCACTGTCAAGAGACATGAACTTAGAAGCTCAATATTACTGATAGAAAAAATAACTAACCATGTATTCCCATGTTTTTGAGTCACTCTTTCGAATGGAATCGTTAAAATTTGCAAAAAAAATTATGTAACCTTCAATTTTTAACAAAAACTATTAAAAAAACGCGATTTTTTCAAGATTCTCTTTTTTTAAACGCAATGAGAACAATTTAATTTTCTCATTTTTGAGGTTAAAATAACTATATATGGCAAAATTCAAAAGGAGATATTTATCGTTTTTTACCAGTTGCGGGATCATTGTCGCAAAATAATTTTGAAAAATTAATAGTGCTCTGGGGGTTTTTTGGGGTCGCTGATCATGATCCTGATGTCAAGAATTTCAAAATTAAAAGATAGCGGATCTAATATGGCCACCATCCCGAATTAAATTTCAAATTTTTCGATTATTTTGCCTCAAACTTTGTAAATTAGGTGTTCAGGGTCACTAATCACGATCCCGATGTCAGAATTTCAAAATTCAGGATGGTAGTAGATACGACATGGCGACCATTTTGAAGCAAATTTCGAAATCCTGAATTTTGAAATTTCCTGACATTAGGATCGTGATTAGCGACCCCGAAACCCCTAGTTTACAAAATTTGAGGAAAATAATCGAAAATTTGAAATTTGATTCAAGATGAGTGGCCATATTGGATCCGCCATCTTGAATTTTGAAATTTTTGACATCAGGATAGTGATCAGCGACCCCAAAAACCCCCAAAGTACTAATTATTTTTCAATATTCTTCTTTTGGTCAATGATCCTGCAACTGGTAAAGATGAGTATCACCCTTTGAATTTTGCCATATCTAGTTATTTTAACCCTCAAAAATAGAAAATTTAATTATTCTCACTGCGTTTCCTTCAAGTACACGTCTCGAGTGCACGTTTCTATTTGTTTTTGAGTGGTATAAAGTCTATAAAGGACGATAACATGGCTGAAATTCCGATTAAAAAAAAGGATCTTGAAAAAATCGCGTTTTTAATAGTTTTGTTAAAAATTTAAGGCTACATAATTTTTTTTGTAAATTTTAACGATTCCATTCGAAATAGCAACCTCGAAAACATAGGAATACATGACAGTGCACTTGGGCGTTAAAGGGTTAAAGAGGGACGTGAAACGACCGGAGACGATCCGCGCCCCGGACGGCCCTCAACGTCAAAACTGACGAAAACATTGGTAAATTAATCCGCGAAGATCGTAGTCTAAGCATCCGAGGGCTCGCTGAAATAACAGGAATCGACAAAGAATGGGTTCGCCAGATTTTGCATGAAAAGCAAAGGAATCAAGAATGAACATTAGCGCAGACATTCTACACAATATTGACACTGATCCAGGCTTGTTATACACGGTGATTACTTGTGGTGAATCGTGGTTATTTTACTTACCCCCCCGAAACAAAGCGCCAATCTATGCATTGGAAGAGCCCGAACTCGCAAAAGACAAAAAAGCCAGGATGACCAAATCCAAATTCAAAGCGATAATGATCGTCTTTTGACATGCGAGGCACTGTTTACTTTCACTGGCTCCATGAGTGTTAGACGGTCAATCAACATTCATTACATCAAAGGTTCTGACGGCCCTTCGTGAGCGTGTGGGAAGACGAAGACCCGATTTGTGGAAGATTCGCCAAGACAATGCACCGGCCCATTCTGCTTTATCTGTGAAGGCGTTTTTTGCAAAATACGCCATTGCTGTTTTGGAACATCCACCATAACTGCCCGACCTTGCCCCCTGTGACTTTTTTTATTTCCCAAGGTCAAATCGGCGCTGAAGGAGACAAGATTCGAAAGTGTGGAAGCGGTTAAAACAAAAGCGACGGAGGTTCTGAACCAGCTGACAGAAGCGGACTTCTAGCACTGCTTTTAACAATGGAAAAGTCGTATGGAGCGGTGTAGAGATCATCAAGAGGAGTACATTGAAGGCGAACAAGTTACTACTGTAATTGGTAACGAATAAAAAGTGTTTTGACAGCAGTTCAGTTATTTAATAGACACACCTCGTAGTCCGAAAACTCGTGTTAGATGACTATTGAAGTGCAGCCGCATTTCCTCGGTAAAGCGACGGTACTTCTAGATGCACGACAGGGACATTCTTTCGCAATACAATATTCACAAAGGAGGTCAGCTAGCAAACACACTAGCCGTGTGGCTAACAATAGACATAAGATATTTCCTTCGTCCCACGTAAACAATTTCCTTAGTTACTCTAATCTCAAGAATATGTATCGAATACAGTTGAACAAATAATATTAAAACTGTATTTACTTACCCGATTCGGACAATACAGGCGAAAACAATTAATAAAACGGCCAAATGCAACGAATAAAACGGTCAAAAGCCAAGAATAAAACGGTCAAAATTTACTTGGCTGTTAAAGACAGGTGTAATCATTACGGTCGATTTGTATCGAATGGAAACAAACAACGAAGAAAATCAAATGAGACCAGGTCTGAATCGGACAGAAAGAAATAAAAACGGTCTATACTCCAAACCGTTAAAGAAGAGGTCAAAATGAAGCAAAACCCAACAAAGACGATTAACACCTTTATGATCGACTTGAAACTAGGATAAAAACAAAAATGATCAAAACTTGAACATGGATTGATTTTCTCACTGATAAAATCGGGCAAAATGAGCGGAAGTTAATAAAAACGGTCAAAATCTCAAAGCGTAAAGGAGACAATCGTTATAATATTAAAAAAAAAAGTAACAATTATGGTAAACTTGAAAAAAATAAGGATAATATTATCAAGATTAAATTACATATTAAGCCGATATTTAAGGTATTTTCATATCGATTAGGATGCGCCAATCGTAGGCGTTTAATGCAGTTTATTGTTCAGCAATCGGACGTTGACTTCAAAATTTGTTATCACCTAATGTGGTTTTAATTCGTTTTTTGTTTCGTGAGTAAACAAAGAACCCGCCCACGCTTAAACGTATTAATTCCATGCCGAAAGCAACGTCCAACTGTTCTTTTTCGCAAAAGCGTCGTTATTATCTAACAGCCTTAATAGCCGTGTCTGTGTTTCATTTGATTCACACGTGTTTACATTTGCTGTTTGTGCAGTTGTTTATGGCCGTATGACGTATATTACGAAATACAGTTAGTGCATCGGAGGATTGTATATTGCATGCGTCTATTTTATCTGAACGAGAAACTTATGTGGTCAAAGAAATACACGCATTCATCACTTAGACTTCGATTTAAACGGATGAGTAAAAATTCATGACCAAAACGTTCGGTCGACGTGTCAATGTCGGGTAGTTAGAAGAGACAATGGCATTATTCCTATTTCCAATCGATACTGCAGTCTCATTCGATGCAAGGGGTTATTCACCCAAACCCGGAAAGTTACCACTACGCGCCATACAATTATTAGTCCAGTAGGCAGACTTTTATGTGTTGTTGAAACATATAGGGCTAGTTTTGACGGTTCCCTATGCATTTTTTGCGTAACACAATGCGCGTGGTCTAGAGCTGAAACCAATCCGCTAATATTTTAAATTAACAATTTGAAAAAAAAAACGCCTTTTATTCATATTTTCGCTTATATCTCCGTTCCTTGGCATATTTTTATATAGCATATGCATTTAAGAGGTTGTAGCCTATTGAATTTCCAAAATTATAGGCCTCCAAGTGCTATTGTTAACTTGCAAATGACTGATGGAGTTGAAAAAGTTATTTTTTTTACTATTTTTTTACTTCGAAAGTAGGGCGACTATGATCATGAAATTTCTTGGAGGGACTGCTGTTTGTAGTATGAAGTTAAAAAAAAAAATTCAGCTTGCATATGCTATATAAAATATGCCAAGGAACGGAGATATAAGCGAAAATGTGAAAAAAAGAAGTTTTTTTTTTCACAAATTGTTAAATTTAGAAAATTAGCGGACGGTTTTCAGCTCTACGGACCCCGCGTATTCTGTTCTACGCAAAAAATACATAGGGAACCGTCAAAAATCAGCCCCTACATGTTTCAAGAACGCTTTTTGATGATTTTAGCTCCTGCCTGCTGGACTATGTTTGGCGCGAGCGAGGCTACCGTGGTCTAGTCGAACTTTTCGACTGAACCCTTTCGGCGTCATGTGCATACAAATGTAAATAAATATTCGACAAGGGGTGGCCCAGAAGGGGTTGCGACGAATTCTCCGAATGACATCTGTTTGGGAGCAATCTCGACCTAACGACTTTCGCGATTTATTTCAAAAAGCGGCCCTCTTTGGACGTTATTATTAACCGCCTGCGAATCCGATCAAAAAGGTCCTCAGGTAGATTTTTCGGAGTGCCTAGGCGGGTTCTTGCCAACAGTCGTCCAAGTCTAAATTAAACTTCGGTTCTAATGGTAGATTATACGTAATAATATATTTTTAATGGAATATCGCGTAAAAATCTACATTGGACGTTATTTATTTTTAAACGTGCGATAAAACGGGTTTTATCTGTTTCAATATTAATAATAAGTGATAAAAAAAATTATATAATACGTAGATAATACACGTCTACGCAATACGTACTCTTGTTTTATTATTTTGAAATAGCTGTATCATGCATTTTTATTAATCTTGTTCATATTACACAACATAGGTACAATATTGTCGGTGACTAACAACAGCTGGGTTCTTTAAAATACCTAAAAAAAACACTTCGGAAAAATCCTCTGCGAACATCCTGATGTGATGTAATAATATGCATCCTCATTTTAAAATATCAAAGGAAAAAGAGCAAGAAGGAAAAAGGATTGGCCACTGTTTGAAGAGTGGTAAATCGGGATATTCGTAATATATCGTTATTTCGTGACCTTGTGGAGGCATAAACTAGGGCACAAACCGGAGCGGGTAATTTGACATTTTCGCGTGATCGTTCTTGAGCTTGAAACTGTGGGAAAACAGGTGAAAACGCCGAGAAAAAACAATAGTAACAACGAAACCCGATTAGAGCGAAAAATTCGCTCTGTTTTTCGCTAATTAGGTACAATGTGCAATTTGTTTAGTAAACCGTGTCGGCCAATTTACATTATATCAACACAGGCCTTTAATTACATGACGTCACATACATATATTGCGGAAGAGTCACACCTGGGGATGACGTGAGATATGTCACAGGCAACATGGCGGATGTTTTCCCAACCTAAACATCCGGACTATATATAAATGAGTAGGAATGCGGGAGTAGCGACATGTTCGCGTGTTGTTGCCCTTAAAAGGCGCATCCCTTCCTCCGAATGGACAACTCGAGTTTACTCTATTTTTAACTTAAAACACCCATCAAAAATCACCTTACCGCAAAATAAATCCTGGACTAACACCAGTATTCCTTTTGTATACGTAATTACTTCGGGGATGATTTACATCAGAGATGGGATGTACGCACTATTTTATTTTTTTTTTTTGTAAATAAAAGAACGGTGACAGTCGAGAAGCACTAGAAGAGTTTTTTTCGGACGAATTCTACACAAGAGCACTTTGTGGTATTACCCAACACTATTCCTATTGAACACAATTCTGAAATGATAATAAATAAACAAAAAAACCGTTCTTCGTCCGCACCTCTGCACCCGATTCACACACCTCCGACCAACTGAAATGGAGTCACCCTAAAGCTTACGATTTGATTCGGGACCTCAGAAAATGCGGTGCGGGGGATATCCTTTATATGCCGTGTCCTAATATTCCTCTACGCTTAGGATTAAATTGGCTAAGCGGGCTCTTGCCCGATCGTACCTACTCGGCATCGCTCGAACCGCACGGGCTTCCACCGCGTTGCCACATCGAAAAACATTTTTCCTGCCTGCCGCAGGTACCACGCAAAACGGCGTTTCCACTCACGCTCATTTCCCCAAAACGTATCTTTTCACGCGTTAAAAAATTCGTCAGAAAACCGAACAAAAAAAAAAGCATATTCGGTTTCACAAAATAATTTACGGACTTCGCCTATGACACGATCAAATATTCCCGTTTATCTTAATAATACCGCTGCTGTAAAAAGAAACAAAAACAAATCACCCAGAAAAAAACTCGTCGGTACTACTGATACCATAATCAACTCTGAGTCAACAAATACATAAAAACGAAAAATATCCACAATTATTTTTTCCAATATTTGATTTCCATTCCATATTTTACATTTCTTACATTTCCAGAATTATAAAACTGAGATACTGCTGGTCAAAAAAATATATACATAAAACAAAATCACCCAGAAAAAAAAACTGACACCACAATCAATTCTGAGTCAACAAATACATAAAACGAAAAATATCAAAATTCCATATTTTACAATATCTTACATTTCAGAATCATAAAATTGAGATACTGCTGGTCAAAAATATATACAGATAGATATAAAATATAAACAGAAAACAAAATCACCCAGAAAAAAAAAACTCGTCGATACATTGATATCACAATAAACAAATACATAAAAACGAAAAATATCCAAAATTCATATTTTACAATATCTCTTACATTTCCAGAATCATAAAATTGAGATAATGCTGGTCAAACAAAATATATACAGGAGACCTCCGAAATTTCCGTACGTCTGGCAACGGCGCGGATAAAGGGGCTTGTGCATCGGCCGTCGCAGGCTCGGAACATCTTTTGTTCGACCGACTTGCAAAAATTACGCAACTTAACTATTGCAGAGTTGCTTCGTTTGTCACTCCATGTGCATTGTGCATACACCTGATCACGTGGCGCCAGTCGACCGTATGATGCGTGTAATGCACAATTGATATGGAGCCCACGGTACGTCGGACGTCACGCAGTTTCCTCCTTTTAGAACAAAGGACGCGTAGGGTTGAAGCCATCCTTTTTTCCGGAGGTCCTGTCCTCGAGGATAAAAAACGCGTTAGCACCCCCTCTCCCATTCGAGACGCGTTCAAATTGTTCGGGCAACGGGTTCCAAAGTTTTCGTCCGAACTCTATGGAATCGATTAGAATATGAGTTGCAACTCTATGGAATTTCTTAGACCACACCGAGTTTCTTAAACATACGGAATGTTAGAAAACTCTAATCCTTGGTGTTGAATCCTTTGAGTTTTTGCAAAAAAATAATTAGCTTCGTCTAACTCTACTGTGTTCCTAGGATTTATTTCCAAAGGACTGTGTAACAATAAAAAAAATCCTCCTCACAATTATTAATTGAAAAGCACGGTTGTTGTAGATATAATTCTAAAAAATTTACTCAAACTCTATAGAATTCATTAGAAACAACAAAAAAATCACCGAATCCTCAGAATTCCATTTCGAAAATTATTCTGATGACGTGTTTGATTTGAACACTTGCATCCCTTTAAATATGAAGAGAACTTTCTAAAAGTTGTAGCGACCCAACACTGGTTACACAACTAAATCTGTTCCATTGTCGAAACACGACCTCGAAAAGTGAACCTTCGCGATGGCACTATTCAGAATTTTTTAGGCAATAGGTCCTATTTACCAGTAAGGTTGAGTACTTATTTCAGCAATCCTGAAAAGAAAACGTTTTTCGTCAACAATGAACGCACAAGGGCGCGTTCACGGCAGTAAAATAAATGAAGGGCGTTATTGTAGTCTGGTGGAGTATAAAATTTATCAGCTGTACAAATGGAAAGGTTGTTTATATAATAGGGAGACGTAGACGGCGCTGCCCTATAATTATTTTTACCTGATCCCGACAGAATCAGACCGCCGTTTTCTATGCAGAATCGGACCGGTGAGGATACAGTGAGAGAAATAAAATGAGACATTTTATAAAAAAAAAAGTTTTACGCTAAAATGAAGTCTTTACCCGTTTCGGCCGAAAACGCCACTCCCGGTACATCGCTCTTCAGTGCCTCATAACTAATACTATTTGCGACAGCAAAATTTGACAGGTACACATTTTTGAAGTTTAAGACGTGCCCTTTCCGATGGTGTTCATGAAATTCCTCCAAAAAATTATTAATTATGAAAAAAAGTATTTAAAAAAAACACGATTTTTTTCAATTTTTTTTTTAATCAAATTTTCAAGGGGTTTCCGGTCTACAATGGACCTGGAACCTCTCTAACCAGTGGAATAAATGTTTGAACTTTAAGTATACGTGGTTTAAAGATCGATTTTTGCCTTATGCATTCAAAATGGCGCCAGAACTGGAAAATTTTTGCGTTAAAAGTCAAGAATATTTTATTGGAAAATGATGCACTTTTTTACAAAAAATTATCAAGAATAAAAAGTTCTTAAAATCACTCAAAGAATGCACTGGGGTTTTTTTTAAATTTTTTGAGCAACTTTTTGGATTTTGCAAATTTTTGCAAAATTAAAAAAAATTAGCTTAAAAAATTCTGAAAAACTGCATTCTTTGATTAATTATAAGAACTTTTTACTCTTGACAATTTATTGTAAAAATGCATTGTTTTCCAGAAAAACATTTCGATACTAATTTGATCTTTAGAAATTTTTTTCTCGAAAACAATGCATTTTTACTATAAATTGTCAAGAATAAAAAATTCTTAAAATCAATCGGGAAATGCACTGGATTTTTTTCCAGAATTTTTTTAAGCGGTTTTAAATTTTGCAAAAATTGACTGCAAAATCCAAAGAACATTTTTTTTGAATTTTTTACGCAAAAAATTTTGCAGTTCGGGCGCCACTTTGAACGCATAAGGAAAATATCGATCTTTAAACCACGTATACCTAAAGTTCAAACATTTATTCCACCAGATAGTGAGGGTTCCAGGTCCATTGCAGACTGGAAACCCCTTGAAAATTTGATTTTCTTCTAATACGTAGAAACAAAGTGTTTTTGATGTGAAGCAAATATTTTTTTGTTCTTCTCAAGCTTTTACCACCGAAACGTTGTTTTCGACATTTTTTGAGGTTATCTTCAAAATTAGCTGCGGAACCCCTATTTTTTTATGATGAATTCGGATTCAGCGGCACAAAATAGATAAGAAAAGTTAGTCTCCATCCCAGAACCACTTTTTTTGTGGGCCTGTGTAATTTTTTGGAGGAATTTCATGGACACCATCGGAAAGGGCACGTCTTACACTTCAAAAATATGTCCCTGTCAAATTTTTCTGTCGAAAATAGTATTAGTTATGAGGCGCTGAAGAGCGATTTACCAGGAGTTGGTGTTTTCGGCCGAAACGGGTTGGAAATTGATATTCGCATTTTAATTTATTATTACTTATTTAAATTTAGAGCTTGTTTTATCAAGTTCCTGGTTTAATTTTTTCCTCAACGTTAAGACGAAAAAAGTAAATCGTATTTCGGCTAGTCGACGAGACTGGGCTTCTTGGAATTCGGTCCCAGTATCGTATCGCCTATCGTTTTATAAGAAACCAGATCAAACCCCTGAAATACCCGACAGAACTAATTTCGATTAAAAAATAGACAGAAAACTCATTTAATAACGATTCTTAGCTAGTCATCTTGGTCGCTATTAATATAATCGCTAATTTCGCTTTGCCACATGACCAAGGCGAAAATACGAAAATATACTCCGGTTTATTTCAGGAACGCCGACCTCAATAAAACGTATGATCGCTAATGTTTATAAACAGAATGGGAAATTAATCGCTCTCTTATTATCTCGCGAAATGCGGGATCACTTTGAAAACTTAGCATTTTCCCGCTAGGTGGCGGTACGATTTTAGAAAAGAAAGGAAATCGATGAAAACGCTCTTAGGAATACGCCGCGGTAATTTAAAAATATGGCGGATGCGCTGGTCTCTTAGTTGATCCTCAAACGCGAGCGAATTTTGTAGGCATGTAATATACAGTGTTGATAAAATACTCGAATCAATGTGAAGCACACTTTTTTAATGTAAAATTCAATAAAACGCTCGATTTTACAACAAAACAGTTTTTTGGTCCAAAAAAAAAAAAAGAAAAAAAAGTGTGAAGTAAATAAACGTGAAATGTAAATAAAGTTATTTTACTTCTTGGTTTCGTGTTGCGCGCCGTATTAATAGGAACTTCTCCCTCTCTGAAGGCCATTGACTGTGGGATTACAGTATTACCTCGAATTTCTACATATATTGCTGACTGCAATGCATGCGTCTAGCAACAAAACTCAGTTCATTTTCAGGCTTAAACAAATTAACAGAGGTAATATACAGTGTCCAATATTAAAATAATTTTGATGTTAATTTTCGACGTAGCTTAATTATAAATAATTAACGCCCAAACGGACACGATTTTTCGTCCTTTTTGGAGCGTCAATCTCGAACGGAAATTAATGAATTCACTCAATAAAAACCACTTATCCTAATGTTTTCGGATGTGATCTTTCGATTTCAGAATTGCGATTAAATGCTCTAGAAAAAAATATGGCTGACTTTATGGAGAAAAGTACTGAAAATTTGGGGATTTTTTATTTTTTTTTTTTAGTCCGAAAAGTACTCTAACCTACTCCGGATTGTGGAGGGAGGTGGAGGCAATAGTTGGAGTTGATGATAGGTTTTTTGCCGACCTCAACTGACTAATCTTTTCAAAATGGCGGACATTGCATGAAATCTCATGAAATATTAATTTTTCTCTAGTATTAACGAGAAAATAATGTTATTGTGAGTTTTTCTTGATCCACACTCATTTTCCTCAATCAAAACAATACTTCAGAATATATTTGACTAAATTTTCAATTTTCAATGATGGCGGATTCAAGATGGCGGCCGGATTTCTCAAGAAATGGCGTGTTTTTCATTATAAAAAGTAAATAGGGAGTTTGTAATTATACTTTTCCTATGTCATTTCATGTTTTAGTAACATTTTTGAGTTATTCCTGGTGAAAAGTCTGAAATCCAATTTATTGAGAAATCCGGCCGCCATTTTGAATCCGCCATCATTGAAAATTAAAAATTTAGTCAAATATGTTCTGTAGTATTGTTTTGTTTGAGGAAAATGACTGTGGATCAAGAAAAACTCACAATAACATTATTTTCTCGTTAATACTAGAGAAAAATTCATATTTCATGAGATTTTATACAATATCCGCCATTTTGAAAAGATTAGTCAGTTGAGGTCGGCAAAAAAAATCCTATCATCAACTCCAACTATTGCCTCCACCTCCCTCCACAATCTGGAGTAGGTTAGAGTACTTTTTGGACTAAAAAAAAAAAAAAAAGAAACCCCAAATTTTCAGTACTTTTCTCCATAAAGTCAGCCACATATTTTTTCTAGAGTATTTAATCACAATTCTGACTGGGAAATCGAAAGATCACTTCCGAAAACATTAGGATAAGTGGTTTTTATTGAGTGAATTCATTAATTTCCCTTCGAGATTGACGCTCCAAAAATTTGTTGACGTTTGGGAGTTAATGGGTTAACACAGGGTAGAGTTAACTTAAACTACAAACGGTATGTTTCCAAGATAAGCACTTTTTGGACACACTGTATTTACGCGACAAAAAAAAAATGGACCGGCGGTTCCCGTTGCAGTCTGAAAACACGTAGTGGTCAATAACTTTTATTGCCTCCAAGACCCTTCTGAGAAAGGTACCCCATAAAACAACCTTTTGAACAGCTGAAATAATTTCGATTTTGATAAATTTCTGTCAGTTATACTGTTCTTTTATAAATCAGAGGGTTATTTAGTACGTCAGGAAAAAAAATTAGTAAATCCCTTTATACAACGTATATGAAAACATAAATTAAATACGGAAGTAACTGTAACTAATCTTGTATGATACATACTTCACCGTAGATAATGGCCAATATCCGACATGCAATAATGCCATTCGAATTTGATCATATTTTTAACGTACTCTGACATTCGCACGCAATTTAGGTCAAACCGGCATGCAATTATGCATTGAGTTTGTATACGAAAAGTTTGTCAGTATTCGAAATTTTTTCAAAAACTAGATATGATAAAAGCAGGGCTGCAAGCTACAAAATATTATATAAATGTTTTTTTCCCCTTTCATTTGTTTTAACAGCGGTCAAAAACAATATCCCTAACCTTACTTCATAATGCAATGATACCAACCGATCTTAAAAGTCACTAAACAGTACGTAATTATCAGTTTGCCCGCGAAGATTTATATTTATACATCCGATAAGCCACATCAATATATGCCTACGAATACGGTGTGAAATTCTTCCAGGGCCGATTGCAAAAAATAACTGAAATTCCAAAGTTAAACATTCTATAAATAACTCGGTGAAAATGGATACAGTCGAGATTTAAAAAATAAAATGACATCTTCCGTCTAGGATTCATTCACACGGAACTCGGGAGTTTTCTCAATAGTACGGTGGGATATGTCGACAAATAGATCGTCCCTCAGTGTAAAAATTAAATGAGATATTGATGTAATGCCGACGCATCGACGTTAGTAGGCTCGTCATCGTAGAGATGACTCACTACGTCACAAAGATCCTGATAGCACCAGAGAGAGACGGCGACACCACTAACGTAACAAGCGGGGGCGCTAGGGGTCATCCAGCACCCCTCCTTTTTCTTAGGAGAACTTAAACTAGCCTTTAAACCGTCATTTAAAAAGCGGAATAGACCGGAAAACGTTAAAATTGTAAATGGATACAACTTTACAGACATATTCGACGCAGTAGCAAAAAAGTCTAGCCTATATCGAACATGATTAGCTGATTCTATGGTTATACATGATGTTTACAGACTTTTCATGGCTGCACAAATGATCTTTTTTGTTAGTCTAGTGCTTATAATCAATTCTGCTATGTCTGGTTAATTCCGCGTTACTCTACACATACGCATTTCTCTGATCTGTAACGTTTTGACTGTTTTCATCTATGGTATCTCTTTATAATAAACAGAAAGTCTATAAACACCGTGTATATTACGAGTGTCCCAGGCAATGTGGCTGATACCAATCTAAATTACTTACGACGAAGTGATATAAAGTTTAAATCATATACACAAGCTTTGTGACGCATATGAATATGTCTCGTTTACTCGATGGACGACGTCACTCGGTGACTCAATTAAAACGCGGCAATACCCGACAGAATAATGTTCATTAATTGGACGAATGTTCTTGAAGTTTCAACAAGTGATTCGTGGTTACTGAAGACTTAGAATTTTTTCCACCGCCAAGAATATACGCCACTGGAGGGCATGAACTGCTATGGCCCGCAAAGTAGAGTTCAATACACTGCTGACGTCACACGACAAGAGTTACCGAGGATTTACAGAACAACGATCAGTTTTGGCCAATGTTGCCGGTATGTGACAAAGAAAGTTAATCTCAGGAAATATCCGTACGAAGTTCTAGCTGCAAAAATTATTTTACTGGGTTAGTTTCATCACATAAGGCATTTTATTATGATCCAAAATATTTTTTAGTCCTGTCCTGATGATTTTTTTAAAGCATTATACTTCAACGACCACTGATTTTAAATGGCGGTGCACGTTTAAAGCTGGCAACAACGTCGATCGTTCACGTGGAAAATGTAAACTGTCGACCAAAACAAATATGTTGTTCTTGTCATTATTTTTTTCTGCAGTCTGCTGTCTCACATTTCGCGACTGATACCTACATGGATACGTATTTATTACTATTTTTCTTTAAAAATCCGCACTAAGAATATTACTAGGTACTATTTTTAAAACAATTATAACAAATGAAAGTAGATTAAACGACCTAATGAAAGTTAGTTAATTAATTGTAATACATTTATTTAATTAATATTTTAGTAGTAAAAAATATGGAATTTAAATTCGTTTCTTTAGTAAAAGTGATACCGTTCGTTTTTTATAAATCATTTTCACTCTCATTTGTTAGTGTAGCTATTATTACGTTATCTGTGCTTGTCATTCTACTGATAGATATCCTTTTTACGCACTTTCCCTTTCCCGATGTTTATTTTTTTCGCGTTTTTTATCTATAATCTACTACATTTGCGTCACGTATTACGATTAGATACCTAAATTTAGCCTGCTGTCAATTCTATATACGAAATACGTAAACCAAACAAAAGAATAATCGTCCGAAAAAAAACTCAGTCGCCCAATTCTGTCAAGGCCTTCTTGGGTCTTTTTTAAGCGGCACGGTCCATGTGGGCACATCCAAATGTAAACATACGGATCATTTCAGAACAATAGCCGTTTTAAAACCAGATTTTAAGAGTCAGGAGACCACGAGAGAAAATCGTTGTTATTTTTTTTGTTGACAACTTGTCTAGGTGACCTTGAATATAAGAGAAGTGCACTGGCCACTGCTGTCCAAGATAGCAGAGTATCGGTAAATGACCTGTTGCAGAGAAGATCGCTGCGGCCAACGTATTAGCCTGGGCGCACACTGGATGCGGAAACATGCGGATTATTTTGACGCGCGAAAGTATACGCAGGAATCAACCTGACACTAGTGTGAGGGCTTGCATTTACAGTTACTTGCAAAAGTATTCGTACCCTGAATTGATGTGTAAAGAAATTAACAGCATTTTTATATCTGCAAGGAAAATTTCATGTAATAAATATATTTACAAGCACACTATATCAGCAATGCATAAATCAAGTTTTAGCTTCATATTGCATTAAATACCTACATAAAAAATATTTGATTTTAAGAATGGCAATATCTACGCAGCAAAAGTATTCGTACTGCGCATAACCTCAGTATCCCAGGTATAACGGTGAGATCCCAGTTGTTAGGACTTCAGTTACAGTTTTCAGTTATACATTCAGACGAGTGTAAACAACTGTATGTTGTGTGAATCTGTTAAAATTTTTCTAATTATAATGGGACGTAAATCAGAAACAACAGAACAAGAGAGACAAATGGCAGTACAGTGGCTTTTGGAAGGAAATAGGTGATTTGTTAAAAAGAAACAAAAGTACTATACAATATAAAATATAAAAAGATATAACGAAAATCAAATAGTTTCCAATATGCCTTGAAAGGGCCGTCCAAGACTATTAACTTCTCGAGAAGAGAAGGCAATAGTGCGTGAAATGCCCTTCTACAAGTGCCCCAAAATTGGCGGCATTAGTAAATAATCGTTTTAAAAAAGTAAGTAAGTGCAGATACCTGTCGCCGGGTTTTAAAAAGGCACGATCTGTATGGTAGAGTATTTAGGAAAAAGCCCTTTATTAGTAAAGTAAATCGTCTAAAACGATTAAAATTTGCCAAAAAGTATTTTTGCAAGGATCACACCTTTTGTGAACGAGTTTTATTTACTGATGAACGCAACATTTTTCAGTCGGACGGCAGACGTTTAGTGTGGCGTGAGGTAAACGTTGAACCGAAAAAATTGTGTCCAACTTTTAAGCATGGTGGCGGTTCAATGATGGTGTGGGGAAGTATCAGTGCGAGTGGCCCGCGGAATTTAGTTTTTATTGATGGCATTATGACTAAATTTACGTACCTAAACCTATTAAAAACAAATTTGCCATTAAGTGTCGCAAAATTGAATCTAGGAAATAATTATTGGTTCCAACAAGACGACGATCCAAAACACACTGCTTACATAGTGAGGCAATGGATTGTATACAACAACCCATCAGTTAATTACACCTCCCCAAAGCTCTAATTTAAATGCAATTGAGCATTTATGGCCGGAAATGAAATGACAGTTACGAAATTATTAAATAAAAGATAAAAACACTCTTAAACAGGCAATTACAAATGTATGGCAAAATATGGACCCTGATATCACACAAAAATTGGTAGCAAGCATGCCTAAACGTTTGGAAGCTGTGATCGCAGCTAAAGGTGGACCAACCAAATACTAACTTGGCCAATTTCACCAAAAACTCCTGAAGTACGAATATTTTTTGCGACCCGCGATTTTGCAATAGAGAATAATTTAGTTTTTATTTTCTAAACAGTAAATGATATGAAGTACAAGTTTAATTTATGTATTACTTACACATGTATGTTTATAATAAAAATATTATGATTAATTATAGTCACACCCATTAAAAGAAAATTGTGGTTACTTACAATTCCCTGTAAAGTACGAATACTTTTGCGAGTCACTGTACACCAGTAGGTTGGGGATCATTACTATGATTAGTGTTTTGGCACGGTAAAGCGGCCTTTACAGTTCACAAGTTTTCTTGCGCAAGAAATTTCGATGCTACTTTACAGTGTGCAATTTTTATTGCCAATTTTACATTTAATTTTAATTAATTTTTGTTGATATATTTTGTATATATTATATTATTGATATATTTTTATATTTATATAATATTTATTGATATTTTTTTTATTGATTTATTTTATTATTTACAAGGTTTATCCATTTTAAACAAACAAAATAGCCATGATTAAATCAATATCAGTGAGGGGAAATTCAGAAAACCACAAAATACAGAAATTTCAGACATCACAAAACACAATACAAACGATGGCACAGCACGTTGAACGTTGAGGTTATGTCAAACAGTTGGCAACACGTAAAGTTGCAGATAGCCGTAATAATTATAGCTCCGGGCTTTAAATCTTTATCTGCAAGAAATTGCACGAACAAACATAAATACTCATGCGTGCAAAAAAATTGCGAACTGTAAAGCGGCCTTTATGCTGAAAACTTTAAACGCAGGAATATTTCGACTAAACGACGAAATTTCAAAAATAATCCGGTAACTTTATATCGCTCCAATTAGGTCATATTTGCAAGTGACATTTGAGTACAATATTAGTAATGTTTAGATAAACCTAGGTACTAGGGACGTCAAATGTTTACTTGTCTGATACCAATAATGTAACATTATTCGACATATTGCGTTAATCGAATGTAAACATACGTTTCTCTTGACAATATAAGGAGCATTTCACGCCAACTAAGTGAGGTCAAAAACAATTCTGTTTGAAACATATCACAATCGATAGTACCTACTTGCTAAAAAACTAACTTCCCTTAAATTTTAGATTTTTTGAGCCACAAGGAGAGGGATGGTGAGGTTGAGAAAATATAAATTTTCGTTTCGACTAAAATTTCTCGGCAAGAAAAATGAAAAAAATTAAAAAGAAGGTTGCAATGGCTTTCGATGTTTTTTTTTGCGTAGAATATGATAAAAATATTTTCAAAATGATTGGGGGTAGTTTTCACCCCTATTTTGAGGATTGAAAATTTAAAATCGAAATTTCGAAAAGAATGCCCCGATTTTTTTTAGTTTTTTTTTTAATTCCTTTTTTTTGTACTTTCGATTAATTTTTTAATCCATAATGGGCGTCGACCAGGAACTGTCCCAAAAAACGGCCCAAAGGAGAAAAAATGTGGTTTTGGCGTATTTTCTCATCCTGTGAGAGAGTAAATGGCAAGTGAATAATATATTCCAAGGTTTTTGGGGTCGCTGATTACGAATCTAACGTCAAATTTTCAAAAAACAAAATGGCGGATCCAGTATGGTAGTCAACTTTTAAAAAATGGATAAATTTTGAAATTTAAAAAAATACCATCGTATTCTACGGGAAATTTTCTACGTTAGATTCGCAATCAGCGACCCCAAAAACCTTGGAATATATTATTCACTTGCCATTTACTATCTCACAGGATGAGAAAAATACGCTAAAAAAAAAACCACGTTTTTTTCACCTTTGGGCCGTTTGGTGAAATAAATAAATAAGGGTGAAAACTACCACCAATAATTTTGAAAATATTTTTATCGTATTCTACGCAAAAAAAACACATCGAAAACCATTGCAACCTTCTTTTTTAATTTTTTTCATTTTCTTACCGAGAAGCATTGAAATTTTAGAGTCGAAACGAAAATTTGTATTTTCTCACCCTCACCATCCCACTCATTGTTGCTCAAAAAATCTAAAATTTTAGGGAAGTTAGTTTTTTAGCAAGTACTATCGATTGTGATGTTTAAAAAATATTTTTTTTTGACCTCACTTAATTGGCGTGAAATGCCCCATAAGCATATTTTTATGTCGAACGGGACATAGTTGAATTTTCGATAAATAAACCATGGCTAGTATTATACAATTATACCGCTTGTCTCAGATTCTTTTACCCCAGACATTCTAGTTTGAGAACACGCTATTTTTAGCTCTGTTTAAATTATAACAATACTTTTGTGCATTTGCGGGCTCTTTACTCAACATACGCAATGAAACAAGCATAATAACAACAACCATACTAACCTATTTCACTGATTTATTAGTGCATAATAATGTGTTATGGTATAAACATGAAACCTATGTTTTATTAAAGTGTTAACAGATTTTAAAGTTATATTAACCTAAGTACATTTTGAAGCAAATATTTGAATTTAAAATAAGTGACTAGTGAAAGTTTCATAAATTAAATTTGATACACATACATATGCTACTGGGTGGAAGACGTAATTTTGAATGAAAACTGGAATTAGGATTAAGTATTTAAATTTCCAAACAATAAGATTCGAAAATGTTTTCGACTACAGAGTTACAAAGTTATTTATATCAAAATTTATATTTATACAGTGAGGTTCATAAGTAACGGATAAATTCATTATCTACGTAATTTACAATTTATGAGTAAAATCCTAAAACACATCAATTTTTAATTCTAAAATGGCATTTTTTGAGCATAATTTTATACCTCCCCTAAAACCCCTTGGAGTGACAGCTACCCCTTTAAAATTTTTAAATGGAACGAGGGTGCGTGTGATAGCTCATTTGAAAGGGTCCTTAATTATCTATTCAGCAATATAAGGTTTTTTTGAAAAAAATTATAGAAATTAAAAAAAATCTTGTTGCTGGATGGAGAATTAAAAAAACTTTCAAATGAGCTATCACACGCACCCTCGTTCCATTTTAAAATTAAAAGGGGTAGCTGTCACTCCAAGGGGTTGGAGGGGGGGGAGGGGAAATTATGCTCAAAAATGTCATTCTAGAAATTAAAAATTTACGGGTTTCAGGATTTTACTCATACATTGTAAATTACATAGATAATGAATTTATCCGTTACTTATGGACCTCACTGTATAAAAATGTCATTAAAGTTGGCCGATCTTAAATTTATAACCTCATCAAGGCTGTCACATTACGTGAGAGCCATTATTTGTTTTACAATTGTGACAGCGTGTCAAAAGTTTGACAACAACGTTTTGTTTTGAGCTTCGACATAACCGCTACTTCCATCTGTCTCGTTCATAACCGGATTTGATGACGGTTTTTTTGGACGTCTCTGTTTGTTGACCCACGATTTGCAATTTCAAAGGATCACAAATTTGAAAACTGTTTGAATAAAATATGTGAGGCCTACAGACAGACCGTATGTTCTGAAAATGTGACGCAACGAATAAATTTGGATTAGGCCAGCCCAACAACCCCAAAGTAACATTTTTCGTAAACATTAATTTTATTCCTGTATATTACACTACGAAAATATCGTTTAGTAAAACTTTGCTAGGTAATGGCCGAGCTTCAACTACAAGTTGTTTTTGTTGAATATACTCCCTGTATAAAGATTTTCTGAGACATTCGCGGCTAGACGTGACCTAAAAAACAGTGGGTACCTTATGGTAATTCCCAAACTTTGCTATAAATATTCATTCATTCGTCGAGACGTTTTATTACCATAATTAATGAAAAAAAAATAAGCGACGCGTTTCACAAAAGAAGCCGCAAGGGATATTTTTTTCATCGTGAAATTAAAACGTGGCTTACCGATCGAGCTCCGCATACTAAACAAATACATATGCCGCATTTGCATCGACGCGTCGCCATTAGCAATCAGGCCAAAGCAAATAAAAAAGAGAGGCCAGGCGGGCCCCGCTTCTTTTTCGATTTTTGTCTAGTGCTCGGTTCAAAATGCATCATGGTGGGGGGAAACAGTTATTTCAGGTAATTTTAACGTTTGCAGGATTTATTACACAACGACGGCGTTGCCAGATTGTCGGGCGTTTCCTCAACGCTGACGCGATTGTAACAAACGCGTAAACACTTGTATACGGGACTTATTATATATATTATTTTAGACCTACGCAATAACTAAGTACAAACCGAATGTGCAAATATGCTCCTCGAACAGCAGACATTTAGGTTGGCATCAGGATGTAATGCAGAATGTATTAAATGCATTACACGTACGTGAATTAAAATCGGCAACAACGCCTAGCATTCCTAAATATATTTATGTATGTACGTGCATTTAAGGCATTGACCTTATGGGATGCCTCAAACTATATTTATTATTCTTGCACCTTATTCATCGATATATACTACCGCACTTCCGGTCTACGGGTTTCTTTTTGATGCCTCCATGTTGCGCACGAAATCTCGTTAACAAAGGTTTCGAATTACGAACGTAAAAAATATATGTATATGAGTACATAGGTCTTATTGCAGCAAAAAATATCGTTTTTAACGTCGCATGTTCTTTTGAAAGCAAAGTAAATTATATCTCTCAAAGTATTCTTCCCCCTTTGACAGCTGGTAAATACTTTCACCTTAAAATTATACCTCCATATTATTTTCCTTTTGAATAAGAAGAATTCTTTTAAAAATGTTATTTGTATGCATTTTACAGTAATAAAAAAAGTATATCATTTATTTTAATCACCGGTGTATATCCTGTCTATACACTGACAATTTGCAATAAGTAAAATACGTTATTTAAGTTTAGGGCATTTCTTGATCCAAATTCAACTGATTTTCTACATTAGATGGTTATTTTACTAATAATAAATCTATGTATAAAGTCCGGCTTGCAAAAAATAATATCTTAAGACGGACTTCAAATGTACATTAGCGCCATCTCTAGCTCGTCAATAACACTACGATTGCAGGACACTGCCTAAACATATAAAAAATGTCACTTACCATTGAAAGGCATTGAAATGAAAATACACTAGTCCCAAACCATAAAGGAAGGTAGTGTCTTGCCAATGATTCTCTGCCTGAGTTTTGTAGAACATCTGATAGGCAGAGAGAGCTAAAATAATAAACCTTAATTGTCTGAATTTATTAGCAAAAACAGATACTTACCTTTTCTATAATCTTCTAGCAGCAGATGAAAATGTCCTAATTTGACCCAAGTTTTTGGGTCTATACTGATCTTTTTAGTTTGACAGTTATTAGGCTCATTTTTCGTTTTGAACTTTCTGTTGCCTTCTGGCTTGAACAACCATCAACTGTAAATACTTGACAGCCTAAAACCAGCAAAATAAACCGTGATTATTTACCGGTGTCATAAAAGAGGATTATGGGGTGTACCTTTTGAACCAACGCCTTTTTCTTCGCATTTTTCGGGTTGATTCAACAGCAGAAATCCGTACTGTCGGCTAAAATACGAAAGGAGACTTACAGGAACATTTGCTAATTAAAATTATTTACCTGTCTAATTCCGACAAAATGTGCAGTTCTTGAGCTGTCATGCTAATGTCGTCTAGATCTTCGGCACGACTGTCTGTTTTACTCATTTTGCGCGAAAGTATAGTTAGAGGTATAAAATGTACGAATCGACTTCAACCGACTTACACCTCTATAAATAAATCGAAATAACCCAGTTTACTTTTGCAAATGAAAACACGCACAAAATATGACCAACTGCAGCCATATTTAAATACAGTGCAAAGTGGTGGCTTCTACCAGCCGGAAGATGCACTAAATTGTTATCTTCTACAAACCTTTCTTAATTTACATTATTATACCATTTTTTTAAACATTGCATATCACTCAAAGGATTTTAGTTGTATTAGAACTCTAAATAATGCCACCGAAGTAGCCATGAGAATTAAAAACGTAGTATATATAAAAAAATTGCGTCTCCTTCTGAAAAAATGTTGGATTATATAAGAAGCTATAGCGATTTCTTTTTTAATAAGAAACTATGGCCATCTATTGGTAACTAGTCTAAGTAAAATGGTTTTTATTGAATTTAGGGCCATCTGTTAGCAAGAAGATTAATTAAAAGTAGAATAGGGTAGGGCATAATTTAGAATTCTGTAACTCAAGAATACAAGAAGTGAAAGCGGTTTCTTTCTTAACGATAATATGTAGCCATCTATTGATGACTAATATAATTAAAATCAAACATAGAATTTGTCGCCATCTGTGAACAAAAAAGTCTGATTAAAAGCAGAGCTGGGCCATAGATGACTAGAATTCTGTAAACCAAACCTCTAAATTATTTCTTACATTTTTATTACTCAAATTAGACTGGCGGAACTGAAATGGTATTTAAAAATAATACAATTTTTTGGATTTTTTAAAAATAATTAATTTGCGTTAATAAAACTTGAGGACGATTGGAATTTTTTGGCGTAAAAACAAGTTTTCACTTAACGGGGAAACGCTTAGCTAAAAAGACAAACTAAATAAATTAAATGGCCTTTAAAATGTACCTTCACATTGGAACAATGTTTGATAAAGGCAATGATTGATTAGTGAGTATTTTAACTTCAGTGATCTTTCTTTGTTTTACTCAAACCTTGTACACTACGTCATGCCTCAAAGGTACTTAAAATTGTATCACCATTTTTGTTACCTTTAGTTTGGTTATTCTTTTCTCAGCTTTCAGTTGATCATTTTTTATACATATCCAAATTTATACATATCATTTCTTATACATCCAACATATGCTGTTGGGCATGTTGTAAATACTTTCTCTTTCTCATACAAATTTTTAATTCAGAGTTAACAATTGGTTAATCATATGCATTGCCATTAAATATGATATTTGGGGACATGAAGTATAACAATTTTTCTAATCTTTGTTTTAGGTGGATTCATCATCGATGTTTCAAAGAGAAGTATACAGAAATGGTAAGGACCTTACTTACCTTTTTGTTTTTGTCCTATGGAAGATTATGTTGCACTGAAGTTCCTCAATGTTTCAGATGTAATTCTCCTTCCTAAAACAAGGACCATAAATATATCGTCATATTTTAAATAAAAAACTGAAAATATGATATAAACTTATGGTACAGCTATCAATCAGATGTTGATGATTTATTTTCAATTTTGTTGTTTTTAACCCTTTAACGCCCAAGTGCAGTATCAAGAGACATGAACTTAGAGGCTCATATTACTGATAGAACAAATAAAGAAAAAATAACTAAAACCATGTATTCCTATGTTTTCGAGGTCGCTCTTTCGAATGGAATCGTTAAAATTTGCAAAAAAATTGATGTAATCTTAAATTTTTAACAAAAACTATTAAAAAACGCGATTTCAAGATTCTTTTTTTTTAAATGGCAATTTCAGCTATGTTATCGTCCTTTATACCACTCAAAAACAAATAGAAACGTGCACTCGAGACGTGTACTTGAAGGAAACGTAATGAGAACAATTTAATTTTCTCATTTTTGAGGTTATAATAACTAGATATGGCAAAATTCAAAGGGTGATATTTCTCGTTTTGTACCAGTTGCGGGATCATTGTGGCAAAAGAAGAATTTTGAAAAATTATTGGTACTTTGGGGGTTTTTGGGGTCGCTGATCACGATCTTGATGTCAGAATTTCAAAATTCAAGATGGCGGATCCAATATGGCCACCATCCCAAATCAAATTTCAAATTTTTCGATTATTTTGCCTCAAACTTTGTAAGCCAGGGGTTTTCGGGGTCGCTAATCACATTTCAAAATTCAGGATGGTAGATATGACATTTTGAAGCAAATTTCGAAATCCTGAATTTTGAAATTCTGACATCGGGATCGTGATTAGCGATCCCGAAAACCCCTGGTTTAGAAAGTTTGAGGCAAAATAATCAAAAACTTTGAAATTTGATTCGGGATAGTGGCCATATTGGATCCGCCATCTTGAATTTTGACATCAGCATCGTAATCAGCGACCCCAAAAACCCCTAATGGTAATAATAATTTTTTCAAAATTCTTTTGCGTCAATGATCCCGCAACTGGTAAAAAACGAGAAATATCACCCTTTAATTTTGCCATATCTAGTTATTCTACCCTCAATAATGAGAAAATTAAATTGTTCTCATTGCGTTTCCTTCAAGTACACGTTTCTATTTGTTTTTTGAGTAGTATAAAAGGTGATAACATAGCTGAAATTGCGATTTAAAATAAAATAATCTTGAAAATATCGCGTTTTTAAATAGTTTTTGTTAAAAATTCAAGGTTACATCAATTTTTTTGCAAATTTTAATGATTCAATTCGAAAAGAGCGACCTTAAAAACATAGGAATACGTGGTTTTAGTTATTTTTCCTTTATTTTTTCTATCAGTAATATGAGCCTCTAAGTTCATGTCTCTTGACAGTGCACTTGGGCGTTAAAGGGTTAACACGCTAAGTTTTTTTTTTTTGTTTTAGCCGTGGTGTTAGTGAGACTACAACTACAACCAAAGACTTTTGAGCCACGAATTTTATGTTGAATATTGACCATTAACACAAAACTACAACATGGTAAGTGAATGAAAAATATATATTTTTCATATATGTATATATAACAATGGAAGGCACTACGCGCATGAGTTTCTCACTAATTCAGGCGTGCAACCGACTTCCAATATTAATTGCCATAGATATCAGTCACATTTTCGATTTAGTAAAAATGAGACACAGAACTATGGGACATTTATTCCATCCTCCAGTTGATATATTTCTCGTAACCGAGCATACATTTTAATAATTACTAGACATGATTACAACATTTTTCGGTCTCTGTTTTAGATGGATTCATCATGCGGACTATCAAATTGACACAGTCGTACACGAAATTGATTCAGACTAAGGGCAAGAGAAGCCTTCAAATATGGTAAAAACCTTTTCTTTTTTTTTTTTTTTTTCGTGGGTTACGGAAGGTTTAATGGCACTGAATTTTCTCAATAGTTCAGATGTACATTTTCCTTCCCAAAATAAAGACCATAAGAATACCGTCATATTTTAAATAAAAAACTGAAAATATGATAATAAACTTATGGCACACTTATTGATCAGACTTATTGACAGTTATTTTTAATTATGTTAAAAGACTTGAAGAGGATTGGAATCTTCGGTGTAAAAACAAGTTTACACTTTTTCACTTAACAGGGAAACGCTTAGTTAAAAAGGAAAAATAAAGAAATTAAATGGTCTTTACAAAAGTACCCTCACATCCGAACAATGTTTGATAAAGGCAATGATTGACCAGTGAGTATTTTAACTTCAGTGATCTTTCATTGTTTTAGTCAAACCTTGTACAATACGGCATGCCTCAAATGTACTTAAAATTGTATCACCATTTTTGTTACCTTTAGTTTGATTATTATTTTACTAGACACGATTTAAAAAAAATTCGGTCTTTGTTTTAGATGGATTCTTCTTGCGGGCTATCAAATCGACACAGTAATACATGAAACTGATTCAGATTAAAGGCAATGAGAAGCATACAGATATGGTAAGAACCTTATCTTGTTTTTTCTAGGGTTACGGAATGTTTAATGGCACTGAATTTTCTCAATAGTTCACATGTACATTTTCCTTCCTAAAATATAGGACCATAAATATACCGTTATATTTTAAATAAAAAACTGAAAATATGATATTAAACTTATGGTACACTTATTAATCAGACGCTCATTAATTATTTTAATATTATTGTTTTTAATGGTCTTAATTATTAAATGTTTATATTTTTGCAGTGATCAGTGGAACTACAATTTCAACCAAAGACTTTTGACCCACGAATATTATACTGGACGTTGACGCAGTTAATACTAAACTGCAAAATGGTAAGAACTGAATTTTTAAATTTGTATGATGGAGTTTCTTGTTAATTCAAGATTCTTGCTTCCTATGTATATCTGTCACATTTTCAATTTAGTAAAAATGACATAACTATGGAGCATTTTTTTTAAATCTTGATTTTTTGTGTAGTAGTACACCCATTTCAAGAGAGTAAATTGGATAGTAGATGTGATTTCAAATCTGTTTGACCTTTGTTTTAGACGGATTTACCATGGATCAGTACAGGGTTTGATTAAGGGAATGATTGGTCACTGACTATGTTAAACGTCTGCGACCCTTCTTTTCTTTAGTCAAATCTTGTATATACATCATTGATATCTCAACGTTACTTAAAATTCCGTTATTTATATGTAAATAAATAAATAGATTTTATTTCAGGTATATTCTTCTAACATCCGAGTTTTTCTTTTGTAACCCGATCCGTTTTCTTTTTATAAACGTGTCGGACCCAGTTCATTCCACTTGCCATTTTTTTTTTGCAACGGCAAATTGTTGCATTCTATTTTTATAAATTTTTGATGAGTGAAAAGTAAAACATTATATTTTGATATATATTTGAGGAAAGAGTGTGTGGACTATCCTTACCATAGTCGATCGTCATATTATCTATGGTACATTCTTTAATAAAAATATAAAATTAGATACCCCTCCCTTTCTGCATTGTTTTTATATTAAATTTTTTCATGTATAAAA
Organism: Aromia moschata; assembly: GCA_029963805.1. Classification (NCBI taxonomy): domain Eukaryota; kingdom Metazoa; phylum Arthropoda; class Insecta; order Coleoptera; family Cerambycidae; genus Aromia; species Aromia moschata. The sequence goes on along the minus strand of JAPWTK010000077.1, from coordinate 1,528,889 downwards.
AAAATATTATTTTGAATACATTTTAGGGAGGTGTGTGTTGGTCAAATTTTATCGGTTGATTCAATTAGATCAAAGACGTCAAACGAGTCTGCACCATTGCTAAATTCGATACAGAAAAATACTACACTCGAGAAGATTGCGATGAAATGGTAAGACCACAAGAGTTACATATTTGAACAACATTTTTGAACTACGGAAGGTTTTTGGCTCTGAATTTTTTCAATAATTCAGATGTATGCGCTCCTTCCTAAAAAGAAAGACCATAATCTACCGTCATATTTTAAATAAAAAACTGAAAATATGATTTAAACTTATGGTACACTTACTAGACAAATGTAGATTGCTATTTTTTTTAAATTTTATTGTTTTTAATATATACGCTAAAGTTTTAAATGTTTTAGCAGTGGTGTTAGCGAGTTTGCAATCTCAACTATCAAAGCCACGAGTTTTATACTACATGCTGGTCAATGGTTGTATTGATATTGATGATACAAAACTGCGAAATGGTAAGGATTGAGATGTTTATAATAATATGATATCGGAAGCTACTACGCCCTAGAGTTTCTTATTAATTCAAGGGTCCAACCAGCTTCCAAGATTAAATTCCCTAGTGGATCAGTCGCACTCCAAATTAAATTCAATGTGGCTCCACAACTATGGTACATTTTTACTCGTTAATTCATATTTCAAATGATGTTCTACTAAACAAATGACATACTGTAAGAATACTTTTTTTAGACCAGCTATATCCACAATCTGGATTAAATAAACACAAAATAGGCTCTGGAGTAAATAACTAAGGAAAGACATGCCAACTCTTTTTGGAAGGACACTGGTTTTAAAATTAGTATTGTTTTTATACAAAATTTTTCATGTATAAAAAAAATATTTTGAATACATTTTATGGAGGTTTGTGTTGGTCAAATTTTATTGGTTGATTCAATTAGATCAAATACGTCAAACGAGTCAGCACCATTGCTAAATTCGATACAGAAAAATACCACACGCGAGAAGATTGCGATGAAATGGTAAGACCACAAGAATTACACATTTGAACAACATTTTTGAATTATGGAAGGTTTTTGGCTCTGAATTTTTCCAATAATTCAGATGTATGCGCTCCTTCCTAAAACAAAGACCATAATCTACCGTCATATTTTAAATAAAAAACTGAAAATATGATTTAAACTTATGGTACACTTACTAGACAAATGTAGATTGCTATTTTTTTAAATTTTATTGTTTTTAATATATACGCTAAAGTTTTAAATGTTTTAGCAGTGGTGTTAGCGAGTTTGCAATCTCAACTATCAAAGCCACGAGTTTTATACTACATGCTGGTCAATGGTTGTATAGATATTGATGATACAAAACTGCAAAATGGTAAGGACCGAGATGTTTATAATAATATGATATCGGAAGCTACTACGCCCTAGCATTCCTTATTAATTCGAGGGTTCAACCAGCTTCCAAGATTAAATTCCCTAGTGGATCAGTCACATTCCAAATTAAATTGAGTGTGGCTCCACAACTATGGTACATTTTTACTTGTTAATTCATATTTCAAATAATGTTCTACTAAACAAATGACATAATGTAAGAATATTTTTTTAGACTAGCTATATCCACAATACGGATTAAGTCAACACAAATTAGGCTCTGGATTAAATAACTAAGGAAAGATATGCCAAATCTTTTTGGAAGGACACTGGTTTTAAAATCTGTCAAGACAAAATGGTAAATTTATTTATTTTTTTAAATCTGTTTTTTTTTTTAATGTTTCTAAATACGGAAGATATTCTGCGCTGTACTATTTCCATTAGCTCAGGCGTAATGCGAACTTCCTATAGCAAATACCATGGAGGACCACCATATTTTTAAATAAAAAACTGAAAATATGATTTAAAACCCATGGTACACTTTTTTATTTATTTTTTTAATTATGTACATATGTTCTTATGTCTCCGAAAATTGAGTTTAGTGTCATTTATGTTGCAGGTATAAGGTTTACTAACAAAAATTTATTTGTCAATTGTTATCAAAGTGAGTGCCAGAATATCAGTTTGGCTAGACGTTGAAAGTTACAAAATTTGGCAAGATTTGGACTAGGAGAACCCGTTATTTAATGTTCTGCATTATTTACTTCGAGATATTTGTTGGTAAGATAAAGATATCCAATATTATTTGCATTTTATTATATCTATTGACATCGTATTAGCAGTGCAGCGGGGTATGACCGTGAGTTTAGGTTAAACTGTAAGAAAACTGCCAAAATTAAAGGCCATAGAAGAGGAAGCAATGTTTGCTGTAATAAATATAAAACTGTAATAGAAATAAATTTTTATTAATGCCTATCACTGAAATTCTGGTACAAATAAAAAAATATACAAATAAAACAATTTCTCTTAAAAATTTCGTTATTAATCATTTTTAAACATTTCAGGAATATGTTTTGGTGCCTTAAATAACTGAATAAACATTCCATCTGGTGATGCCCTTTGAACAGAGAATTTCAAATCGTCATTTTGGTAGATACTGAATTTAAAAAAATGTAGGTAAGTTTCACACCGTTGATTAAACTTTTTGTTATCTGCATTAGCCATCATATATTAATGGGCAGGATAGGGGCGGATGACCGTGAGTCAAGGTCTGACGTAAAGATAACTGCCAAAATTAAAGGCCATATAAGGGACGCTAGATGTTAAGTAAAAAAATAAACATCTGGTGTTGAAGTTATGGTACAATTACACCTGATAGTTTTGTAACTTTTTTTTCCATAACAAGGAATTTAAGTTTTGCAATATTTTAGTTACTTGGTTCACCTTTTGTCTTGTGGACTACCGATTTAACAGGATCGTAAGCAAAATCTGATGGAGGAAATGATGAAAATGTTCATAAAATTACTGGTAAGAATATGATTTTATAATAAATAATTTTGTAGATTTATTTCTGTTAATATTACTTAATAATGGGCAGTGCACCAGCGTGTGACCATGAGTTAAGGTCAGACGTAAAAACAGCTGCCAAAATCCAAAGGCCATAGACGGGACACCATGTTTTAAGCAAAAAAAAAAATAAAGGCATGGTGTTAAAACTGTAATACAACAATTATACTTTTAATAACATCTAATACCTGGTTAGGTATTGAAAATATGGTACAATTAAAAAATAATATATTTTAGTGAAAGATATTATTAAGATATACCCCTAGTCAAAAGTTGTCGATAACATCAAATTTAATTTCTACAATGTTTCAGCTATTTGCTTTATCACAACGTTAAAGTAACAGCATCGAATGCAAAATTTGGCAGTCAGTTGGAGCAGACGTTGAAAGGAATCGCAAACTTGCTGATAAAAATATTATTTAGCATCAAATAAATAAATCTAATCTCTGTAGGAGGAAGGATCTGATTACGAAGTATAAACTTGGTATATACAGAAAGATGTGCAAGAAAGAGTTACACGATTTAGAAAATGGTAAGAAATGTTAGTAAACGTTATAGGGATATTTTGAGAAGCGTGGAAGGGTTGTTGCGCTTTACCGTTTCCAGTGGTTTAGACGTAATGCAGCTTTCCTACAACAAACACCATATAGGACCGTCATATTTTAAATAAAAAAACTCTAAATATGATTTAATTTTTATGGAACAACCAAGTTATATACTATTGTAACACCTCTATTAACGTAATTACGTGTATTATCAACCATTTTTAAATTGTTTCAGAGATAAGGGTTGGTGCATTCAATGACTGAATAATAAACATTGCATCTCCTGACACATGTTGAATAATGAATTAAAAATTGGAATTTCATAACTACAGGACTAGAAAACTGCGAAGGTAATATCTATTTTATTATTTCTGATGTTTAAAATCGTATACCAATGGGCAGGATAGGGGGCCGATGACCGTGAGTCAAGGTCTGACGTAAAGATAACTGCCAAAATTAAAGGCCATATAAGGGACGCTAGATGTTAAGTAAAAAAATAAACACCTGGTGTTGAAATTATGGTACAATTACAATGCTAATAGATTATTCCGCATGATAATTTTGTAACTTTATTTTTTTCCACAAGAAATTTAAGTTTTGCAATATTTTAGTTGTTTGGTTCAACTTTTTACCTTCTCCACGAATGTAATAGCAACAGGATTCCAAGCAAAATCATTGGTCGATCAGTTCGAGGAAATATTGAAAATATTCAGGAAATTGCTGGTAAGGACATGATTTTCTAGCATAAATGTTTTGAAAATGTATTTCTGTTAATATGTGATAATGGGCAGCACAGCAGCGTGTGACCATGAGTTAAGGTCAGACGTAAAGACAACTGCCAAAATTAAAGGCCATAAAAGGGACACCATGTTTTAAGCAAAAAAAATAAAGGCATGGTGTTAAAACTGTAATAAAATGATTATACTTTTAATAACATCTAATACCTAGTTAGGTATTGAAAATATGGTACAATTAAAAAATAGTAATTATTACTAAACTCTCGTCAAAAAGTTGTAGATAACGTAAATTCTAATTTCTACAATCTTTCAGCTATCTGCTTTATCACTTAATGTTAAAGTAACGGAATCGCTTCTAAAATTTGGCAATCAGTTGGAGCAGACGTTGAAAGAAATCGCAAAATTGTTGGTAAAAATATCATTTAGTAACAAAAACATAAATGTAATTTATGCTGTTTCTTTTTCCATCGTTTTAGGAGGAACTTGGATTATTTTTAGTTGAAGAAGTTGTACAAATTCCTGAACCATCGATTGGGTTTAGCAAATACTGGATTACGAAGTATAAACTTGGTATATACAGAAAGATGTGCAAGAAAACTTACACAAGTAACAAGAGTTACACAATTTCGAAAATGGTAAGAAATGTTAAGAAACATTAGGGATGTTTTGAGAAGCGTGGAAGGGTTGTTGCGCTTTACTGTTTCCATTGGTTTAGACGTAATGCAACCTTCCTACAACAAACACCATAAAAGACCGTCATATCTTAAATAAAAAACTCTAAATATGATTTAATTTTTATGGAACAACCAAGTTATATACTATTGTAACACCTCTATTAACGTAATTACGTGTATTATCAACCATTTTTTAAATTATGTTTCAGATATAAGGGTAATAATAAACATTGCATCTGCTGACACATGTTGAATAAATAATTAAAAATCGGAATTTGATAACTACAGGACTAGAAAACTGAGAAGGTAATATCTATGGAACAACTCAAGTCATATACCACTGTAACACCTCTATTAACGTAATTACGTGTATTATCAACCATTTTTAAATAATGTTTCAGAGATAAGGGTTCGTGCAATCAACGACTGAATAATAAACACTGCATCTGCTGACACGTCAAATAACTTATTCAAATAGGAATTTGATAACTACAGAACTAGAAAACTGCGGAGGTAAGATCTATAAGGAGTTCGATTTTTTATTATTTCTGTTTAAAATCGTATACCAATGGGCAGGATAGGGGCGGATGACCGTGAGTCTAGGTCTGACGTAAAGATAACTGCCAAAATTAAAGGCCATATCAGGGACGCTAGATGTTAAGTAAAAAAAATAAACATCTGGTGTTGAAATTATGGTACAATTAAAATTTTAATAGATGATTTCGCATTTTAGTTTTGTTTCCATAATACGGAGTTCAACTTTCGATATTTCAGGTATCTGGTTCATCGCTTCCCTTGTCGATTAACGTGAAACTAACAAGATTGCAAGTAAAATATGCTGTATCAGATGGAGCAGACGTTGAAAATAAATCACAAAATTGCTGGTAAGAATATGATTTTGTAACATAAATAATTTTGGAGACTATGTCTGTTAAAATTTTATTCTACTCAACAGGCAGCATTAGCGACGTATGACCGTGAGTTAAGGTCAGACGTAAATTTAACTGCCAAAATTAAAGGCCATAGAAGGGACACCATGTTTTAAGCAAAAAAATAAAGGCATGGTGTTAAAACTGTAATACAATAATTATACTTTTAATAACATCTAATACCTAGTTAGGTATTGAAAATATGGTACAATTAAAAACAATAATTTAATTATAAAAATATAACGATACAATTATACTTTTAATTCTCTGTTCAGCAATTTTAATTGTAATATTTCTATAACACAAAGTTCATCTTTTGAAATATTTTGCAGCTCAGTCGGTGAAGAGGCCAAAAAAGATTATAATCTAAATGGATATGTGGGTAACTACAGGACAGCAACGCTGCAGAGGTAATATCTCCAAAAGTTAGTTCGATTTTATACCCTTTTTCATAACATTCTATATAAATAGGCAGGGTTAGGGGCGGATGACCGTTTTCCTAGGTCTGACGTAAACAGAACTGCCAAAAGTAAAGGCCATAGAAAGGATTCCAGATGTCAAATAAAAAATATCTGGTTATGAAACTATGGTACAATTATACGTTGAATTTTATTATTCTGCAACTTTAACGACCTTTACCATAATATTTGGATACTCCAAATTTTTGCTCGTCTTTAAAATGGTTTGCGGACTTCAAAAATTTGTTTTTCATCATGCGACCATAAAGCTCTTTTAGACAATTTAATCAGCTTTAATTTGACCTCTTAACGAACTCCGTACGATGATTTGCCGCGGAGTTATCGTCGATCAAAGCAAAAAACTCCTTTTCAACTTTGACAATCAATTCTCGGGAACTAATGACCGTACAGAAAATAGAGGTAGGGGTTTTGGAAACTGCAAAACATTCTCTATAAGAACAATCGGGGGCGATTGATAAAAAACAAATTTTAAGCGATTATGTTGGCTGAAAAAAAGTTAAAAATTTGCGAATTTAACGATATTTGGAAAATTTGGTATAACTTTGGATATAGTAATTTTTTAACCTCAAAGTGTCCCCAAAAAACCCTCAAAGTTGCAAAACGCTGCGATTTTTTTTCTTAGTGCCCCGAAGGTTTAAATTTATCGTTTCGGCCAAAAATCACTGTATCAAGCAATTTTTCGATTTTTATGCATTTTTTCAACTTCAATATGATTTTTTGGCGACAATCCATATTTTTTTTGCTCAAAAACATTACTCGGAAAAAATCGAAAAAAAAAAGCAATTTTTCGTCGTTTCAAAAATAATCTCTAAAAATTCTGAAAAAATTTGAAGGTATTCTTTGACTAATTCTAAGACATTTTTATTCTTAGACAATTTTTGCTAAACTCAATAGATTCCAAAATATTCCGATTTTGACGGCTCGTGGAAAGTCAGATATCTGACTCTCGACGGCTCGTACTCGCTTGGAGTTGATTTTTGGACCTTGGTGCCATGAAAACTTTTGTTCAGGGGGGATTCAAAGTACAACATATTTCAACCCCAGAAAAATTGGCCGGAAACCAAAATCCATATGATTGGTGCAGGGTCCTTTAAACCTTCGGGGCACTAAGAAAAAAAATCACAGCGCTTTGCAACTTTGAGGGTTTTTTGGAGACACTTTGAGGTTAAAAAATTACCGACGACATGCTTCGTTCATCCACTATATACAAAGTTATACCAAATTTTCCAAATATCCTTAAATTCGCAAATTTTTACCTTTTTTTCAGCCAACATTATCGCTTCAAAATTTTTTTTTTTATCAATCGTCCCCGATTGTGTCTTATAGAGAATGTTTTGCAGTTTCCAAAACTCTACCTACATTTTCTGTACGATCATGAGTTTCCGAGTAATTGATTGTCAAAGTTGAAAAGGACTTTTTGCTTTGATCGACGATAACTCCGCGGCAAATCATCGTACGGAGCTCGTTAAGAGGTCAAATTAAAGCTGATTAAATTGTCTAAAAAGAGCTTTATGGTCGCATGATGAAAAATTTTTGTTGAAGTCCTCAGACCATTTTAAAGACAGCAAAAATTTGGTTTTTTTTTTTTTTTTTTTTTTTGGTTTTCGGATGATTACGTGAGAATCGCTCGCGCTAAAAAAATATCCTTTAATTTTTGTTACTGGTGTATCTCTCTAATAACGTAATTATGTATATTATCAATCATTTTGAAATTATGTTTCAGAGATATGTTTTGGTGCATTCAGTGACTGCACTGGTGAATTAACATTGCATCTGCTGACACATGTTGAATAAAGAATTCAAATAGGAATTTGATAACTACAGAAACTGATAACTAGAAAACTGCGGAGGTAAGATCTATAAGGAGTTTTTTTATTAGTTCTGTTAAAATCGCGTATATCAATGGGCAGGATAGGGGCGGATGACCGTGAGTCTAGGTCTGACGTAAAGATAACTGCCAAAATTAAAGGCCATATCAAGGGACGCTAGATATTAAGTAAAAAATAAACATCTGGTGTTGAAATTATGGTACAATTACAATTTTAATAGATGATTCCGCATTTTAGTTTTGTTTCCATAATACGGAGTTCAACTTTCGATATTTCAGTTATCTGGTTCATCGTTTCCCTTGTCGATTAACGTAAAACTAACAGGATTGCAAATAAAATATGCTGTATCAGATGGAGCAGATGTTGAAAATAAATCACATAATTGCTGGTAAGAATATGATTTTGTAACATAAATAGTTTTGGAGACTTATATCTGTTAACATTATATCCTACTCAACAGGCAGCATTAGCGACGTATGACCGTGAGTTAAGGTCAGACGTAAACTTAACTGCCAAAATTACAGGCCATAGAAGGGACACCGTGTTTTAAGCAAAAAAAAATAAAGGCATGGTGTTAAAACTGTAATAAAATGATTATACTTTTAATAACATCTAATACCTAGTTAGGTATTGAAAATATGGTACAATTAAAAACAATAATTTAATTATAAAAATATAACGATACAATTATACTTTTAATTCACTGTTCAGCAATTTTTATTTAATTTTCTATAACACAGAGTTCATCTTTTGAAATATTTTTCAGCTCAGTCGGTGAAGAGGCCGAAAAGATTATAATCTAAATGGATATGGGGTAAAACTACAGGACAGCAACGCTGCAGAGGTAATATCTCCAAAAGTTAGTTCGATTTTTTACCCTTTTTCATAACATTCTATATAAATAGGCAGGGTTAGGGGCGGATGACCGTTTTCCTAGGTCTGACGTAAACAGAACTGCCAAAATTAAAGGCCATAGAAAGGATTCCAGATGTCAAATAAAAAATATCTGGTTATGAAACTATGGTACAATTATACGTTTAATTTTATTATTCTGCAACTTTAACGACCTTTACCATAATTTTTGGAGTTTAACTTATGCAATATTTCAGTTACTTGATTCGGATTCAAAATGTGAGGCCATAGAAGGGACAACATGTTTTAAGCAAAAAAATAAAGGCATGCTGTTCAAACTGGAATACTATAATTATATTTTTAATAACATCTAATACTTGGTTAGGTATTGAAAATGTGGTAGGTATAATTAAAAAATAATATCTTTCTCTAATAACGTAATTATGTATATTATCAATCATTTTAAAATTATGTTTCAGGGATATGTTTTGGTGCATTCAGTGACTGCACTGGTGAATTAACATTGCATCTGCTGACACATGTTGAATATAGAATTCAAATAGGAATTTGATAACTACAGAACTAGAAAATTGCGGAGGTAAGATCTATAAGGAGTTCGATTTTTTATTAGGTCTGTTAAAATCGCATATATCAATGGGCAGGATAAGGGCGAATGACCGTGAGTCTAGGTCTGACGTAAAGATAACTGCCAAAATTAAAGGCCATATCAGGGACGCTAGATGTTAAGTAGAAAAATAAACATCTGGTGTTGAAATTATGGTACAATTAAAATTTTAACAGATGATTCCGCATTTTAGTTTTGTTTCCATAATACGGAGTTCAACTTTCGATATTTCAGTTATCTGGTTCATCGCTTCCCTTGTCGATTAACGTAAAACTAACAGGATTGCAAATAAAATATGCTGTATCAGATGGAGCAGACGTTGAAAATAAATCACAAAATTGCTGGTAAGAATATGATTTTGTAACATAAATAGTTTTGGAGACTTATATCTGTTAAAATTATATCCTACTCAACAGGCAGCATTAGCGACGTATGACCGTGAGTTAAGGTCAGACGTAAACTTAACTGCCAAAATTACAGGCCATAGAAGGGACACCGTGTTTTAAGCAAAAAAAAATAAAGGCATGGTGTTAAAACTGTAATAAAATGATTATACTTTTAATAACATCTAATACCTAGTTAGGTATTGAAAATATGGTACAATTAAAAACAATAATTTAATTATAAAAATATAACGATACAATTATACTTTTAATTCACTGTTCAGCAATTTTTATTTAATTTTCTATAACACAGAGTTCATCTTTTGAAATATTTTTCAGCTCAGTCGGTGAAGAGGCCGAAAAGATTATAATCTAAATGGATATGGGGTAAAACTACAGGACAGCAACGCTGCAGAGGTAATATCTCCAAAAGTTAGTTCGATTTTTTACCCTTTTTCATAACATTCTATATAAATAGGCAGGGTTAGGGGCGGATGACCGTTTTCCTAGGTCTGACGTAAACAGAACTGCCAAAATTAAAGGCCATAGAAAGGATTCCAGATGTCAAATAAAAAATATCTGGTTATGAAACTATGGTACAATTATACGTTTAATTTTATTATTCTGCAACTTTAACGACCTTTGCCATAATTTTTGGAGTTTAACTTATGCAATATTTCAGTTACTTGATTCGGATTCAAAATGTGAGGCCATAGAAGGGACAACATGTTTTAAGCAAAAAAAATAAAGGCATGCTGTTCAAACTGGAATAATAGAATTATATTTTTAATAACATCTAATACTTGGTTAGGTATTGAAAATGTGGTAGGTATAATTAAAAAATAATATCTTTCTCTAATAACGTAATTATGTATATTATCAATCATTTTAAAATTATGTTTCAGGGATATGTTTTGGTGCATTCAGTGACTGCACTGGTGAATTAACATTGCATCTGCTGACACATGTTGAATATAGAATTCAAATAGGAATTTGATAACTACAGAACTAGAAAATTGCGGAGGTAAGATCTATAAGGAGTTCGATTTTTTATTAGTTCTGTTAAAATCGCGTATATCAATGGGCAGGATAGGGGCGAATGACCGTGAGTCTAGGTCTGACGTAAAGATAACTGCCAAAATTAAAGGCCATATCAGGGACGCTAGATGTTAAGTAAAAAAATAAACATCTGGTGTTGAAATTATGGTACAATTAAAATTTTAACAGATGATTCCGCATTTTAGTTTTGTTTCCATAATACGGAGTTCAACTTTCGATATTTCAGTTATCTGGTTCATCGCTTCCCTTGTCGATTAACGTAAAACTAACAGGATTGCAAATAAAATATGCTGTATCAGATGGAGCAGACGTTGAAAATAAATCACAAAATTGCTGGTAAGAATATGATTTTGTAACATAAATAGTTTTTGGAGACTATGTCTGTTAAAATTATATCCTACTCAACAGGCAGCATTAGCGACGTATGACCGTGAGTTAAGGTCAGACGTAAATTTAACTGCCAAAATTAAAGGCCATAGAAGGGACACCGTGTTTTAAGCAAAAAAATAAAGGCATGGTGTTAAAACTGTAATAAAATGATTATACTTTTAATAACATCTAATACCTAGTTAGGTATTGAAAATATGGTACAATTAAAAACAATAATTTAATTATAAAAATACAACGACACAGTTATACTTTTAATTCTCTGTTCAGCAATTTTAATTGTAATATTTCTATAACACAGAGTTCATCTTTTGAAATATTTTGCAGCTCAGTCGGTGGAGCGTCTGAAAAGATTATAATCTAAATGGATATGTGGGTAACTACAGGACAGCAACGCTGCAAATGTAATATCTCCAAAGGTTAGTTCGATTTTTTACTCTTTTTTCGTAACATTCTATATAAATGGGCAGGGTTAGGGGCGGATGACCGTTTTCCTAGGTCTGACGTAAACAGAACTGCCGAAATTAAAAGCCATAGAAAGGATTCCAGATGTCAAATAAAAAATATCTGGTTATGAAACTATGGTACAATTATACGTTGAATTTTATTATTCTGCAACTTTAACGACCTTTACCATAATTTTTGGAGTTTAACTTATGCAATATTTCAGTTACTTGGTTCAAAATGTGACAGTTGAGTTGGAGCGACAGTTGAAAAGCTTCTAATGAACAGTTTTTTAAAACGCAATTTGATAACTACACAACCAGAAAACTGCAAAGGTAATATTTCTATTTGTTAGTTCAGTTTTGTATCATTTCTGTTAATATTATATTCGTAATAGGCAGCTAAGGTGCGGCTCACCATGATTTTAAGTTTGTCGTAAGAGGAACTGCCGAAATTATTGCCGATAGTGCCATGTGTGTGGTAAAAAAGATGCCATGTTTTTAGTTATAAAATAAGGACATGGTGTTGAGCCTATGGTACACTTTTAAATACATTTTAAATATTCCTTTATGCTTTTTTAAATATTTCATCGAGCAGAAGACTTTCACAACGAAAGAATTAAATTAATTTTTTTAATTGTAGGTTGCTCTTCCTATGTACAACTGGAGACAATGAAGATGATTCACATTTTATGTCATGCATTGTTTAAAAAAAAAAACATATAATAAAATACATGAGACTTATATTTCAGATAATTTGATGTAAAAATATGGTACAAAATCATGAATACTTATTACGAATTTTTATTATTTCAATTTACGACAAATCAGGAGAAAGCATGATGGTAAGGAAATGTTCATTTTTAAATTTTGCTCTTTATGGCAGCCTTGGCAGGAAGTCACCTTCTCTTCTATGAATCTGACGTCGTATAAGGCTGCCAAAATAAAATTCCATAACCAGACGTCATATTTTTCAAAACAATGAAAATATGATATCACATTTATGGTACATTTGTTTTCTAATAATGTTTGTATGTAAATAAGAATTGTTTGCACGTTGTTCAAATTCTTTGGGCATTCACGAAGATTTTTTTTATTATCATATTACATAAATTTTATTACTCTACATCTCAATTTTTTTTAGGATTGAAATTATAATCTACGTCTTGACATCGACTTTGGAAACTTAAGTACCATAATCTATCATGTGCCTATACTATTTTGTTATTGTAAACGTATTATCCTATTGGAGAAAGGGGGTATTAACTTGGAAATGATCAACTTGGAAATTCAGAAGGTAATAAAGTAAGTAATTTTAAAAGTTAAAAATTTCTCACGAGGGGCAGTTTTGGGACTTCTTTTAGGGGCTGAAATAAGCCCCTAAGTGAACCACTGCCAACATTAAACACCATGCATGGCTTTCATATTTTTAATTTAAAAAAATGTGACATCGTTTCATGGTGACATGTATATTAATTTTACATATTTTTTTTTTAGAAATATTAAGACTTGTTTGTTGACTTACACTTTATATTACAGAGATAATGTGGACTTTACCAGTTTTATTAATGTCTGACAGTTTATATGACATAAATATTTTTGTACTGTACTTTTTGGAGTGAAATGTACGACCTATAAATGCATCATGGCAACACTGCTAAATATGGTAAGTCCCTAATTTGAAAAATTACCAGTTTGGTAATGGGAAGGAATTAAGCGCTGAGCACCTCCTCAATGGGTTCAAAAGGTTCAGGCGTAGTCAACCTTCCAACATAAAATTCCATAGGCGACATAGTCAAAAAAAAATCATATTTCAAATATAAAAAAAAATAAGAATATGACTTGGAGCCTATGGTACAACATACTATATTTATTTATGTATACAGGAACTTGTCATCTAATTCAACATTATTTTAGGTTGTTTTTTTACTAAAAATTGGAGTTGGAAGTGCTATGAGAGATTTTTTAAAGCAGGTATTAAATGTAAGTAATTTCATTGATGAACTCATTTTTTATTGTTTCTAGTAAAAATAATTTAGACAGGATAGTTCAAGTGCGAATCACCCTGTACAACGGTTAGTTACTGTGGCAGCTTTGGCAGGACGTCAAATTTCATTTTGTACATCTGAAGTCGTACAAGGCTGTCAAAATAAAATCCCATGACCAGACGTCGTATTTTAAAATAAATTAAAATACGTCAAACGCATGGCACATTTGTTTCTCAAAAAAAATTATATTCGTGTCACTCATTGACCGTAAATTATTTTAGGTTTATTTATACTACTGAACTTTTAGGTTTATACTTCCATTTTTGTTCTGACTATGTTGGAGTGGAATGTACGTTTTATAAATGAATCGTGGCAACACTGCTAAAGATGGTAAGTTCCTACTTTGAAGAAGGTTACCAGTTTGATAATGGGAAGGAATTAAGCGCTGAGCACCTCCTCAATGGGTTCAAAAGGTTCAGGCGTAGTCAACCTTCCAACATAAAATTCCATAGGCGACATAGTCAAAAAAAAAATCATATTTCAAATATAAAAAAAAATAAGAATATGACTTGGAGCCTATGGTACAACATACTATATTTATTTATGTATACAGGAACTTGTCATCTAATTCAACATTATTTTAGGTTGTTTTTTTACTAAAAATTGGAGTTGGAAGTGCTATGAGAGATTTTTTTAAAGCAGGTATTAAATGTAAGTAATTTCATTGATGAACTCATTTTTTATTGTTTCTAGTAAAAATAATTTAGACAGGATAGTTCAAGTGCGAATCACCCTGTACAACGGTTAGTTACTGTGGCAGCTTTGGCAGGACGTCAAATTTCATTTTGTAAATCTGAAGTCGTACAAGGCTGCCAAAATAAAATCCCATTAACAGACGTCGTATTTTAAAACAAATTAAAATACGTCAAACTCATGGCACATTTGTTTCACAAAAAAAAAAAATATTCGTGTCACTCATTGACCGTAAATTATTTTAGGTTTATTTATACTACTGAACTTTTAGGTTTATACTTCCATTTTTGTTCTGACTATGTTGGAGTGGAATGTACGTTTTATAAATGAATCATGGCAACACTGCTAAATATGGTAAGTTCCTACTTTGAAGAAGATTACCAGTTTGATAATGGGAAGGAATTAAGCGCCGAGCACCTCCTCAATTGGTTCAAAAGGCTCAGGCGTAGTGAACCTTCCAACATAAAATTCCATAGGCGACATCGTCAAAAAAATCATGTTTAAAAAAAAAAAAGAATATGACTTGGAGCCTATGGTACAACATAATATATTTATTTATGTATATAGGAACTTGTCAACTAATTAAACATTATTTTAGGTGCTTTTATTAGCACAAACTGGAGTTGGAAGTGCTATGGGCGTCACTGGATTTTATAAGGCAATAATTAAATGTAAGTAATATCATTGACGTACCCATTTTTTTATTGTTTCTAGTAAATAATTTAGACAGGGTGGTTCAAATACGAATCACCCTGTATAAGAGTGAGTTACTGTGGCAGCTTTGGCAGGACGTTAAATTCTATTTTGTGAATTTGAGGTCGTATAAGGCTGCCAAAATAAAACCCCATGACCAGACGTCGTGCTTTAAAACAAATTAAAACACGTCAAAGTCATGGTACATTTGTTTTACAAAAAAATATATAGGATTCATTAGTTGACTGTAAATTATTTTAGGTTTATTCAGTGCTATGCTACCTACATGTGGATTTATTCAGTGCAATGCTACCTACATTTGGAAAAAAACAGGTAATAAATGTACATAAATAATTTTATCAATGTAAAACAAACCATGAACTTTTTTAAATAGAACACTGCATATTTTTTACCTTTCCGCAAAAACTCTTCTCCCTGATTAAACAAATGTACTTGCTTGAAATTTTTAAATCTGAAGTGTAATAATTTCATTGAAACTGTTAAGCGTATTTTTTTCAATGATGACGCAAATCGTAAACTTAATAAGTACAAACATACATATATAATTATTCGGGCAGCTATAACGAAATTTATTCAAATATTTCCACACTTAAAGAAATACAACATTAATTATCATTTAGGAAAATAATCTAGTCTTTGGTATTAATACCTTATGTTCTTGACTAGTTTGATCATTAACAGAGTCAGTTCCAAAGCCTGACCATTGTAGGTCAGGCTTTGGAACATGTCTAAATAAAATTTTATTATATTTTTCAGCATTAAGAGCCTAAGTGTGACGCTGGATCCCACTAGGTAATAGATTCTCGTACTTTGTCGAGAACGTGAGGAAAATATATCCTCTTAAGAGGAATTCCAATTGCAAGGAGCAAAGAGAACTTTTAATAAGTATCGAAAAATCGAGTACAGCCGAAAGTTGAACTAGGAAACGCTTCAGCATAACGAAGTTGGATTAGTTTTTGTTATCGATAATGAGATTTATACATTTGTTAATACGATTAAATTAATATATTATGTCAAAGTAAATTGATGTTTATTATAAACTGATAGTTGTATTTACTCAATAAAAAATGGCTTTGCTATAATCAAAAAAAATCTTTCTTAGATTGTATCTAATTCACCCCACTTTTTTCAATACAATATTGAATTAAGAAGAAATGAAATGAGAAGAACACATAAAATGCTTAATTTACTTCTTATACATAATATATGGGGCATTTCACGCCAAGTGAGGCCAAAAAAAATTATGTTTGAAATATATCACAATCGATAGTACTTGCTAAAAAACTAACTTCCCTAAAATTTTAAATTTTTTGAGCCACAAGGAGAGGGATGGTGAGGGTGAGAAAATACAAATTTTCGTTCCCTCTAAAATTTCAATCTTTCTCAATAAAAAAAATGACAGAAATTATAAAAGAAGGTTGCAATGGTTTTCGATGTGTTTTTTTTGCGTAGACTACGATAAAAATATTTTCAAAATTATTGGGGTAGTTTTCACCCTTATTTTGAGGATTGAAAGTTTAAAATCGAAATTTCGAAAAGTATGACACGATTTTTTTTTTTCTTTCTTTTTTTTGTACTTTCGATTAACTTTTAATTCATAATGGGCGTCGACCAGGAACTGGCCCAAAAAACGGCCCAAAAAGTGAAAAAAACGTGGTTTTAGCGTATTTTCTCATCCTGTGAGATAGTAAATGGCAAGTGAATAATATATTCTAAGGTTTTGGGGTCGCTGATTACGAATCTAATGTCAGATTTTCAAAAAACAAAATGGCGGATCCAGTATGGTAGTCAACTTTTTAAAAAAATGGCTAAATTTTGAAATTTAAAAAAATACCATCGTATTCTACGGGAAATTTTCTACGTTAGTTTCGTAATCAGCGATCCCAAAAACCTTGGGATATATTATTCACTTGCCAGTCGAAACGAAAATTTGTATTTTCTCACCCTCACCATCCCTCTCCTTGTGGCTCAAAAAATCTAAAATTTTAGGGAAGTTAGTTTTTTAGCAAGTACTATCGATTATGATATGTTTCAAACAGAATTTTTTTTTGACCTCACTTAATTGGCGTGAAATGCCCCATACGTATATGTGTATCTTTTCCACAAATGATTTTAAAGCTAAACGATTTATTAAATTAATTAATTCAGATTTTATTTTAAATCACATGTGCTACAATAAAAAATTATATTAAATACGTTGTTTAATTTTTTTCGTTTCGTCTCGATAGATGAAGAAGCAAAAAAAGCACCAGCATGAGACTTGGTACCACGTTCAACTGAATCCTGTAACCTCTATTTTTTTCTTTGTAAATAAATAGAGGTCCAGGGTACAGTAGAGGGTGTTACTAATACACACACTGATACATGGAAAAGACACTTTTAACTGAGCTGCAGTTAGACCGACACAGTAATTTAAAGTAGTGTCATTCTTACTTCGGTTATGTTACGAGTTGTCTGTATCACCACTGCGAAGTGTTCCTCAAATTTGGAGACACCACTTTCCAGAAGGATCTGACTTTTCTTCAGAAGAATTATCATAATTTTCGGCTGACTTAAGGGACGTAGTCCAATCGTATTGTTCGCTTGGCACGTCGCTTGAGTTGGTTAAAAATTGTTCCATCTAACTAAAATTGTGGTTGTGCATTCATTTAACTCCATTTTAGCAAGATCATGGCTGCCGCTATTTTTTGACGAGAACGAAACTTGTTGCAACTGTGTTTTAAATTAGTTGTGTACAGTTTTCGTTCTTGTTAATTATTGTGGCTACGACTAAGTACCTAAAGGGTAAATTATTTTAAATTTCGTCAACATAAATAATTAACCAGATGCTATAGATTAGACATAATTGTTTTCTGTAAACACTCAATATATTGTAAACATGCTGTAAAATATTCTTGTTACACGAGCCCTAACAACTATATGTTCGACTGTTTTTATGTATATTGAAGCAAAAATTGACTAATGCAGCTGACAGTACATGAGAACTTAAAGAATTTAAAAGTATAATTTAATTAATGTTTTCAAAAAACCAAATTAACAATGTCACAATATAACAAAACAAATAAAACGTAACAAAATAACTGGCAACTAAATGGAAAAAAAATATTTTAAGTATTAATAAGGCGTTACGTCACCTTTTGCCTTAATTATGGCCCGAATTGTTGCAAGCATTGTTTCAACCAAGCCGCGACAGAGTTCTGGTGAAAAGATGTCCAGAATTTCGCCGATTTTTTCCTTTAAAGTAGGGACCGTTCTTTGGGGATCATCTCTCAAATGTCTTTTTATCTTATGCCACAGTGTTTCACTGACATTTAGGTCGGGGCTGTTTGATGGCGATGATAAGACTTTAATATGCTGTTCCCCGAATCACTTTTTCGTCTTTTTTGCAGTATGGGAAGCTGCGCCGTCTTGTTGGAATATTAAATTATTGTTTGGGTACATATCCTGAACAGTCGGTAATAAGATATTCGTAAGTATTTGTTTATATTTGTCAGCGTTGACGGTGCCCTCTATGACCTCATACGGTCCCAAACCTTTAGCGGACATACATCCCCAAATCATGACACCCTTCGGGAATTTTACTGTTCGTTTAAGGCAGTCCTTATGAAAGGCTTCACTTTTTTGTTCTTATTACTCTTTTTCTATGATCGCCTACGCAGACGTCAAATTTGGACTCGTTACTGAAAATTAGTTTTGACCAGTCTTCTTTAGTCCATGATACCTTCAACTTGGCCCAATTCAGTCGATTTTTTTTGTGCCTCAGTTAATAAAGGCTTTTCATTAGCCTACGATAATTTACGAAAATTAAAAATTAAAAATTTTAAAAAATAAAATAGTAATACCTTATAAAAACTGAGCCCATACTGATGAATGTATTTTCTGCAACATTCGCGGGATAGCCTTTCTCCTGTTTCAGAGTTCCATGCGCTGTTATATCCCTTAAGGTGTTCCGTCGACTTTTTTTTTGCAAATTTTCAACAACAACCTTTGGCTCCTTTCAGTAACAAGTCTGGGTCTTCCAGGACTCTTACCTTTTACATCCAAATTTCCAGTCTCGCGGTAATGCTTTAATATGTCCCCAACAGTAGACTTTGCAAAGCATAATTCTTCCGCAATTTCGCGGATTTTTTTGCCACTGACATTGTATTTTTTTACAATGAGCTGACCAATTTAAAAACTACCAGAAATCACCTGTGACTGACACATCTGATGGTGAAATTAATGGTTACCGCGGTAACAACAAATTTTTATTTATTTTTTTAGGGCAGGGTTCTCGATTTTCCGAACATTCCGTTGTCAGCATTTTTAGCAGATTTTTATATTTTTGACCATAAATTCATAACAAATCCAAGCTAATAATAATTTTCAGCATAATATTATCTTGCAAATGTATGTAATTTTATACATTTTTTGTATAAAATACAAAATTGTATAAAACATACAGTGAATAATTTTTTTGAAAAAATGCGTTTGTCCAAACATATAGTTGTTAGGGCCCGTACTACTACTGTGCTTTTATTTTAATAGATGGAAATGTTAAATGAAGAAGTACTGACTGGAAGTTTCTGCTCAGGGCGATTGTTGGCAATTTTTTGATGAACTTGGAAACTGTCGTAAAAAGTATTTTTAATCTTTTCGACAGCTCCCGGTTTATTAAAAAATCTGTCTCCTTCAGCGTATTAAACTGCATCACATCATTCATTTTAGGTTAAAATTGTTTTTGTGTTTACTCATATAATATTCAAAATGTAATTTTTACCAAGAGGTCTTGAAGGTGCTCATTGAGACAATTAACGGTTGTTGAAGAAATTCAAAATTGCGGTACAATGTGTTTTTTGAAATTGTCCAGCATTTTTTGAATTTCTTTAACATCAACGTACTCGACTATCTGTTATTTCGAGTGTGGGTGTTTCAGTTCTTCAATAGATCGACTGCTGACAGTTTTTTGACGGGCTTGATAATTGTGGCACCAGATATTTCTATTCTGTTCTACAATTTTGAAGTTCGACAGAAAGTTGTCCCCTTCAACGTGACTGTCGTCAAGGAAATTTAAAAATGTAATGTTTATGTTATCTTTGCCAGAGTGACTGCAATATTTTCTGACGAGCTTGAAAAATACGATACAATGTACATATCTTAAATTGTACGTTTTTTTGAAGTCCGTTAAGAACTTTAATTTACAACTACCTGCAATGTCAGGTAAGAATTACTTACTTTATGTGAAGAAATGCTGATGATGCTGACTTTACTGAAGAACTTAAGTTACCAGAACGATTAACAACTTGCAATTGTTTATATTCATTTCCAGGTAACCTACTACGATCACATGATGTTTTTTTTTTAACAGGATGACAGGAAGAATCTTTGACTAACTTAGAAATGGTGACACAATGTGTTATTAAATTGTACACCTTTTTTTAAGTTCGCAAAGAATTTTTGTCTTCAACGTATGAACTATTTGCCATGTTTACTAGAATTGTGTATAAACTTTTTTGTGGTGAAAATTATTTCTTTTAGTTTTTCAGCAGATTATTGTTCATTATATACATAAGTAATAATAATTTTGTAAGGTGTTGTTCAAAAATAGGAAGAGATCATTGAAGAAGTGCTGATCGAAAAGGCGTTTACTGAAAATTTCTAACCAAGAGGATTGTAGACAATTTTTGACGAGTTTGAGAACTGTCGCACTAATACTTTTTAATTAGTGCAACAGTTTTCGAGCTCGTTAAGGATTGCCATCTTCAATGCTACAAATTGTATTATTATTATTATTATTGTTATAATAATAAGAAATGAGATAACTGCTATTGGATAAAAATTAATAATTATAAGTTTAGTCTTTAATTATAATTATAAAATATTAATAATTATATATTTAATCATTGCATAGTATGTATACTTAGCAGTATTTGTGTTTAGTAATTTTTAAACTTATTTGTCGTTTATGGTGGTCATGCTTAGGAGCTAACTTAACATCGCTGCCAACATAGTCAGATTTGAGACAGGTGTCAGATTTGTTGTGTATTATTTATTTTCGATGTTTGTTAGTAAATTCAGTATAAAACTTTTTAAAATCGTTTATAACATTCCAACCTATGTTAAAGGTGTAAAATGTTAAAGTTTGGTTCGAAACATGACAGCAATATCATTTATAAGTGTACCGTGAGACTACTTGAGGATACAGAAGTGTTAGAATGCGAGTATAAGGTAACCCAAATATTAATAATTAATTATATTACTTAATAAAGCCGGTAATTCCAGCCACACCACAAAGGGAAATATTTATTAGAGTATGTATGCCAGCAACTGAATCTAGTGGAACAAGATTATTTAGGTCTCCGATATGTGGACTCCCAAAATCAGAGAGTAATAATATCAATAAATTTAACATATACATATTTATGGTTTGTAATAATTTTAGCACTGGTTGGACTTAGGCAAGTCGGTTTGCAAACAGGTGAAAGAACTTGACCCAGTTCTCTTTAGTTTTCGGTGTAAAATTCTATCCCCCAGACCCGTTTAGCCTCAAAGAAGAAATAACCCGCTATCAAATTTTTTTACAATTAAAACGGGACCTATTGCACGGAAGATTGTATTGCGGCACGAATGAAGCATCCATGCTGGCTGCTTTGATATTGCAAGGTAATAGAAAATTATCGTCGGAACAATTGACAATTAAAATTCTAATGTCCAAGCAATTGGCATGGGAGGTCCAGTTTGGGATAAAAATATTGTAAATGATTCAGCCTGAATTTTCTTCAATTAATTAGCTATTACTATATTAACATTTCAAAGTGTGGTAATTGCAAATTAGTATGGTTCTCTTGATTAGTGAATTCTAATAAAAAAATAAGTAAACTGTTACAATTTTGATTATTTTTATAATACAACAATTTATCCATAAATAACTTTGTTGTCGCAGCTGAACTTGGCGATTATGATCCAGAAATTCCACGCGGGACACTACGTGTCAGAATTGAAGATTCTTTTGAAGCAGACTGAAGCAATAGAAGAGAAAGCAATGGATATACACCAAAAGCAATTGAAAGGCCAAAGTCAGAGTCAAGTAGAGAACACATTCTTAAAGTTGGCTTGCCAACTTGACACGTACGGTGTTGACCCTCACCCTGTGAAAGTAATATTAATTTCAATGTGACTTAATTAAAAAACGTTTTAAAAAGGGTTTGTTGCAGGATCACAAGGGCACTCAGTTATACTTAGGGATAAATTACAGTGGCATTTTGACGTTTCAAGGTAGCAGAAAGACGCACCATTTTCGGTGGCCTGACATACAGAAAATCAACTACGAGGGAAAGATGTTTATCATACATTTAAATTACAATGATGTAGGTATTGTCTACCACAGAAAAGCACAGCAAAAAAAATCCTAGCCGTAATAAATCTTTAATTTTGGAAGAATTCACAATTTTGTTTCCATTCTAATTTTATAAAAAAAAAAAAAAATTGTTTTTTTTGCCTTTAAAATCCTGAGCATTTTATTTGTGGATGCTACTGAACCTCGCTGTTTGATTTCTTCCAGAAAAAGCACACCGTAGGCTTCAAGTGCCCATCAGGGGCGGCATGCCGGCACGTGTGGCGCTGTGCCATAGAACAGATGTTATTCTTTACGTGAGTACATTATTTTTACATTTAGCTTTATAGCTTTGACGCAAAACCACTAGATCAGTGTGTTAGCCATAGGAATAGATTATTTTTTGTAGTTCGATGCAAACGTGATAGTTGCTTGCAGCACTTAGTATAAGTAGTCGACGGCACTAGCTAAATGAGATATTATTACATTAGTTTGCCAACCAGCTCGGACGCCCCGTCCGTCGTGACCGGAGGAGGATTCTTCTCGTGGGGCACTAAATTCAAATACACCGGCAGAACGGAACGGGAAATACTGGAGGATACCGGCTCTCCGAGTAGGGAGGAACCGAATATACAACGTTCGTCGAGTGTAAGGCGAAAAGCATCCAGTGTACCTGCCACCCCTTCTACTCCCCTGCAGCCGCACTTGGGTAATTCCTCAATGTACTTCTGTCTTTGTCTTTTACGAGCACTTTTTTACCCTAGGTTACAGTAGTTTACCCAGATCTAGTCACTCTGATGTCGGGGGATCTAGAATGGAATCCAGCAGTAGCACGGGCTGCTTTCGGGGTTGGACAGCAACGCATCGCAGGTCTACACCGACGTGGCCGCCCTAGAGACTGTATGCGAAGATCAAGAGGCGATAGGGGGTGTTAAACTTCGCACAACAGGTTGGTTTTGGAACATTTCGATTTTATGGGCAAACAAAACGCTTTTCTTCTAGTGTTGAAGGACGACTCAGTGGACAGATTCAGCGACTACTATTTCGAGACTCGTTCGAGCACTCATCCTCGGAATCGCAACTGATCGACAACAATTACCGAGGTGTACGACACCACGAACCCATCCCACCGATCCAGTCGCAGTCAGACGCCTCTGTCTCACTCCCAGGTGGATGGTCGTATTTGTCTACCGAGCACGTCGCATCCGATACAGAGCAACACGAAGAAGAGTAAAAAATTCAACGTGGTCGGGGCATTACGTGCCAACCCTTGTCGTAGTTACGGTAGTCGTACTTATTGCCACAGTAATCATGCTAGAAACCGATTGTGAGGTATTCGGTAGTTTTAGGAACATGCCTGAAATGGTCAGCCTGAGGTATCAGGTGTACGAACCTTTGAAACAATATTTTCGTAATAAAATGTCAGTCTTTTTTAAAGGTGTAATGGTCTCCGCGTTTGCTAAACATGATCTTTTTCTTAACTGTCTTGAATAGATACATTGACTAATGCAATAATATGTGTGCTAGAATTAAAAAAAAAAATGGGGGTAATATTATTTATCAATTACACAGGCCCACAAAAAAAAGTGTCTGGTTCTGGGATGGAGACTAACTTTTCCTTACGTATTTTGTGCCGCTGAATGCGAATTCGTCATAAAAAATAGGGGTTGCGCAGCTAATTTTGAAGATAACCTCAAAAGACTGCCGAAAACGACGTTTTTTGTAATAAAAGCTTGAAAGAAACGGTAATATGATTCGCGTATACACATATAAAATACTGTATTCCTATGTATCTTAATTTCTTAAACCCAGATGTGTGATGAAAAATGTAGTTTAACAAGAGAATTTCAAAGATCATCCTCAAGAATATGTAAAAATTGCGTTTTTAATGGTAAAATCTTGAATAACGTGGGATTGAATCAGTCTAAAATCAAGACTAAGTGGAAACTCTTTAGTAATCACATGAACATACTTGCATTTGACTTTCTGGAATTCAGACTACGAAAATAACTTGAAACAACAGCAAGCTGAAGACAAATCTGAAGATTGTTGTATCTCTGAGAGCGGAAATCTGGGAATATTCAGGGATTTAGCTGCACAAAATACATAAGAAAAAGTCTCGGAAAAAGTTGGTCTCCATCCCAGAACCAGATATTTTTTTTTGTGGGTATTTTTTGGTCTTCTCAAGCTTTTACAACCCAAACACGTCGTTTTCGACAATTTTTTTGAAGGTTTGAGGTTGTCTTCAAAATTAGCTGCGGAACCCCTATTTTTTATGATGAATTTGGACTCAGCGGCACAAAATACATAAGAAAAAATTAGTCTCCATCCCAGAACCAGACACTTTTTTTGTGGGCCTGTGTTATTTGCATATTTCTCAAATATAAATTTCGTTTTTTTTTTTGCGTTTGAGACACATTAAAATTGAGTAAATGTCGTGATTGAAGTACATGAATATTGGAACGTTTAAGCAATAAGATGAAATTGTTACTTCGGTCAATTTTTTGGCAACTAGTGTCGAGATCATGTTTAGTGAAATCATTATCGAATATGTTTCATGACATTTTTGCTCTGCTACGATATATTTAATCGAAAACCACTTAAGCTGTAGTGAAAGTTTTACGAGGATAAATTTTCAGCTGAATTCGCTCTCTAAAAATAGCATCTGTTTAGTTTAGTTTTGTGAATTGCTTAGTAAGTAAAATTCATTAAATAATAATAGTTCCTACACTATACTGATTTTTTTTAGTATACCTGTAAAATTATTACTCTGTTTGATTTATCGCTGTAGTGATACCTGATGCACTTTTTATTTAACCCGTTTCGGCCGAAAAAAATGCCACTCCCGGTACATCGCTCTTCAGCGCCTCATAACTAATACTATTTGTGACAGAAAAATTTGACAGCGACTTATTTTTGAAGTTTAAGATGTACCCTTTCCGATGGTGACCATAAAATTCCTCCAAAAAATTAGTATTTATGAAAAAAAGCAGTTTTAAAAAAAAACATGATTTTTTTGCACATTTTTTAAATCAAATTTTCAAGGGGTTTCCGGTCTGCAATGGACCGGGAACCTCACCAACTGGTGGAATAAATGTTTGAACTTTAAGTATACGTGGTTTAAAGATTTTTTGCCTAATGCGTTCAAAAAGGCGCCTGAACTGCAAAATTTTTGCGTAAAAATTCAAGAATTTTTTTATTTGGAAAATGATGACTTTTACAAAAAATTGTCAAGAATAAAAGTTCTTAAAATCACCCGAAGAATGCACAGGAATTTGCTCTATTCCTTCAATTTTTTCTAAATTTTCATACTAATTTGATCTTTAGAAACTTTTTTTCTCGAAAACAATGCATTTTTACTATAAATTGTAAAGAATAAAAAGTTCTTAAAATCAAACAAGAATGCACTGGAATTAAGCAATTTTTTAAATTTTGCAAAAATTGACCATTTGCAAAATCAAAAACCTGCTCAAAAAATTCCAGTGCATTAATTTATTGATTTTAAGAACTTTTTATTCTTGACAATTTTTTGTAAAAGTGCATCATTTTGCAATAAAAAATTCTTGAATTTTTACGCAAAAAATTTTGCATTTCAGGCGCCATTTTGAACGCATTAGACAAAAAATCGATCTTTAAACCACGTATACTTAAAGTTCAAACATTTATTCCACCGGTTAGTGAGGTTCCAGGTCCGTTGCTGACCGGAAACCCCTTGAAAATTTGAATAAAAAAAAATGTGCAAAAAAATCGTATTTTTTTAAAACTGCTTTTTTCATAATTAATAATTTTTTGGAGGAATTGCATGGACACCCTCGGAAAGGACACGTCTTAAACTTCAAAAATATGTCCCTGTCAAATTTTCTGTCGCAAATAGTATTAGTTATGAGGCGCTGAAGAGCGATGTACCGGGAGTAGCGTTTTCGGCGGAAACGCGTTAATAGGTTCATTTAGATTTTTTTTTATCGATTTTATATAGTCCACATTCCAGTGTTAATTACTTTTTAAAAATAACGAGATAACGGAAAGATTCTAAGGAGTACTTAAATGTTTATGATCAGTTGACTTTTATTTTTTACGATATAATTCGCGTGACACAAACCTGAATATTAAACGGTGTAATTTTTTTTTATGTGTGTTTTTGCTAAGAATGTGCATTTAATAAGTCAACGGGCAGAAATCTACTTGTGAAATAATTGTAAACTAAGATATCCTTGTTGTTTATTTTCCTGTTCACGTGAATTTGAAGAAATCTGTGATCTTTTTTTCAATCTGCTGCTTTAGACATAGTTAAAGTAAGTGTACAAAATAAATCCACTGAAAAGTGCAATCAAAATCTATTTTTTATTTCAGCTAAGAAATATTTTCAATAATGACTACTTAACTAGTAACGTGTATGTCGCATCGCTTTTTTACAGTTCCTTTTATTTAAGTTCGTCTGTTTCGTTTGCCGTGCAGTGTCGAATCAAAATATTTTTAATATTTCATTTTATATATAATTTTTTAAAGGGGCCATATTGTATTCTAGATGCACTCGAGGTACTGGTGTTTAGTTGTGATTCCAAACCTGGGTTAGCGTTTCCCAAAAATGTGTACCTATTTGTTAATATTGTACTAATAATTTTCTACAAAATAACATTTTGCCAAATAAACCTAAGTCAATTAAATGCGACGTTTTATTTAACCTTTCAATATTTTCCGACTTGACCTTTTAGAAACTATCATCCTGTACCTTTTTTTCCATTAAAGCTTTGTCAGATTTTAATAGATGGCGTCAAAATTTAAACACGTCAAATTATTAGCGAATAAACTAAAAAATCCATTAGCAATTACATAGATATAGACATGTTAACCCGTTTTGGCCGAAAACCCGCCACTCCCAGTACATCGCTCTTCAGCGCCTCACAACTAATACTATTTGCGACAAGAAAAATTTGTCAGGGTCATATTTTTTGAAGTTTAAGACAATGCCCTTTCCGATGGTGTCCATGAAATTCCTCCAAAAAATTATTAATTATGAAAAAAAGCAGTTTCTTTAAAAAAAAACGGTTTTTTGCACATTTTTCTTTGAATCAGAAATTTCAAGGGGCTTCCAGTCTGCAATGGACCTGGAACCTCACTAACCGGTGGAATAAACGTTTGAACTTTAAGTATACGTGGTTTAAAGATCGATATTTTGCCTTATGCGTTCAAAATGGCGCCTGAACTGCAAAATTTTTGCGTAAAAATTCAAGAATTTTTAATTGGAAAATGATGCACTTTTACAAAAAAAAATTGTCAAGAATAAAAAGTTCTTAAAATCACTCAATGAATGCACTAGTTTTTTCAAAATTTTTGAGCAATTTTTTTAGATTTTTGCAAATGTCAATTTTGCAGAATTTAAAAAATCGCTTAAAAATTCAGTGCATTCTTTGAAGTATTTTAAGAACGTTTTATTCTTGACAATTTATAGATAAAATGTATTGATTTCGAGAAAAAAATTTCTAAAAATCCAATTAGTATCGAAATTTAGAAATATTTTCTGAAAACAATGCATTTTTACAATAAATTGTCAAGAATAAAAAGTTCTTAAAACCATTCAAATAATGCACTCGTTTTTTAACTTTTTTTAAAAGCAGTTTTTTGAAATTTTGCAAGAAATTGACTATTTGCAAAATCCAAAAAGTTGCTCAAAAAATTTTGAAATGCATTTTTTGAGTGATTTTAGAACTTCTTATTCTTGACAATTTTTTGTAAAGTTCATCAAATCATTTTCCAATAAAAAATTCTTTAATTTTATGCAAAAAATTTCGCAGTTCAGGCGTCATTTTGAACGCGTAAGGAAAAATCGATCTTTCAGCCCGTATTAAGAGTTCAAATATTTATTTCACCGGTTGAGTGAGTTCCAGGTCCATTACGGCCTAGTAAACCCTTGAAAATTTGATTTAAAAAAAATAATGTGCAAAAAAATGTTTTTTTTTAAAACTCATTTTTTCATAATTAACAATTTTTTGGAGAATTTCATGGATACCATCGGAAAGACGTCTTAAACGAACCTATGTCCCTGTCAAATTTTTCTGTCATAAATTATTAGTTATGAGCACTGAAAAACGATGTACCAGGATGGTGTTTTCGGCCAAAAGGGATTAAACAATAACAAAAATTAAATATTAATCGTCCTACCTTTGGTATGATGTCGAATCCAAATGAAGTTGGCGCCTCTTCTGACACTTACAAATCTAGGGTTCTGCATTGTGTTTGGCATTATTGCCCTATTATTATGAACTATCGCCTAAAAGATGGCTGCACTACTCTCCTTGAGCTAAGGGTCCATATTTGCTATGGCTTCAAAGATGGCACAATCAGATATTGGAAACTTCTACCACGAGTCCTGTAATAGAAGTTGATCATGTTATGTTATCCTTCAAGAGATGTTGCGGGTAGTTTCGCAATTATTGAGATCCAGGAGAAATGAAGAGGTGATGAAATTGAGTGACACTTTTCGACAATGTATTTCTAATTATTAAATATTCAAGTTTTGGATAACCTAAGACAAAAACATCTACTAGAAATGTTGCTTTGTTTTTCTGGATGTTCGTACAATGAAAAGATTTTCGATGATGAAATACATACATACATATCTCAATGGGCCTCAAAAATTGCCCATAAATTGAAAATTTATAATTACAATGAATAAATAGACACGTAAATCAAAAGAATAATTGCATTCAGCATACATATATTAGTTTATGGTAATTTTTGTTATTTTTCCGTCAGTTTAAACATGAAAATACATTGAAAAATTATTAACGAATTTAATTTAATTGGTTATTAAATGTTTTTTAATTATGAGACAAAATCAAATCAAACAAAACAAAAAAAAAATCAGATTTTTACAATACAAACCGTCCATCACACAAATTTTGGAACAATATTGCTGTAATATCTTCGAAACCTATGTTCAAAGCACTTTGGACTTCTGGTAACCAAGAGAATTCATCTGTCTCATCTTAGGGGTTTCAAACCGATATGTGTATAGAGAAGAGTAATATCTATAAAACAGTAAATCTTTGTTTATGTCGAGAGACAGAAGAACATGTCAAAAGTTTTAATTGAACCTAAAAAATACGAAGAATAAATTGTGGTGCCCAAACCAGGAAAAGTGAAAGGTAAAGGCCCAAATAAAGAATAACAGTCTGTTTAAAAATATTTTTTTTAAAACGGTGACGCAGTTTTACTGTTTACAGATATTACTGTTCTCTATATATGTATCGAGTGGTGCTCGACGTATTATTTTGACATCTAGCAGTGAGATTGGTTTACCAACAGTGTATAAGGTGTATAATATACAGTGATTTTTTTAGGGTAGTGGATAAAATTGACACAACGAACTTTTTTACTGCAAAAATCATGTCGAAAGATATATTTGAATTGCCGTCTCTTAACGCAGGTCTTTAATTCTTTCGTCACAAGGCTGCTGCGACGTCATATATGTTTTTAATGATACTCCTTATTTTTTACAACAGACGTGGAAATATCAGTTTTTTCACGCGTACAAGGCCATGTCATAAAACGTTAACTTCACTTTTAGCGATTTCATGATATTCTCTTCTATATCATGTTGGTTGAGGAAACCCTGGCCAAACAAATTATGGCACGGCAAACTCGATTATGGAAAGGATATGCGAGAAAAGAAAGCAAGATGGCTTTTCCAGCTTTAGCTATCGATGGAGGTGCCGTCGGAGAGGTAAGACTGATTATATTTTCCAAGAAAATATATATAAATTAATGGCAAAACGATGCAAGTCTGATAGTTTAGGTTAGAACAGCTCAATGAAGAAAGAAAAAATGTTAACAAAAACGCAGCTACTAACGAAGAAAGTATGCCAGATTTAGATATCAAGGTACTTTTATAAGGATGAAAACGAAAATAGTCGAATCAACTGCTGCTCCTACAGTAATATTAATGCCCGGTCTTGAAGGTTTCTCGAACTTTATCCTTTCGGATAAGTAACGCAACACCTCGATTGCCACGCTATTTTGCATTCAATATGATTTCGAGAATTTTCTGGAAATGGCCAAAACACACTTTACTCGTAAGTCCGTGGAAAGAATAGTCCATATCTATAATCGTTCTCTTAAACTCTTTGTGGACAATTCCCTGGCTTATCAAAAAAGCCAACACCTTCAATCGACTCTCTTCCTTCTGAGAATACCTTAAACCACTGAAAAACCTGGGCTCTTGAAAAACACTGTCTCCCTCAGGCGCGTTACCAGTCTCTTTACTTAATTTACACACCTCGTATATATATTTTTGTCAATGAGAACGTTATAATTTATCATCAACCGATGGTAAGCTCAACATTCTTGGCAATATTCGAAATAGTTCTTCTGAGGCATCACCGTACAGGAATTCTGAAATTTTACCGAGCGCCATATTACAATGCAAAGATCCAGACTAAAAGCTTGATCTGACAATTTGATTACTGGAGACGTTGAGCTGCCATACTTGCTGGAATACCGGAAACAAATGTTGCTTGGGTTATATAAGCACCCTGCAGTTTTATAAACCGTCTTTCGAGAACGTCAAATCTCCAAGTGAAGATTGTGCAAAAGCATCACAATCAATCATACAGTACCAATCTGAAGATTATGATCTATCCCGGATATGCAAGAAGGATCTAGAACTAGAGACATATGAGTGAACCCATAACATTTTCTAATCATAAACGTTTGTATTAATCCTCTAATCTAATTCTAATTAGCACTCCTCTATAGTTCAAAAAGTTTTGTATAATTTTTCACTTTTGTAGAATAATCTTGTAAAGAAAACAGATCTAGAACATCACTGAAAAATAGGCATGTACTCGAAGGTTAAATATCTCCTTGAATCTGCCATTTTTGACATTTCTGTGGGTCAATCCATTTGTTATAGACAACGGGAGCCAGAAAAAATGTCTGCTACCATGCAAAATTAAATTGAGCTTAGAAGTTGCACCTATTTAGAATTCATTTTTTTATTTTTTATTGGTTTAAATGACGTAAAACAACCCAAAAATGATAGGTATCCAATAGCAGTCATGGTCCAAAAATTTTTTAAATGACCCTTGGAGCTAAATTTCTGAATTAACTTCTAATGCTCCGAAACGCTTTTGAACGCTTGGCGCATTTATAGTTGCAGTTTTGAGTCGCTTAGCTCAGTCAGTACTTTTATAAATATTACTCATACTAAGTATAGATGGAGCTGGAACAGGTGTACTTAATTTAATCAAGTGGTCAGTCTATACCTGCATACCCTTTATACCTTTTAAAACTGTAAACGCGATTATCTCAAAATCATTTTTCAACACGGCCTTACAAATAACTTCTGCAATTTTCATCCGATCGGCTTGAAATTTTAACTGTAACTTCTTAGATAGATTTAGAGAAGTACACATGATTATTAAGTTTGATTAACAAATTACGTTTTTGTATAAAAGTTTAAATGTCAATTTTGTGTTAAAAAAAAAAGTTCAAATTCATGTCAATTTTGCGAGAAATTATTTTTTTCATAATCGTGTGTACTTTTCTGCTAAATTTAATATAGAATATGAAAAAAAAATTGTCCTCGGTGCAAATGGAAAAGTTTTATTCGTAAGAGCAACAGACCTAAAAAAGACGTGCTGCTTCAGATGTCTATACTGCCGTCATTTTTGGAAGAAAAAATTAAATAAAATTGTTTTATGCACATTTTGATATGTTTAATAAACCCCGAAAGTTCTACACTAATGGAAATAAAAATAAATGGAATTAAAGGGTCAAACATTTTTTTCCGAATTTTTAGTGATTTTTCAGAATGCTGTATCTCAGTGAAAAATGGTCTTATCGAGGTCTAAAAAAAGCATTTTGAAGCATCAAGTTTCTAGTTTTGAGATATTTTCGGCAAAAAAAAATTTTAGAGCTAAATGTTTCGCGCAATTTTTAGGAAGTAGTGTGAGAAGAAAATTTTGTGAATTTTTTTGCTTTTTTCCAAGTCCACGAGCTTGAAAAACATTTTTCTAACTTAGCCATGCTATGGACCGGATGGCTTGTTTATTCAGCTTCAATTTGCTTTTTTTTTTAAATCTCGATACAACTATTTGTTGCTGAGATATCGAACTTTAAATAAAAAAGGACACTTTTGTCTTTGATCGACGATATCTCAGCAACCAACGGTAGCACAGAAAATCTAAGGGCAGTTCTGAAAACTGGAATAAACCCCCTACAAGGTTCTGCTGCGATTTTTGAGGAGCATTTTTTTTTATCCATGACATGAATTTGAAAAAACAGGAAAAACCGTGTAATTGATAGTTTTTCAGAACATCAACTTGGCTGAAATTCACATCTTCATGGAAATGACTAATGTTGCGTGTGGCTTTTACAGTTGAATATACCCCAAAAACTATGCAAAGTTACATTACGATCTAACGAACCGTTTTCTTGTTGCAAACGGTCAAACTTTTGAAAAAAATAAAGGGTCACGGTTTTTGAGCTTAAACATATCTAATTAAGGCTAAAGTGAAAAAAAATTTTTTTCGAGCGTATTCACAATTTTTTTTCGCAAATACCGTTGAAATTTACAAAAAGTTTGTTCTTCAAAAATTGAAGAAAAAAGTTTTTTTTTATTCTTGTAAATTTCAACGGTATTTGTGGAAAAAATGTAAGCTCGAAAAAAAATACTTTTTCACTTTAGCCATGATCTTTACTCCCCAAAAATCGCTGCAGAACCTTGTAGGGGTTTGTTTCCAGTTTTCAGAATTGCCCTTAGATTTTCTGTGCTACCGTTGGTTGCTAAGATATCGTCGATCAAAGACAAAAGGGTCCTTTTTGATTTAAAGTTCGATATCTCAGCAGCAAATGGTCGTATCGATATTTAAAAAAAAGCAAATTAAAGCTGAATAAACAAGCTATCTGGTCCATTGCATGGCTAAGTTAGAAACAATTTTTTTCAAACTCGTGGACTTGAAAAAAAAAAGCAAACATTCAAAATTTTCTTCTCACACTACTTCTAAAATTGCGCAAAACATGTAGCTCTAAATTTTTTGTCGAAATATCTCTAAAACTAGAAACTTGAAGCTTCAAAATGCTCTTTTTTAGACCTCGATAGATACCATTTTTCACTGAGATTCAAGCATTCTGAAAAATCGCTAAAAATTCGGAACAATTTTTTTACCCTTTAATTTTTCCATTAGTGTATTTTGATTGTTCAATTGAATCATTAAAAAGAATCCCAAAAAAGTTTAATTTTAGACAAATCAAATAGGTGTAACCCTTAAGATCTTAGCTTGCAGTCTTGCGGATTACGCAAAATATACCGATAACTTTCCGTGCACTTGTTTTATTACCGCTGATAATTTCTGGAGGGAGATATTTTGTCTTCAGGAAGCCGACATTCATTATGCCAAATTTACATAATTACATCGTCCCGAAAAAAAAAAAAACAAGCAGTAAAAAATGTCAGCCACTTAGAGCGTAAGCTATTGACTAATAATAAATAAAGAAGTCTCGCAGAGACGGAAATAACCCTAGCGCCAGCCCCCGGCAGAGGTGCTCCAATAGGGCGGCCGAAAGGGACGTCGAGGTGGGGCCACGGCGCCCGCAGCCCCGACGTCGGAAGCGGCGTCGCTATAGCGACGACCACCCCCGAATTCAAATGGTGATTCCCAGTTTCATATGAGTGCTCCAAAACATACTTCAGATTATCGTTTATAATCATGGAGAAATTAACGCAATTCGTGTCGAAGTCCTTCGAAAACAACAACAACAACGCGATGAGCGAGCACTGCCTGAACCTGTCGACCTTCGACCCGTCGCCGTCGCCTCCGCTAGTGAAAACGGAGAAGGACTTCACCTGCGGACACCTGGAGGAGGCTAGGAAGCCGAAGAACTGGCTGATATCCGACATTGAGAAGGCGGACAGCGTCTCCGTGGGCATCGACTTGAGGCTGTCAGGACTCTACCAGCCAACGAGTCGAAGTGCAATTCGGAACCGGCCGATCCGAAGGACTGTGTTTCGGACTCGCAAACCAAGTGGCCAAAGGGCAACGCGGAGGTGAAGGCGGCGATCGACAGTTTTTACGCGTCGACTGACAACGAGGATTCTAAATCGTGTACCAAATCGGTTCTGTGCGAGAAGAATTACGAGAAGAAGAGGACTGTCCTCGGGACAACTGCGAGGGAGACCGAGAATAAAATATGTAAGTCAAGTGCAACCGGAGGTAGAACAGATGAATCTAAGGGAGCCCAAGTGCCAAAAACTATGTTTTATACACTTTCCTGATCACAGATCTGTCGCTAAAATCCTCTTGAAGTTCACTTATTTTGCAAGCTTGAGAAGCTTGAGTTACGAATTAGAAGACTTGTCTTGTTGTTGACTTTGGTGTTACGATGATCAAAATCAGTACCTATCTAAAAGAACATTTCTAAAAATGGAGAGAAAGTTATAAAAATTATATTTGTGCTCCCTTGTTTTCATTCTTCAGTTTGTAAAATTGTCCACACAAAGTGAACCAACACGTTCAGTTTCAAAAAAGTGGCAGCAACGTTCTCAGTGGTTATATTTTAGAAGTAAATGCCTACGTCCAACGAACTTTTTCTTCAAAAATATTCGTGTTTTCCTTCTTGGAATTGTCCTGTTTTCTTCTAAAAGAACATTTTTCACATTCAGATTCTTCATTGGTATCTGAATTTTTTTGAATTCTTTCGATGAAATTCGTGTCAGTTTCTTATATTTTCAAGGGGACTACTCTGCTTTTCAGACGAGTAGATTATTTTTATCATTCATATTTTAGTTTATATACTAGGCGTTTTATTTTAATAAGATATTTTAATATTGCTCGGTTCTTCATTGATGTACTATGTATCTTCTTAATTCATATATAAGTCAGAAATGTTTGGTTTTTGGTCATCAAAATATTTGCTATTTTTAATTATTGTGTAATGAGGTTTTAGATGCCTTTTTTTTTTTTAAATGAGCGTGGTTCTAAGACTGTTGGTTATACAATAAAATATAACAAAAACAAATCAAAAATAAAATATAGAAACTTGATAATGTTAAATGGCCAAGTTTATTTTTATAGATTTTTGGACGTTATTTTTTATGATGGAGCTAGAAAGAGCACTTTTCAATTTAAAAAAAAAAAAACAAAATTCTCTAATATTTTTTGGACATTTAATGAAGTGGTATTCATTATTCTTCATCGTTTCATTATTTTGGTATGTACTAATATGTATATACAGTGTGGGACCACCCTAATGTAATACATTCCGTAGCTCCATTATTATGCATTTTTTTGAAAATCCTAGAGACGTCAATTTCTAAAATGACATCTTGCGACGTAAAAATGTCATCCCTAAATTCAACCCCCTTCAGGTGACAGCTACAACCCTAAATTTTCAAATTGGAAGTAGGGGCTTGTGATACTTCATTTGAAGGTCTTTCATTCTCTATTCAAAATTGCTACGGTTTTAAATTTTATTGCAGAAATTAACAAGAAAAAAAGATAAGTTTCTCCAGCGTAGAAATTCGTTACATTCAAATAAAACTTTTATAAGTGACACTATGTGTCAATTTTAGGTTCTGAAATGTTAATAATAACAAAAAATAAATGTATGTAATTGCCGACATTTTCCTACGATAAGATTAAAACTTACTAATAAATACGTACAGTTTTATGTTTGACAATCGAATGACAAAACCGAGCAAACGGCAAAAAACAAACTTGAAATTTAAGAAGTTGGCCATTATCTGCTTTAGTGAAATTACCTAGAAACGTGCTATCAGTTACGTCGTAAATGTCATTTAGAATTAGAAATTGACGTGTCTCAAATTTTCTAAAAAAAATGCATAATAATGGAGCTACTGCATTTATTCCATTTGGCTGTTCCACACTGTATTTAACTGATAATCTTTCTTTCAGACCAAATAAAAAACACTTATTGTTATTGTACAGATTATAAAAGTTTTACGTTAATTTTGTTACCATAATTTCTAACAATTTTCTCTTGAAAATTCTCCTGAAATTCGAAACACCGCCGATACCTCCTTCAACCCTTCGGCGTTTCTCAACAGGGTGAGTTCGCTTCTGGCTGAGATAATTAATTACATTTACTTAATTAAAGTACCTTGACGTTAAGATCTCTTCTATTACCCTTAGTTAAGCCGTGTAAAGTGTAAATAAAGAAATAATTAGTTAATTGCAGCCAGCGGGGTAGATTTACGACGAACCGAGGCGGGGGGAAAATGAGCGGGGTTTTCTTAATTATTTTTATTAAGATTTTAAGTAGGTGGGTAAGGAGTCGAGAAGGCAGCGGATTATTTTAGCAAATTTGATTTAGGAAATAACGTAATTATCTACGCCAGAAAAAACGACATATTGGGTGGTTTAAAGTACATAATTACATTTAGCTAAACTGACATCTCGTATTTAATTTTTCGTAGCAGAATCTATCATTTTTAAGCTCCTTTTACCAAGTAAAGAGGTTTTAATAAAGGAAGCCTCATAATTTCTGTACCCTGTATCTAAGAGAGGACAAAGAATAAAAGGCGCCTAGAAAAAAATTAATTAAAACGTAAAAAATAATTAAAAAAAAAAATGTTAAAAAACAAGCTTGTAAATACTATGAACAAAAATGAACATTTATTACGCTTTTTTGTAACCCGCAACTGATGCCTTCCACATTTAAATTTTATCATTTCAGATCATGTTCCATACAATTATATACATATACAGTCATTATTAGGGTCCGGAATTCTAAAATTAAAATTCGTATTTCAACATTTACGACCTTATTATCGCGAAAATCGGTAATTTCGTCCACAATCAATCACATAA
Source organism: Aromia moschata (assembly GCA_029963805.1). Taxonomy (NCBI): domain Eukaryota; kingdom Metazoa; phylum Arthropoda; class Insecta; order Coleoptera; family Cerambycidae; genus Aromia; species Aromia moschata. The sequence goes on along the minus strand of JAPWTK010000077.1, from coordinate 1,491,407 downwards.
ATTTATAGCGTATGTCTTCTTTGATATTCCCAATGACACGTTGATATGTCTTCTGTAAATATGTGTTACGCAATGTATGGCTACTAGGGACAATGGAAAATCGGATACATATTTGGCAAACAACCGTCTAAATTGTCGACCACGTTCCACGAAAGGCTACATGCGCAAAACATTATGCACAAATCAAACCAAAATTCCTCTTTTGTAACAGTACCAGTAATATTTTGTTGATGGATATTCGAATCTAATGTCTTTCACACTCTCGACGTTGACGAAATATATATAGATAATTGCAAGGAATATATAAAATATGTGATCCGTCTATTGTAAAATCGTCCGAATTTTTTGTTAAATTTGTCAGTCTAACTGAAATATCACCAACCGCTACTGGTTAAAAATAATTGTTAAACATTTCTCCCATCAATAATTCCTTTTGGATATCATTCTTGGGATGTTTTTACAACATTTAAGCAAAAAAAAATGGAATTTTTTATTCCAGAGGGTGTAGCATCTTAAAAAAACCGTGGATTACTCCGAAAATGTTAAATCTTGTCGAAAGTACTTGGATTCTTAAAAGGGAAATCATTAGAGTATCTGTCTGACTGATGAAAAACTTCTGAAGTTGAACCAAAAATATCTCAAAAATTCAAAAAAGCGCTGTACATCACATGTAATTCTAAAAAAAGTAACAGATTAATATGTTCTAGAACTCGTGTTTTTTAAAAATTTAATGAACATTGATTTTTACAACTTTAGTAAGGATGGTAGAGTTTTTGAATTTGTATGATGTTTTTGTTCAACTTTGAAAATTTTCACGTATAGATACTCTAAAAATTTCCCTTTTATGAGTCAAGAAAATTGGAAAGGATTTAATATTTTCGTAGTTATGCACTTTTTTTTTTAAATATCGCAATTTTATCTTTTTAGTGATATCTTTTGGCGAAACACGTCAATTTACATATCAAGGAGACAACTTTTGAGGCATTTGTTGTCGTATTACTTTCAACCCCTAACCCCCAAGGGCACCTACCCCTAAAATTTTAAATGGCAACCCCTATTCTTTATATATTCTTTTCCATTTTTGAGTTTCTTGTACAATTTTAGATAAGCTATATTTCTTTCTTTGTCAAAATTGAGGTAGTTAACCTCATGAATGTGTGGAATGTATTTAATTTCTAAATTGAAATAATGCAACTTTTAAAAGTATGATAATGAAATACTCAAATTCTTACCTTTATAATTACTTTATTAATTGTTCAAAATGGGTTCCATTGTTATCTAAGCACAAGTACAGCCGATATTCAAACTGTTCGCGGACGTGTTGAAGAGTTTCAAGGTAAAATTCTTTCTGCAGTTCTTTCTGCAATTCTTTGATGCAATTGTTCAATTGCAATTCGAAAAAGTCGAGAGGTGTCAGATCTGATGACCTAGGTGGCCATTCAATGGGTCATCTCCTACCAATCCATTGCTCCGGATAGTGATTATCCAACCATTCTCTTACTGGGCGTACATAACAAGGAGGTGCTCCATCCTGTTGGAAGTGCAGCAAATGTTCATCTAGAGCAAGATTTCCATTGGCGTCTCTTTGATTTTCCACCTCATGAATTATAAGAGGCTCTATAGCCCTGTCTACAATTTCGGCATAAATTCCACCATTTAGTTCATCACGAGGTTCGAGGACGGCCAAAAAATTTAAATTATTTCGTGTTTTGTAGCGGTGAAATGTAAATAAAACGAAAGAATTTGGTACCTAGTTTTTCAACAAGTATTTTTAAATGAATGGATGTGACTGACATGACGGGTCAGTGAATGTAACCCCTTTTAAAGTTGCATCATGTAAATTTAGAAAATAAATACATTTCACACATTCGTGAGGTTAAGTAAAAAAATGGAATATATCTAGAATTGTACAAGAAACTCAAAAATGGCAAAAGAAATAGGGGTTGCCATTTAAAATTTTAGGGGTAGGTGTCTTAGGGGTCAGGGGTTGAAAGTAGTTCGACAACAACTGCCTTAAAAATTGTCCCCCCTGAAATGTAAATTGAGTGTTTCGCCAAATTTTGATACTGTCATTAGTTTAGGCAATATTAAACGCTGTTCGTTTTCAAATTGACACCGTGTATATACATACGAGGCGCGTTCATAAAGTAAGGGCCGTTTGGTCACAGAAAAACATGTACTCATAAGAAACAAATTTTATTGTCATATTTAGTTAGGTACAATCTTACTTTACTTCTCTACATAATCGCCGTTCACTTCTAAGCATTTTTCGTACCGCTGCACCAGCTTCTTTAACCCCTCTGCATAGAGGCTTGCCGCCCTGAGAGTTGAACCAGTTGACAACGGCGTTTTTGAGTCCCTCTTCGGTTTCAAAACGTTGTCCACCGAGCCACTGTTTGAAATGCAAGAAGGGGAAGTAGTCGCTAGGTGCAAGGTCGGGGACTGTACGGTGGGTGGTCAAAAAGTTCCCAACGAAAATCTTGAGTTTTCTCATTGGTTTTGGCAGCAGTGTGAGGACGCGCGTTATCGTGGAGGAGGATTATGCCAGATGACAGTTTCCCGCGGCGTTTGTTTTTGGATCCCACGTCTCAATTTTTTGAGCGTTTCGCAGTACACGTCAGCTGTAATTGTTGTCTCACGTTCCATAGAAATCAACCAAAAGAACACCGTCTTTGTCCCAAAAAACTGTAGCCATCAATTTTCGACGTGTGTACTGAGTTTGCTTAAACTTTTTCGGTTTTGGTGAAGATGAGTGTCGCCACTGCATCGATTGCAGTTTTGTTTCTGGGTTGGCGTAGAATACCCACGTCTCGTCCCCCAGCAACAATGTGAGAAAACAAATCATCTCCATCTTGTTGATAACGGGCCAAAAACTTTCGTCCACTAGACATTCTTTGCTCTTTGTGGTGGTCGGTGAGCATTTTGTGGTACCCACCTTACACACAATTTGCGGTATGCGAAGTTTTCTGTGACAATATTGTAAACAGTAGTGCGTCCAAGTTGAGGAAGATTTGTTAGCCAGGCCACTAATCGTCAATCGACGATCAGATCGCAGTGTTTGGTCCACTTGTGAAACGATTTCATCGGTCTGGATACTGGGCCTGCCACTCCGCTCTTCGTCATGGACATTTGTTCGGCCATTTTTAAAATCACGGCACCATTGTCTAACTTTCCTTCACTCATAACTGTAGGTCCGTAAACCAGGCATAACTCCCGATAGAATTTCAGCAGCCGACGATCCTTTTGCACATAAGAAACGAATCACCAGAACGCACTTCACAGTTGGCGGATCAACGATTTTCGCAGCCATTGTTTCTTTGCATTCACGGACAACAATACGACTTCAGAATCAAAACAAATGACGCTGTAGCTTCGCAATGAGTCCAGTAGATGGCGCTGCAGTAGTAAAACTGTGCTTCGAAGCGCCAATATTTATATATAAGCAAACGGCCCTTAGTTTATGAACGCTCGTATTATGTTTGAAGTCGCGATACAATTCCTTAGATTCGTCTTTAAGGTTACGTAATCCACCTTCGGCACACCAGCATGATCAATATTATTATGTTGATTGGAAGGTTCGGCGGAAGGTGTGAATCCATCCGTGAAGAGCCGTGAGGGAAACGCGTGGGGTGAGCAGGGCGGCTGCCCGTAAAGCCTCCCCTGAGAGAAGTAGCGCGAACAACATTCGGATTTAACGTGCCGCCTCCCCGAGTAATAAAGCTATGAAGCAAATGGATCTAGATTAATTTAATTCTATTACTTTAATGAGGATACAAAATATGCCCTGGCCAAGGCCTAGTCGCATTTATTCGGTCTCGCGAGATTGGCACCGATGGGGCCTTAACAGGCTCTTGAGTAATTAGTTTCGGATCGTTCTGAATTCACTAGCGGTTTGGGGACGATCGCGTCCGAACGTGATTTCAAAAGACCACACGGTTTGTCAAAATTTACATACCTAAAAAAATTGAAATTTAAAAACCGAATCAGTCAATCTAATTAATCGATTTGGATTTTCAAATTAACATTTTTGAACAATAATATTGATATGATAAGTTTTTTAAAAATTGATAAGGGACAATCAGAAGAATCGAGCTATGACCAAAATTAGAAACAACCAAAAAAATCGACCAAGGGTTCATTTTAAAGCTTAGTGTCTACTTTTAAATGCCGAGTGTGCCTTTGAAAAATCCATATGGCGCTCCAATATGGCGGCCGGAAGCCGGAGAAAAAATCGAGTGTCAGCAAAAAAACTTGTAAAAATAAAAATTCGCAACCGATCGGACCGTTTTTTAGCTCAAATTGTAGCTATTGGATGTCCCCTAAAAAGCTGGTGTGGTGAGTTTATAAAATCCAACATGGCGGATCCATGATGGAAGTCAAAGTCAATATGGTGGCCCGAATTTTTGAAAATCAACCAATTTGCACCAAACTTGGTATACAAGGTATTGAGGATCACTAATCATGTATTCGAGAGTCAGATTTGCCAAACTCAAGATGACGGATCCAGAATGTCGGATTGACGAAATTTTCAAAAATCGACCGATTTGTACCAAAATTTATTATACGGGGATTCTGGGTTTTCGATTACAAAACCAAGTTTGATTTTCAAAATCCAGCAGCGCGGACCCAATATAGTGGATTGTGTTGAGTTTCCGCCATATTAGGTCTACCGTCTTGAATTTTAAAAATCTGATTCATAATCAGCTACTCTAAAAACCTCCTTAGCCCAACTTTGGTGCAAATCGGTTGATTTTCAAAAATTCGGGCACCATATTGGATTTTTGACCGCTATATTGGATTAATATTTTATCAACCTACAACTACCAACTTTATAAGGGCATCCATCAGCTACAATTTGAGCCAAAAAATGGCAACGAATTAATTAATTCAATTAATTCAAACAATTTCTTATCTCAAATTATTTCCAAAGCCTTCTTAAATTTAGTACATATGTAGGTAATAATTTAATACACGCATATTTTTTCGAACTCGTGAAATTTTTCAATAAAACATTTGTGATTTAATTAATTAAGTCATGAGGTTTGTGAGGAGAGTTCGAATTATCTAATTGAATATCAATTCAGGAAATCAAATGCGTATCATGTATGCCCCTCTGAAATATTTTTTAAATAGGATTGAAAGTAAATTAGACGATGTAGTTGCCTACTAGTTTTCATCATGTGTTAAATGTATTTCTTGTGATTTAATTCATTCTAGCGCTTGTGGATTGATTGAATTAATTATTTAAAGAGTTTTTCAACTGCTTATGATGGACATGTTAGAAACGACATTTTACAAATATTTGCGAAAAAATCAAACGAATGTCAATCATGACCCGTAAAATTTAAAATTATTATTTTCATATTTTTTTAATTTATATAATAATATAGTTATTTTTTTAGCATTTTTTGCTACGTGTCTTTTTATGAATGAATCAGATGAATGAATCTGGAACGCGGAATTGTGTCTTCTTGACCATACGAGACAGATAAGCCGCAACGGCTTATCCGATTTTATAGGATAGGCCACCGGAGGTGGAAATCAATGTGACAGAAATCAATGTTAACCCAATAAAGTCCCGAACAATGACTGCTTGTTGTTCTGACAAGTTAAATTGTTCCCTCCGTGATTCGCTCGTAATAAAATAAGGTTTTTCCGGCAAAATTGAAAACAAAATCTAAATCGGATTCCCTTTTGTTTAGTTAGATTTGATTGAATAAAAACATAAAACGCCCATTTTAGCAATTTAAATCATGTCGAAAGGCTCCACCCCGTCCCTAGTTTGCCAACCCTCGATTCCTCTTTCCAGAGCTTCGAGCACAGCGCCGCCTGTTGTCCTTGTTATCCAAAAACGCATTGCGAATAACGAAAATAAACACAGCACCTACTTCTACTTTATACTCTCTCAGTTGGAGGTGTAACACAAAAAAGCGTTCCTCCTGCAAGAATTCAATAAGAGTAAATATTATTTATTCCACTGAGAATACAGCGAGTCCAAAACAAAATGCTTACCACGGGAATCTTGGAAGCAGCAAAAAGTTCAAACGATGATGAGAAAAATCCCACATTCTTATGTCAAAAGGAAGCAAAGAAAGAAGATGGGAATTGATTTCGATTATGTTGCTTTTTTGTACTCAATAATCTCAAATTTTAAAAATAGCATATAAATTCCTAATAGTATAAGTATCCACTAAACCCCATGCTCACCTAAAAAACTCAATACCTCAACGAATTTCAGTTATCGTTGCTTGATCCAGAAGACTCCAACGTAGATGACTTGACAATTTCGAGGGACGTCGGCAAGTCATTCTGCCTCATCGAAATCGACAACGAAACAAAGAAGGTCCAGGACAAACTTCACCTTGGAGCAACTCAACGAGCTGGAAAGGCTTTTCGACGAAACTCACTACCCGGATGCTTTCATGAGAGAAGAACTGAGTCAAAGACTGGGACTGAGCGAAGCCAGAGTACAGGTGAGTTTTTTAAACTAAATTTGTGTAGAAGGGAAACCATGCAAGTTCAAATATATCCGGTGTACTATTTGGTAGGTCCCATGTTCTATCATGAAATACATACGATTTTAATTGAAAGCGAACAGGAAAAACAAAACGAAGATCCATTGGCAACATTTTAATAATACTTTTTCACAATTTCAAGACCTGTGCTTATCCGGAGAATGGAAAACTCGTCCGCTGATTTCCATTTCATAAGTGCAACTGTTTATACTCGTCTCATTCAATTGTTTTAACGCTGGTCGTAATTTGAATACACTTGACAACTTTGTATACCACCATCGAATTACTTCCTTGTTTAAACACGTCTTTGTATGCACGCTAACTTTTATTTGGCCATAAAAAAGTTTATAATCCCATAAAAAAGACTCGGAGGAATATTAGATCGGGATCAGATTTACATAATGGCTGAATCTTAAATTTCAAAACTCAAGGGATAAGATGGTGAAGCGGAATTGAGGGGATGAATAGGTTTCACTGAGGAAGCGGGAAAATCTAAACAATTTACTACAATTCGAGAGGTTCTTTCAGCAACTGTTTCATAGTTCTGTAATGAAATCTAATCAGATATGAGTAGTGCAAACAGGTGTTGGAGCGTTCTCATTTTCAAGTTAAACAGTCCAGTAGGTAGAGATTTTTATGTGTATGAAAAAAAATCGTATTTTTTCACATTTTCGCTTATATCTCCGTTCCTTGGCATATTTTAGATAGCATATGCATAGAAGAAGTTGTAGCCTATTGAATTTCCTCAACTTTAAGTACAACCCGAAGTCTCCAAGTGCTACTGTTAACTTGCAAATGACTGCTGAAGTTGAAAGAGTGCTTCTTTTTCACTATTTTTTTACTTCGAAAGTAGGGCCACTATGATCATGAAATTTCTTGGAGGGACTGCTATTTGTAGTATGAAGTTACAAAAACTTTTCATTTTTTCATTCAATTTTTTCACGTTTTCATTTTCTTACCGAGTAGGATTGAAATTTTAGAGTCGAAACGAAAATTTGTATTTTTCTCACCCTCACCATCCCTCTCCTTGTGGCTCGAAAAATCTAAAATTTTAGGGAAGTTAGTTTTTTAGCAAGTACTATCGATTGTGATATGTTTCAAACAGAATTTTTTTTTGACCTCACGGCGTGAAATGCCCCATATGTTATCTAAAATATGCCAAGGAACGGAGATATATAAACGGAAATGTGACAAAAATACGTTTCTTTTTTTTCAAATTGTTAATTTAAAAAATTATCGGACGGTTTCAGCTCTACGAACCCCTGCGCATTGTGTTCTACCCAAAAAAAAAATACATAGGGAACCGTCAAAACTAGCCCTATATCTTTCAAGAACAGTTTTTGATGATTTTAGCTCCCTGCCTACTGAACTAAGATAACTTGTGGGAGACTGGTTTCCTGGCTTTTCCGAAGAATCTCGAATGTATCGGCTTATTTTTCCAGAATCACACCTCATCGATCGTCGTCGAATTTGCATAATGACGACTCTCTTAAATTCGGACGCACCAGGGAAGTGATTTATCACATAGCCAGAGGGAAATATCGGCAGAGGTGAATAAGCTTTCTTTGGGAAAGAGGACGCCCGAGGCACTACCATTAATACAATCAATTTATTAAGTGGTTTGTTTCAACGTGGGGGGTTTGAGAAGTGACCGATTCATTGGATTCGGATGCCGGAGCTAAACGTTCCTCCGCTGTGCGATATCAATCAGTCTTAAACTCCCCAAAGTCGTTAATCTACCACCTAATTGATGGGATTTCCATTCCCTACACATCATACGTATTCATTAGGAAATTATCTGCTAATAGCGGCGTTACTTGGAGTAAATCGTGCGGAACCAGATACGAGTAAGAAAAACACTAATCCGAGGCGCTACTAATGGAATAAGCCGTTTCGAACCCTAAAACTGACCGTTTTACTTTATCCGTATTTATGTTACGGCCTTCTTGATTTATCGAAAAAATTCGCATTAAGATTTTATTACTGGAACGGGCCGGACAGGAGGAGTTTATGTTCCGGAAGTGATGGCGGCCACTCGTACAAAATTGATTTCGCCAAATTTCACAGCCGGCTAGAATATTTGATATCTTCCCGTCTTCGTGATGGCGCATGGGGCCCACACCATCTTATAACCCAAATCGGACCTTTTTCGGGAAGAGTTTCGGAAGAGTTTTACAGTTTTTTCCAATGAGAAATAAATATAAATACTATATAATAATAAAAATATATGATATACTCATTTCCATAAATATCCGTTTTTACAGGTCTGGTTCCAGAACAGGAGAGCCAAGTGTAGAAAACACGAAAATCAAATGCAAAAAGGTATGTATGTACGTACATTTTGAAATACCATGCCTATTTATTGTAAATTATGATGCAAAACTAATATTGTAAGCAAAGGTACATTGGGGAAACAAGAAGAATAATTTCAGCCAGATTTAAACAACACATGGCTCGCTTAAAATACGGTAGAACAGAAAAATATTGTTAATTGAATTTCGTTCATCCGCTAAGTTTTTGGCGGAACTGCCATACTGAAAACGGTCGCTACTACGGGGTGCGAAAAAAACGAGGGTGTCGTCTGGAGAGTGTCAGGTCGGAGGACACCTATTAGGTAACGATTTTTTCACGAACGACCACAGGCCCGGAAGGAATTACGAGGTGTGGCTATTAAATAACCGAACTGCTGTCATAACACTTTTTATTCGTTACCAATTACAGTAGAAACTTTTTCGTCTTCAATGTACTCCCCTTGGTGATCACTACACCGCTCCATAAGACTTTTCCGTTGTTGAAAGCAGTGCTGGAAGTCCGCTTCTCTCAGCTGGTTCAGAATCTCCGTCGCTTTTGCTTTAACCGCTTCCGCACTTTCGAATCTTGTCCCCTTCAGTGTCGCCGTGTCTAACACGCCTGGATCAGTGTCAATGTTGTTTAGAAACTCAGCGCAAATGTTCATTCTTGATTCCTTTTGCTCGGGAGTGAGGAGTTGGCACCATTTTTGTGCAAACTTTGCGCATGTTGAACGAGTCATGCAAAATCTGGCGAACACATTCTTTGTCGATTCCTGTTATTTCAGTAAGCTCTCGGATGCTTAGACGACGATCCTCGCGGATTAATTTACCAGTTTTTTCAATGTTTTCGTCGGTTTTTGACGTTGAGGGCCGTCCTGGGCGCGGATCGTCTTCGGTCGCTTTACGTCCCTCTTTAAACCGTTTAAACCATTCAAAAACTTGTGCAGGATAAACAATAATTCCCGTACACTTTTTTTACCATTGCATAAGCTGTAAAAGTTTCCCCAGTTTAACAAGAAACTTGAGATTAACCCGTTGCTCCATCTGAACACTTAACATTTTTTTCGACGCGTCTCTGGTGCGTAGACTAATTCAAACGACTGCTGCAGTCAAACTGAGCGACCCACTGGCTTGTCCAGCGAGCTCAGGGGTGGGAAAGTATCACCAGACACAGTTCTGTTCAAATTTATCGCGACACGTCACATACGTTGTTAGAAGCGTTATACTATACGTTGTTAGAAGTGTCTTTAAACGAGGAATCGAATCGCTCTTTTCTCAGCGACGATAGAGAACGGGGATACGCGCAAAGTACGGAAGGGAAACTGCCAGATCGGGTTTTTCGCGGCTTTTCCGCTTTTCTGGAAGAACGCTGCGTCGGACGGGATTTTCGCAAACGTCATCAGTCTTCCCGCACGCGAATTGGTCTGAGAGAATTAATTGGGGCCTGAGAAGCGATTTCTATTTTTTGACGACACATTTATTTTCGACAATAATTCGACAAAAAATTATCAAAAAAGATATTGTGTTAGCTAACGACTGTCAATTTAAAAAATATTAGTTCCTCCAAAATGCACACTTTTTTTAACCATAATTATATCTTAAAAAATTAGACTATATTAATTTAAAAACCCTTTTGGTGTGTGTCTTGTATAATATATTTTTTTTTTGTTGAGTAAATTGTTCAGTAAATTTTTTTATCGAAGGTATGTTCTTTAAATCCTTAGAAAATGAACAATTAAGCACATGTATTGAAAAATAAGAAATAAAGGCATCTTAATAATTTGACAGATTTTGACTTCTTGCGTATTTAAATTTTAGTATAAATTACGTATATAAATAGAAAGTTTTAAAGCATGCTATATGTATTTTATTTAAAATTATTCATTTTTTCTGTATAACAAGATTTCTTTTTTATTCGACGTTTATTTAGACGTTTATTTTATATTTCACAGTTAATTTGGCAGCAATAAAAAAAGAAATTGGATAATATCAATTGACAAATCATTTGGCTATTTGTAAAATGAAATTTTAAAATCAAAAAGTCACAAATATTCATATATTCGAGACCTTGACACTGGAAAACCCACATTTCCCATAAAAATACGTTTTTTAGATTAAAATAATAAAATATTGGGAAGGAATTTGTGGAGAAATTCATAACGATCATTTTAAACCAAAAAGCATCTTAAAATCTCTATTTTTATGATCTCTAGAATGATTTGGGTGAAAGGCTACAGTTTTGTCCCACTGTGTCAGGTTAACTGACACCTATTACTTTTTTAAAAGTTGTCTTAAAGTTGGAAAAATATTTCACGCGCGGGACGAATTCTGGACACCATCAACAGCCCGCGAGAAAACACCCGCATTCAGCAAATAACTGACCAAAAAACTAATTCGATCACACGAAAAACCGGGATCCGACGGTTTCCCGGCGACGAAGGCACTGGAAAATAAACACCGATGCAGCGACGGAAGATTGAAATTAAGCAAATCCCTTTAAATCCTCGAGCTACGGGGTTAGCTAAGGGGGGTCACACGTAGGCTATGAATAAATAGGTAACATGCTTATTCCATATTTGAAATGAATAAACGACGACTTAACCCCTATTTGCAAATGTAATTTTATCGGGTACTGAGTTGGAGTACGGATACGCCGGGGAGAGATGGGTGAAGAGGACAGGCCGGCTCTGGCCCAGAGATAACGATAATGTTTACTAAAAAATTTCATCCTGGCGTCAAATCTAAATATACGGCCAATTATTTTCTTAGTTTTTTATTCTTTGAGTCAAGTCACGTCAAAAATTGTCGAAGGAGTCTTGTCTAAGGCGTTTACAATTTTTTTTAAATATATTGATGTTTTTTTTTTTATCTAAATGACTACGTGTGGAAATTACCACCCACTGGCCATCAACTCGTCTACTATTTCTAAAGTAACCTTGGATCACAAAAGCTCTTCTGTCTTGATTAACATAATTTACTTAGCAATAAAAGCTTCAAAATTTGACAGTTAATTTCAAAAGTTATGGCCATTAAGTTATGGGAACAAAATGTTCCTACAAAATTAAAATTAAAACTGAAAATTGTTTTTTATAACAAATCGAAAAACCTCTCGTTATATTTGTTTCTAGATTATAAAAAAAAATATATTGCAAATATTCCGCAGAGCGTTACTGAGATCCCAGGATGTTCTAGGGTTTTTTTTGAATTTTTTTTCGCAAACTTTGCTGACGGTTTTTTCACTATAAATCCATTCTGTAAGAGGTGTTATACGAGCCCTAACAACTATATGTTCGGACAAACGCATTTTTTCAAAAATTACTGCTATGCAAAAATTTACAACCACGCTTTAAAAACCTAGCGTGTAAAAAATTACATACATTTGCAAGATAATATTATGCTGAAAATTATTATTAGCTTGGATTTGTTATGAATTTATGGCCAAAAAATATAAAAATCTGCTAAAAATGCTGACAACTAAATGTTCGGAAAATCGAGAAACCTAAGAAACCTAAAAAATAAATAAAAATTGTTATTGCCGCGGGAATCATTAATTTCACAATTATGTGTGAGTCACAGGTGATTTCTGGTAGTTTTTGCGAATATTCGTTATTTTTAAATAAAAATGGGCCGTGGACGTGCGACTGATCAAAGATTGCGGCAGTTCATTGTAAAAAAATCCTGCAGTGGCAAAAAAATCCGCGAAATTCCGGAATAATTGTGCTTTGCAAAGTCTATTGTTGGGGACATATTAAAGCATTACCGCGAGACTGGAAATTTTGATGTAAAAGGTAAGAGTCCTGGAAGACCCAGACTTGTTACTGAAGGAGTCAAAGTTGTTGATGAAAATTTGCAAAAAAAAAAGTCGACGGAACACCTTAAGGAATATAACAGCGCATGGAATTCTGAAACAGGAGAAAGGCTATCCCGCGAATGTTGCAGAAAATACATTCATCAGTCTGGGCTCAGTTTTTATAAGGTATACTATTTTATTTTTCAAATTTTTGATTTTTCAATTTTCGTAAACGATCGTAGGCTAAAGAAAAGCCTTTATTAACTGAGGCACAAAAAATCGACTGAATTGGGCCAAGTTGAAGGTATCATGGACTAAAGAAGACTGGTCAAAACTAATTTTCAGTGACGAGTCCAAATTTGATGTCTGCGTAGGCGATCATGGAAAAAGAATAATAATAACAAAAAGTGAAGCCTTTCATAAGGACTGCCTTAAACGAACCGTAAAATTCCCGAAGGGTGTCATGGTGTCAGGATATGTCCGCTAAAGGTTTGGGACAGTATGAGGTCATAGAGGGTACCGTCAACGCTGACAAATATAAACCAATACTTACGAATAGCTTATTACCGACTGTTCAGGATATGTACCCAAACAATAATTTCATATTCCAACAAGACGGCGCAGCTTCCCATACTGCAAAAAAGACGAAAAAATGGTTCGGGGAACAGCATATTAAAGTCCTATTGTCGCCATCAAACAGCCCCGACCTAAATGTCATTGAAACACTGTGGCATAAGATAAAAAGAGTTTTGAGAGATGATCCTCAAAGAACGGTCCCTACATTAAAGGAAAACTCGGCGAAATTTGGGACACCTTTTCACCAGAACTCTGTCAGAACAATGCCTGCAAGAATTCGAGCCGTAGTTAAGACAAAAAGGTGACGTAACGCCCTTATTAATACTTAAAATATTTTTTTCCGAATATTTAGTTGTCAGTCATTTTGTTACATTTTATTTGTTTTGTTAAGTTGTGACATTGTTAATTTGGTTTTTTGAAACCATTAATTAAATTATACTTTTAAATTCTTTAAGTTCGCATGTACTGTCAGCTGCATTAGTCAATTTTTGCTTCATTATACAAAAAGAAACAGTCTAATACGCGAAAAATGCGTTTGTCCGAACATATAGTTATTAGGGCTCGTAGTCATTACTTAATAAGTGAAGTGGGTCCCGTGCGCCGTTTTCAAGATATGGCTAACTGAAATATGACCAACCGCCACTGCATCCGATGAATGAATTTCGTGGCGATTATGTCGGAATTGGGCCGGGTCCGGCCCTGTGGTCGTCGAGAGGCGGCGCGGCGGTGTGTTGATGTACGCTAGAGGCAGTAGGCAGTAAGTGTAATTTACCGGTCCCCAGGGTGCGTCCCGGCGCTGGACCAGTCATCTTATGCTCGGCGTTCGGATGACTGAGCTCTGGAAAATTGCACCCGGGGGAATTATTTCATTTGATTGAAAACTCTCTGCTCTTAGAAGTATTTTTTTAGCGCGCTCTCGTATACAAATCCGATTATGTACCGCAGATTTGTTGTGGGGCATAAAGTCATGACATATTCATGGGCCACTTCGCAGAATTATGAGGGTCGAGCGGCGCTGGCGTTAAAGATCATTCCCGTTACAAATTCGCGGGGCTCCTCTAAATATTTTAATGGCCCGACGCCGGACAGTTAATGTCTACCCGCCGTGTCGGGGATTTACGCCGTTTTGGAGGGCCGCAGTGGCGACTCATCAACAGTTTTCGGTTCGGAACACGCGCCGTTAAAGGAATCATTTAACCCTTTAACGTCAAAACTACAGTTTTTGTATATCCTCTCTTTAGCAACGTGCCAAGTACAAGAAACGATGGAAAAAAATCGGGAAATGCCTTTCCGAGTATTTTTGGGGGTGCTCTTTCGAATGGCACCAAAAAAAATTCATAATAGTTGAAGCTTACCCTGTTTTTTGGCCATTTAAATTGAAAAGAGCACGATTTTTCAGGTAATTTTTTTTTTGTAACATGATTTTTGACTGGAAAAAAATTTTTTTCTTTTTTAAAGTTAAAAGTTTAAAGAAAAGTTATGTACTTTACAGAAAAAATTAATTCAACATGGGGTGACCAATATCGGCCACAAGGACACATTGTCAGGGTAAACTTTCATATTTTTTTTACTCAAACCTGGAGAACTGGGGCAAAAGTTTAGAGAACAAAAAGTGTTCAGATTCATCCAAGGAGCACGCCTGATTTTTTCAGAATTTTTGGTCACGTTTTGGTCATTTTCAATTTAGCCATTTTTTTCAAAAATCCGTAAACGGCCCCAAAAATTCTGAAAAAAAATTACACACCTCGATTGAACAGCCCTAAAAAAATTTCTCACCAAAAAATTTGGCCCAGTTTGGCCATTTTCCCGTTAGAAAGTTTTAAAAAATAGTCTTTCCTAAAATTTCACAATCGTTTCCAGACATTTGGGAAAAATACACGTGTATTTTTCCCAGATTTTTCCAAAACACACTTGGCTTATACTCAATAGTCTGCGCCAAAATGGCTGTCCCAAATTGGCCATTTTTTTCATTTCAATGTTCAAAAATTGGCCGAAACCCAAAATTACAGGAATGGCCGAAAATTCTGGAAACATTCACACGTCTCCCTTAAATCATGTCCAAGAGGTTTTGCAAAAATTCCTGAACCTGTTGACGTTATTTGGGTTTGGGGGTTCAAAAGATGGCTAATCGGTGAAATTGCCAAATCGTCTTCAAAAATTCTGAAATAATGAGTGTCTTGAATTATGTATGTATACTTAACAAAGTATAATCGTGCCAAAAAGGACGATTTTGAATTTTTTTTTTCGAATACTAAGGCGACTATTTCCGATTTGTTCTTTTTGGTCGAATTGTAAAAAATTATCAATTCGCCTTAGAGCTTGTATTCAGAAAAACAATTTCGAAATCGTCCTTTTTGGTACGATTATACTTTGTTAAGTATACATAATTCAAGACACTCATTATTTCAGAATTTTTGAAGACGATTTGGCAATTTTACCGATTAGCCATTTTCTGAACCCCCCAAACCAAAAAACGTCAACAGGTTCAAGAATTTTTTGTGCAAAACCTCTTGGACGTGATTTAAGCGAGACGTACGAATTTTTCCAGAATTTTCGGTCTTTCCTGCAATTTTGGGTGTCGGTCAATTCTTGGAATATTGAAATGGATAATTTGGGGACAGCCATTTTGGCGCAGACTTTATTGAGTATGAGCCATGAACACGTGTATTTTTAACTAATTCAAACGACTGCTACAGTCAAACTGAGCGACCCACTGGCTTGTCCAGCGAGCGCAGGGTGGAAAAAGTATCACTAGGCACAGTTCTGTTCAAACTTGTCGCGACACGCTCGCAGCGCGCTGGTAGCAGCATCAGTTCGGTTATTTAATAGCCACACCTCCTAGATCTATCAGTTTTCGAGAAAAATTCTGTTCCGAAATTCTGCTCGAAAACAAAGGCGACCTGGAAATGGCATTTATAAGAAAAACAAAAACGACCTGTCCGAAATTTTGTCCTAAAAAGAATTATAGCATTTGTTCCTTTCATTGTGAAAGCACTGCATATTATATATAAAAATTGTACATATATTTGTATCTATTAGATCAGCATGCATTAATTTCTGCTACTCCGCCACTGGAAATTCGTGGTTTTAATTGATCGTGGAGGGTAAACCGCAGACTGTCGCAAGATAAATTCGGGTCCTCTACTTGCGACAAAAACAACCTTTGCCTACGCGACATTCTCGCCAAAACTATTTATTCTACCCCCATCCGTCGCTAAACTATCTCCAAAATCTGAATTCTAGAGGTTAGTTCATCGAAACCTTTGTACTCATTTTAAACTTAAACTAAACGCAGAAACAACAACGGTGGCCAATTCTTTTTAACACGCAAAAAAACGTAATCAAAATATTCCTTTAGTTGCCGTTCCAAATTGAACATCTAAGAACATAGCCCTTTCATTTCAAAGAAGCTTTTTCGTTCAACACAAACACTTTCCATAGATGTATAGACATTATTCCTCTACCTAGAGCTAAACGTTCTGATTCCCTACTTTCAGGAGTGATGCTGAACAGTCATAGTCCACCATCGAGTACTCCACTGGAACCTTGTCGAGTTGTACCCTACATGAATGTGCCAGCATTAAGAGGGTTGTCCCTCAATCCTAGCTCGGTAGCGCTGTCTAGCTACGAAAGGCTCTCAACGGCTCCGTTTTCCCAGCAAGGAACTGCCTTTTCGGCCATCAACTCGGCTTTCATCTCGGCAGCCCACCAGGTAAATACACCAAGTATACAGTTACAGTCCAGTAGGCAGAGATTTTTATGTGTTCTCGAAACTAAGCCTAAAGGAGATATATTTAAAATGGAAACTTCGGGTTGGGCTTAAAATTTTCGAAATTCAATAGGCTACAACTTCTTATACGCATATACACTAATGGAAAAAAATTAAAGGTCAAAAAAAAATTTTTTAGTGATTTTTCAGAATGCTGTATCTCAGTGAAAAATAGTCTTATCGAGGTCTAAAAAAAGCATTTTGAAGCTTCAAGTTTCTAGTTTTGAGATATTTCGGTAAAAAATTTTTAGAGCTACATGTTTCGCGCAATTTTAGGAAATAGTGTGAGCAAAATGTTTTTTGTTTTTTTTTTCAAGTCCACGAGCTTGAAAAAAATGTTTCTAACTTAGCCATGGTATGGACCGGATAGCTTGTTTATTCAGCTTCAATTTGCTTTTTTTAAATCTCGATACGACCATTTGTTGCTGAGATATCGAACTTTAAATCAAAAAGGACCCTTTTGTCTTTGATCGACGATATCTCAGCAACTAACGGTAACACAGAAAATTCTGTGCAGTTCTGATAACTGGAATAAAACTCCTACATGGTTCTGCTGCGACTTTTGATGAGAATTTTTTTTGTCCTTGACATGAATTTGAAAAAAAAACACCAAAAAACGGGTAATTGATGGTTTTTCAGAACATCAACAGCTGAAATTCAAATCTTCATGAAATGACTAATGTTGCGTGTGCCTTTTACAGTTGAATATACCCCCCAAAAACCATGCAGTTTTTGGGGGTATACATTACGTGTTACATTACGATCTAACGAACCGTTTTCTTGTTGCAAAATGGTCAAACTTTTGAAAAAATGAAAGGGTCAGGTTTTTTGAGCTTAAACATGTCCTAATCATGGCTAAAGTGAAAAAAATGTTTTCGAGCTCACTCACAATTTTGTCCGCAAATACCGTTCAAATTTCCAAAAAAAAAATCAAAAAAATTTCAGAATGTTTTCGAAAATTGAAAAAAAAAATTTTTTAAAGGCTTCCTTTGAAATAATTTTGATTTTCACTACCGTCGACATTAACATTACCCAAATCGTACCACGTGGAGGTTGCACGATCGGTTACGCTTCTTACACACACGGCTGTGTGTGTGTGCGTGTGTCGAAACGCGATTTGGGTCATCAACTTAAATCATCAACTCATCAACTTAAATCATCAACTTTAATAATTTAAATTAAATTAAAAATTGGCGGTGAAAAACTTCGGACGGTCGTGCACCCTCCACGTTGTACGCTTTATAATGTAATGTTAATTAGACCATTTTTTAAGTAAGTAAGACCATTTTTCACTGAGACAGCATTCTGAAAATCACTAAAAATTCGGAAAGTTTTTTTGACCCTTTAATTTTTTCTATTAGTGTACTATATAAAATATGCCAAGGAACTGAGATATAAGCGGAAATGTGAAAAAAAGATTTTTTTCCCAAATTGTTAATTAAAAAAAAAATAGCGGACGGTTTCAGCTTTACGGACCACGCGCATTGTGTTCGACGTAAAAAAATACATAGGGAACCGTCAAAACTAGCCCTATATGTTTCAAGAACAGTTTTTGATGATTTTAGCTCCCTTGCTACTGGACTATTAGTCTAGTAGTTCAACTGATATTAGTATAAAACACCTCAATTTATTTTTGATACACCTATTAAATGTTGGCGAAAATTTCAAAATTCCAGGACCGTACATGGAAATTTTCGTATTGTTTGTTCGTCCACAAAAATTCACCCAGTATACAATATATTTTCTAAATTTCACACAGCCATCGATAAAAGGCATGCTCTCGAATTGTTTGTTGCGCTTTCAAAGAATTTTACGCAATTCCTCAGCTTTTAAAGGCAGATTTTTCAGTGGTATTTTTTTTACCGACTTTTCAGTATGCCGCGGCAGCTGTGGCTGTCGGGAGCAGTTCGGCGGCGGCGGCGGCGGCGAGTATACTGTGCCACCCCCAGTATCCCCTCGAGTTCGCGGCATTGGCGGTGGCCCACAAAAACTCCAGCATTGCCGATCTCAGGCTGAAGGCAAAGAAGCATACCGAGGCCATGGGATTGGCACCCAGGGAGAAGCAGCACTAAGGACACTCAAATGTTATTTTACGTTTTGGATTCTGTGATCGTTCGAGATTTTTTATATGCGTATATTGACGCAACACACGGTGTTACTCTGCAGATTTATCTTTATTTCCTCAGGGCTATTATTTCCTCGTAATGTCTCGATAGACGATCAGAAGAAAGAAAATACAGGGTTGTTCGAATGTAGCGACAATGCATATTGATCGAGCTATCGTGCAAGCTAGGAGAATTATAAAAAAATAGTTTTTGTTTTGTGATAAATTTTGTCATGCCAAAACTTCTTTATACGCAAACCAGTTTCGGCCGAAAATGCCACTCCCGGTACATCGCTCTTCAGTCAATGAATGCACTAGATTTTTTTCAAAAATTTTTGAGCAATATTTTGGATTTTGCATACATGGTCAATTGTTGGCTAAATTTAAAAATTGCTTAAAATGCCAATGCATTCTTTGGCAGATCTTAAGAACTTTTTATTCTTGACAAGTTATAGTAAAAATGCATTGTTTTCGATAAAAAACTTTCTAAAGATAAAATTAGTATCGAAATTTAGAAAAATTTTGAAGGAATAGAGAAAATTCCTGTGCATTCTTTGAGTGATTTTAAGAAATTTTTATTCTCGACAATTTTTTGTAAAAGTGCATCATTTTCCAATAAAAAATTCTTGAATTTTTACGCAAAAAATTTTGCAGTTCAGGCGCCATTTTGAACGCATAAGGGAAAAATCGATCTTTAAACCACGTATACTTAAAGTTCAAACATTTATTCCACCGGTTAGTGAGGTTCCAGGTCCATTGCAGACCGGAAACCCCTTGAAAATTTTATTTACAAAAAATGTGCAAAAAAAATCGTGCTTTTTTTTTTAAAAAAAAACAGCTTTTTTCCATAATCAATAATTTTTTGCGAGGAATTTCATGGACACCATCGGAAAGGGCATGTCTTAAACTTTAAAAATTTGTCCCTGTCAAATTTTTCTGTCGCAAATAGTATTAGTTATGAGGCGCTGAAGAGCGATGTACCGGGAGTGGCGTTTTCGGCCGAAACGGGTTAAAATAATTAGTTACGAATCTGTAAAATAGCAATAAGCCTTTTCACTACATTTAAATAACCCCGTTGAGCCCGATTATTTATTTATTGTTAGGTTTCAGCAAAGTACGTAAAAGTCACAAGTTATTTAAATATTTTTGTTAAATTTTAAACACATCTCTAATAATACATTACCATAACAAAAAAAAAATACATTTCAAAGTTTTATTTCTACATGTCTAAAGAATGGGCCTTGAACGGTATACCTATTAGCAGAGTAAAACATAATGAAAAGAGACTATAAAAAAAGTAAAATAGTTAATATTTATAGACTTTCACACTTGCAAAACATTTTTTTTTGTTCTTTTACCTACGAAAAAAATAGATATTTAAAGCAACGTGGTTTTCGAATATTTTCGTGTTTAAAGTATTGGATGATGTTTATTTTTTTAGTGTAGATACTGTAATAACATATAAATATTATTACTGTTAGGTTGATACATTAATTTACAAAAAAAAAAATAATTATAAACGCCCTGTAAATGTAAATATATTTTTATCATTTTAAGATTATATTAATAATTATAGCGTATAAATAAAAACGTGCATATATATTGTTTAACTTATTTTATTTTGTCCCTTTCCTGGAAAAATCGAAAATATTTATGACTACTTTCAGTAAAAAACAAACGACGACCGATTCTAATGGTGCAGATTTTGTTATACATACAAAATCTGAATAGAAAAAAACAAACAAACTGGAAATATATTTTTTTTAAATTTTGTGCCGGTGTTTTGTTACAAAGGCGTGAACAATTCGGCTTTCCAGTCCACCAATATACAGATACTCACAAAAGTATTCGGCCACTCTAGATATTGCTAATAAATTGACATACAAGAAATAGTTATCACTGACTGGCAATCAAGAGAAATTAACACAATGATATATGAACATTATGTTTTATTATACCACATAAAAAAAGTAATCCAAACAGACACAATTTAAAAACTGCCGACAAAACACGATAATGTCCAATTTATATGACACAAAAGTATTCGGCCACCAAAAGAAAAATAAAATAGGAAAGGTACAAACAATTTAAAACGGCACATCTAATATCTTGTCGGGTATCCTTTAGAATTCAGAATAGCTTTCAGCCTATTTGGCATTGAATGCACCAGTTTACGGGTCACTTCCGGGGTCACATTACTCCATTCTGTTGAGAGATGATTTTTTTAACTCTTCTTTATTGGCAATTCGTTTATTTTGCAGAGATCGTTTTAGATGTGACCATAAGTGCTCGATAGGGTTAGTACTGGGCGACTGCGGCGGTGTTTTCAATTATCGGTACATGGTATAGCAGCCATTCCCGCGTTTTACGGGCACAGTGCTTGGGGTCATTATCTTGTTGAGAGATGTAATGATCGCCCAATCCCAATTTTTCGGCGCTGGCCTGTAAATGATGCTTCAATATATTAATATAACAATATTGGTTCAATATTCCTTCAATAAAATGAAGGTTACCCACTCCCGCAGCCGCCATACAGCCCCACACCATGAGCTATCCACCGCCATGTTTTACGGTAAGTTTTAAGTTTTCCTTATTTAACGATGTACCAGGTTTTCTCCATACAATTTGTCGTCTGGACGAATCAAATATCTCAAATTTACGTTCGTCGCTAAAGATAACCTGATCCCAGAAAGTTTCAGGCTCATTCACATACTGGTCAGCAAACGTGAGTCTTTTTTGTCTGTTGACCTTACTAATCCAGGGTTTCCTTCGGGCAACTCGGCCGTGGTAGCGCTTTTTTCTTGGTTCGATGCACTGTCTCAGTACTAATATTCTTCTGTCCAGTACTCTCCTGAATCTCAGCACATATTGTTCTGTATTGTTATCTGGTATTAGTACTTGGATTTTCTTTTATTTGTTAGAGAATTTGCCTTTCATCTCTTTGAATTAATATTTTGGGTCGCCGTGATCGTGCTGTATTTACTACCGTTTTATCGACTTCATATTTTTTTATTATATTCTGTACAGTACTTCGTGGTATGCCTGTGTCTCTGCTAATTTTACGCTGTGGAATATCTTTTTTTTGCTAAGGAGATAAGATGCTGTCTCTCTGTGTGACAAGGGTACACTGTCTAATAGAGGCACGCAGTCTATACCAGTTAATATGTAACTGTTCACACACTAATACTATGGTCAAGAACCCTACTATCTCTACTTGCGTTACCCACTACAACTTTGAATAATTAACTGGCCGAATACTTTTGTGTATCCGTTTTCATATGTCAAACGCGTTGGTCGGGTAATCCCAGCGAATGTTTTATTCTGCGTCTACGTTGTAATTATCCTTTAATGAAGGAGTAATTAAGGAACGTATTTACGCATATTATGCAGTCTCACTTAGTGAATTTGTGTTTTGTACATTCGTTCTTAGAAATAGAAGGGTGGCCGAATACTTTTGTGAGTTCTGTACATATATGTACAAATGTAATATATGGTGCGAAAATCATTTAATGGAGAACACAACAGACATTTGAATGTCGTCGCAAGACGAGGCCAACTTTGATCGTCCGAAACGGAACGCAATACTCGAAAAACAATGGGTTGTTATTAAATGAAATTCAATAAAAAAAGATTTAAATCATAAGATTAGAGAGCCGGGTGATGCTGGGATCCCTTGTTTGCACTGCCACAGTACGGCCACTAATCGAATTACGTCCAATCAACGAGAGCAGAACTCGTAATTAGTCGTGACGTTCGGGACGTCGAGGGGCGAGGGGTCGCTAATTCAATATATCGTAAACCAATAATACACAAAGCTGTCATTTCAAATATTACATAAAGTAAATTTGGAGCGATCATGGATGGCTAGATTCGACGAGACGCCGACTAACAGAAATGCAATTTTTCGTACTATCATAAAAACAGCGTTTTTTAAAGCTGACTGCAATTCCTAATATAAACAATACATACAATAGTGCTGTTATTTTCTTCAAAGATGACAATATGGGCTGAATTATTAATGAACAATTAATTAAACGCCACAATTTTGTATCGTTTTTTAATTAAAGTCTAAAAAATAGGAGACTTTTTTATAGATTTGAAAGAACTGCACTATAATGTTGATTAATGCATTTGAGATAAACAACAATCATAATGACTGATGCGTCTAGATTTGACCATATCTCACTAAATGGCAACAAAAAAAATCCCACGGGAAAAGTCCTTATTCCCCTGACATACATAAGCATTGCTCTTTAGCCTAACTAAAAGAATGGGAAAAGCGTTGGAAATATATTTTATTAAGCCTCATAACTGTTATCGCCATCTAGTAAGGCCTAGTCAAATTTAGACTGGTTATTTAGCCAAGCTTTACGTTACACATTACAGAAATCTGCTGCTACTGTGGTTCATTAAGATAGTACAAATTGATACGTATAGAGGTCGAATGAGATACATAATACATAATAATAAATATAATTATTGAAAACTGTAATATGTGTTGCCTACATTAAATGCTCCTAATATATTTCCTATTGCCGAAAGTAAACCTATCTGTTAATAAATAATAAATTAAATCGGTAAATCTATATAATTAATAATTTACCTCAATAAGGTAAATCAAACCTTTTAAAATAAATTGTGGTTAACGTATCGCATGAAATCAAGAATGCCATATATGTATGTATGTATGGACATATGTACGTATAAAATTTCCCGTATAACCATACTGGATCCACCATTTTGTTTTTTTGAAAATCTGACGTTAGATTCGTAATCAGCGACCCCAAAAACCTTGGGGTTATTCACGCCATTTACTATCTTATAGGATGAGAAAATACGCTAAAACCACGTTTTTTCACCTTTGGGCCGTTTTTTTGGGCACGTCCCTAGTCGACGCCCATTATGAAATAAAAATTAATCGAAAGTACAAAAAAAAAGAAATAAAAAAATAAAAAAAAAATCGTCATACCTTTCGAACTTTCGATTTTAAACTCTCAATCCTCAAAATAAGGGTGAAAACTACCCCCAATAATTTTGAAAATATTTTTTATCGTATTCTACACAAAAAAAACACATCGAAAACCATTGCAACCTTCTTTTTAATTTCCTTCATTTTTTTTATTGAGAAAGATTGAAATTTTAGTTGAAACGAAAATTTGTATTTTCTCACCCTCGCCATCCCTCTCCTTGTGGCTCAAAAAATCTAAAATTTTAGGGAAGTTAGTTTTTTAGCAAGTACTATCGATTGTGATATGTTTCAAACAGAAATTTTTTTGACCTCACTTAGTTGGCGTGAAATGCCCCATATGTATGTATATGTATGGATGACAATGTGTATTATATGTAGATACCTGCATATGTATATATGTATGTACATACATACATACAATTTAACCTACCGTAAATATTGCGTAGTTATTTTCTTACGTAGTATTTTAATATCCATATTTTGGTGATAAAAAAATAAGTTATCATTTATCATGTTTAACTTTCCTAGGTAATTCGCATTATGTTACGGATGGTAAGTGTATTGTACGATTGTACTTAATACATGAAACTGAATCAGACAATGATTTAATGAATACAAGGCCACTCTAGACCAGTCATTCGCAAATATGTACATACAAAGTATAATGTGCCTGTTGCTGTTACGAATATTAAAAATACGTTCAAAAAATATTAAACACAGATAATGACTTTTTTCTCTGAAGTAATAAAATGTTTATGTTAGATTTCATGTAAAGGATAATACCAAAGGATTGAGTCCAATCCCTCGGCAGGTATAGAAAGGTATGTAGGTAGAAGTACCTAACAACCATTAGCAATTAGTAGACAAATTTTACATAATAACATGAACATTGTATATTTATATTTACATATATAGATGGTAGGTACTTAAACCGAATGGCAAGTTTGATAAGCTCCATTGTAGAATTACTCGTATCTTCATATACATACATACACAATATGTACATACATACAGTTACTCGCAAAAGTATTCGTACTTTACAGGGAATTGTAAATAACCACAATTTTCTTTTAATGGGTGTAAGTATAATTAATCATAATAATTTTATTATAAACATACATGTGTAAGTATTACATAAATTAAACTTGAACTTCCTATCATTTACTGTTTAGAAAATAAAAACTAAATTATTCTCTATTGCAAAATCACGGGTCGCAAAAGTATTCGTACTTCGATTTTTTTGGTGAAATTGGCCAAGTTAATATTTGGTTGGTCCACCTTTAGCTGCGATCACAGCCTCTAAACGTTTAGGCATGCTTGCTACCAATTTTTGTGTGAATCTGGGTCAATATTTTGCCATACATTTGTAATTGCCTGTTTAAGAGTGTTTTTATCTTTTATTTCATAATTTCGTAACTGTCTTCATTTCCCACCATAAATGCTCAATTGCATTTAAATCAGGGCTTTGAGGGGGTGTAATTAACTGATGGGGTGTTGTATATAGTCCATTGCCTAACTATATAAGCAGTGTGTTTTGGATCGTTGTCTTGTTGCAACCAATAATTATTTCCTAGATTCAATTTTGCGACACTTAATGGCCCATTTATTTTTAATAGGTTTAAGTACGTAAATTTGGTCATAATGCCATCAATAAAAACTAAATTCCTCGTCCCACTCGCACTCATACTTCCCCACACTGAACCGCCACCATGCTTAAAAGTTGGACACAAATTTTTCGTTTCAAACTCAGCGTTTACCTTACGCCACACTAAAAGTCTGCCGTCCGACTGAAAAATGTTGAACTTATGGTAGGTTCATGCAGAAATTTTTAGTAATAAGAATAAGAATAGTAATAAGCATAAAAGTTAAACCTTCGTTTTATAATGACCCAGTTCATGCAGTAAACATAATTTTTTAGTAATAATTTTAAAAATAAGGATTTGCTGCATGAACTGGGTCATTATAAAACGAAGGTTTAACTTTTATGCTTATTACTATTCTTATTCTTATTACTACAAATTTCTGCATGAACCCACCATTACTCTCATCTCTCATCAGTAAATAAAAGTCGTTCCCAAAAGGTGTGATCCTTGCAAATATACTTTTTGGCAAATTTTAATCGTTTTAGACGATTTACTTTACTAATAAAAGGGCTTTTTCCTAGATACCCTACCATGCAGATCGTGCCTTTTTTAAAACCCGGCGACAGGTATCTGCACTTACTTGCTTGTTAAAACGATTATTTACTAATGCCGCCAATTTTGGGGCACTGGTAGGGCATTTTTTACTTTCACGCGCTATTGCCTTCTCGTCTCGAGAAGTTAATAGTCTTGGACGGCCCTTTCGAGGCATATTGTATTTGATTTTCGTTATATCTTTTTATAATACATTGTATAGTACTTTTGCTTCTGTTTAACAGATCACCTATTTCTTTATATGATTTTCCTTCTAAATGCCACTGTACTGTCATGTATCTCTCCTCTGCTGTTGTTTCTGATTTACGTCCCATTATAATTAGAAATCTTTTAACAGATTCACACGATACAGTTAGTGGTTTACACTCGTCTGATTGCCATTCTTAAAATTAGATATTTTTTTATGTAGGTATTTAATGCAACATGAAGCTAAAACTTGATTTACACATTGCTGATATAGTGTGTTTGTAAATATATTTATTACATGAAATTTTCCTTACAGATATACAAATGCTGTTAATTTCTTTACACATCAATTCAGGGTACGAATACTTTTGCAAGTAACTGTACGTACCCACTAACGCTTGTGTTTAAAATTGCACTCTATCGTTTTTATCAGGTACTTGAAAATAGGGAAATATTTCGACTAAAGGTTAATAATATTTTGATGAACATAGTTTCCGAACAACCCGGGTCAACGGAAGCCCATTAGTCCAATCTGGCCTCACGGGCGGACAGTAAATAAAAATGCAATTAAGAAAGTTCCAGAATTACAAGTCATTTGCCCATATTTGCAGCAGTGGAAGGTTTATTTCGAAAAAAAATCCACAGCGGCGACTGTTAAATCACAATTAGATTGAAATTAAATTAGGTAGTATGAAATTTAACATGACAATCTGAACCAGAGCCGTACTGTTGTCATTTCCTAGGCCCTACGGGTAATGGCTTTTTACACTGTTGACGCGCGCGTAAGTGTTAAAGATCACTGAAGAAACCTTGAAACCTCTTAAGTAATTTAGAGGAAGATTTCTCATTAGTTTAACATTTAAAATACATACATATGTACATACTTCAACGGAACTATTTTCCAAAGTACAGGAAAGTTATTCGTCGATTTACATTTAACCAAAAACAATAGTGGAACTAGTAAATAGGAAAATGCCAATGCAAATATTATGTATGCACTATACTTAGAATAATTTATTCATGTATCTAGGCTTCTTTACGTCAATGTACTATTCAAATACTTATTGGAAAAACTCGTAATTAGTATGATAATTAAAAAAATAACATCGGATACAGACCCGCATTCGCATGTACATAACGTTCCAGTTGCTCAAAATGATGTGGTGCATAATTGTAAAATAATTGTAATCATACAGGGCGCTCCATTTCACATAACCACTACACAACTACGTTATTTTAAACAACCTGTATATTTGTACATTTTTTGATACGCCACTAAATTTTTTGGTCGACTTTATTAATCATCCATGGCAGTGGCGGTGCGTGATATTTCAGTTAGCCATATCTTGAAAACGACGCAAGGGACCCACTTCACTTTTTAGGTGATGACTATACACCTCTTACAGAAAGGATTTATAGTGAAAAAATCGTCAGCAAAGTTTGCGAAAAAATTTTCAAAAACACTGGAGCACTCCCTGGGTTCTCAGTAACGCTCTGTGGGATATTTGCAGTATATTTTTTTTTCATAATCTAGAAACAAATATAAGGAGACGTTTTTCGATTTGTTGCAAAATATTTTTTTTTTTTCAAAAAAGTTATGGCCATTTTAATTTTAATTTTATAGGAACATTTTGTTTCCCAAAATTAAAATGGCCATAACTTTGTATTGCCATATATTTGTTTCTAGATTATGAAAAAAATATACTGCAAATATTCCACAGAGCGTTACTGAGAACCCAGGGAGTGCTCCAGTGTTTTTGAAAATTTTTTTCGCAAACTTTGCTGACGGTTTTTTCACAATAAATCCTTTCTGTAAGAGGTGTATAGTCATAACCTAAAAAGTAAAGTGGGTCCCATGCGTCGTTTTCAAGATATGGCTAACTGAAATATCACGCACCGCCACTGCCATGGATGATTAATAAAGTCGACCAAAAATTTAGTGGCGTATCAAAAAATGTACAAATATACAGGTTGTTTAAAATAACGTAGTTGTGTAGTGGTTATGTGAAATGGAGCGCCCTGTATTATTACAATTATTTTACAATTATACACCACATCATTTTGACCAACTGGAACGTTATGTACATGCGAATGCGGGTCTGTATCCGATGTTATTTTTTTAATTATCATACTAATTACGAGTTTAATCGATACGAGAGATAATCGATCGTTAATTACTCGAAAAGTTATTAAAGGATCGAGCTGAAATTTTTTTGTAACTTCATTCTGCAACCAGCAGTCCCTCCAACATTCCATGATCATAGTCGCCCTACTTTCGAAGTAAAAAAATAGTGAAAACAATTTAGTTAATTATTAATTTAATAAATTAGCGGACGGTTTCAGCTCTACGGATCCCGCGCATTGTGTTCTACGCAAAAAAAAAAATACATAGGAAACCGTCAAAACTAGCCCTATATGTTTCAAGAACAGTTTTTGATGATTTTAGCACCCTGCCTACTGGACTACTCTTCGCCATGTCAAACTCAAACGCTATTTCAGGCCCGTCTGCAGGGTGCGCGGGGGCCGAGCCGGCCCTGCCCAATGTGCTGCATTCGAACGTGTAGGAGAGAGACAGCCAATCTGAAACCCAACTTATACCACCCTACCGCTACAGCGTGTGGTTCAGCATTTCTATTCGTCGATTTGCGTCAGCCGACTGTCCGTCATCGACATATAAAATTAAAAGGGAACAAATTACAATTTCTAACTTGCACTCAGGGACCGACTGTGTGTATACGAGCAAGGTATATTTTACGTTTCTGCATCCGAGGGATAAACAACGATCGCGTGTGTATTACCGTTTCAAATGGATCTAATGCTGAACACTCTGAACAGCGACAACCAGAACATCAACATGAATAGCTACCCGGAAAACATCATAGCCAGCTTGGAAAATAGCAGGTTAGTAATGCCCCTTCATTTTTGTTTATACAGCAGCACGTTTGATTTCTTCATTCGGGACCTAATTATTTCTTTAGGTGAAAGCTGACTTTGACTTTTCGTATGTTTCTATGTGTGTGTTAAAGGTTATAAACGACGGATTGGTTTTATCCACGTTAAAAAAATTTTTTTCGACTTGCAGAGCATAGGCATTAATGGTTGTAGGTAAAGTAAATGATGAAATTTATGGAGGCAATCAACTGATCAGTCATAGTGTAAACAGAGATTTTTCGATGCTATTTTAAAGGTGTTTCAGGGCTGTTTTATGCTTGACGTTAATTCTATAAGCTACGAAATTAGTTTTAAATTGGTAGATTCATCCCACTTATTTACGTATTATCATCACAAGACCGAAGGCACATGGGCTAGCTACAAACAAAAACCTACACGTATGTCTGTATTTTTATATATGAGATAAATAATTTTGTCTTTTATATAAATCTTATCTATAAGAAAAAAAATTACATAATAAGTCAACTTCAGTAATTTTAAAAAGCCACCAAATCCGTATGCATTTTTTAAATTACTCAGATACTCACTTTTTCTGTTTACAGAATGATATTTGATTCCCTAGAAGTTTCTTTAATGAAATCGAATGAAAATTTATACTAATTTGTACAAAACCAGTTTTCAGGTAAGGAAGGACAGAACGACACATTTAACCCTTGTTTTCATTACCTTTCGCATCAGAGACCCTCAAACTCTTAAGAAACGCTTTTGTTGACACTGACCAGTTGATATTAGATGATTAATCTTATTAAAAAAGCTAAAATTAACCAAGTGGAAACGTACTTCAACTGTATCTTTGTTGCATTGCGTTAGCGCCCATTTGTTTTGCTCCAATTTGTAACTTTCGAATAAATACGAAAAAAATTACAATTGTGTAGTCATCAATAAAAAAAATGGTGCTATCAGTTCTCTCATTACCATTATCAAGCCTTTTGACACATTTTTATAATATTTATTTTACCACCTCATTGTGCGGTTAAATATAATTTTATTTTTATTTGGACATAAAATTTTTTACATAACACAATTACCACTATAGTTGGCATACGCCAACACAACACATAGGCAACTCGCGTATCATGTGATGGGGTTCGCCTCAATTCCTACTTATTGCAGTAGTCCCGTGATAGCTGCTATTGTACAGCCTCCGTTATATATTGAATAGTGTGATATAATTTCATAATAATCACTTATCGTAATCACTAATAAGTTTAATCATCACTTATCGTTATCACCAAGATTTTTTGTAGTTGTAACTTGGTTATATGTTACTGTTCTGTTTTCGGTAATATAATCAGAATCCTTAATAAAAATTCACACCGCGAAAGAGCGATCAAAGTGCATGACTCGAATTCCAATGTCACATAACCTTGTCATTTGATTTTTGCCAAAAACAATATTGCCCGCATTGAATCTATTAATTTTAAGTTGTATAAGCTGTTAAGTCCTTTGGGACGTATAAAAGACGAGTAACTGTCACAAACAATGGAAAATATACAAAGATAAGTTATAAGTGAAATAAAAATGCCGTTTTTAAATATTATCTAACAAGTAATGCCCAAATATGGATTACCAATTTTCGTTTTATGATCCTAATAGCTGACATAAAACAATAATTCTACGAGTTCGAAGGCCAAAATGCATTTTTGTCAAATAATAAGTATTTTATCGAATACTGATAATACAACATTAGTACATCCTTTTTTTTGCAGCAAATATGAATATGTATTCAGTTCAAATTATTTCATTCATTCCTTGGAATGCTCATACGTAAGAATATTTTAAAAATCTAATGGTTATTCAAGTTATAGTGTAATTAATTTACATAAAAATAACATGAGTACAATGGAGATCAACAGGTTCACATTTTTGCCCTTTTGATTTTTCATTTAAATATTTAACTCATTTAGATTTATGGTAAGCAAGTTCGACAATAAGTCGGAAAATTTATACAGCCAGATTAATATTAATTAGAACATTGTATTGGTGAACTTTATGTGTGTGTACAAACATTTTAAAAGTTTAAATATTTTAATAATTAATGCCGGTATTATGATTTAATCGGCATTGTCGCACTGTTTTTTGTTGTTCTATTGAACTTGCGTGGAATCTCGTTTAATAACAAAATATATTTGAAGATATACCTTTGTCATCGTTATCCGTTTGTTATCGAATATGACATTAAATTTTTCCCTATATTTTAATGGCTTATAAACAAAATCGACCAAAAACGTAGTTTTCGAAAATATTCGAATGAAAACCATAGTTTCGGGTAAAACAAAAATGTTAAAGCAAAACTAAGAATAATGTAGGGTTCTGAACGCAAATCAGATCATTTCTTGATCCAAATCATCGATTAAAATTCCAGAAGGCATTGCTAATAAATTAAAAATGAATTTACTAATTTTTTTTTTGCTAATCTTTGCTAATAAATTTGTAAATAAAGATATTTGAAGATATACCTTTGTCATCGTTATACGCTTATTATCGAATACAACATTCAATTTTTCCCTATATTTTAATGGCTTATAAACAAAATCGACCAAAAACGTAGTTTTCGAAAATATTCGAATGAAAACCATAGTTTCGGGTAAAACAAAAATGCTAAAGCAAAACTAAGAATAATGTAGGTTTCTGAACGCAAATCAGATCATTTCTTGATCCAAATCATCGATTAAAATTCCAGAAAGCATTGCTAATAAATTAAAAATAAATTTACTAATTTTTTTTGCTAATCTTTGCTAATAAATTTGTAAATAAAGATATTTGAAGATATACCTTTGTCATCGTTATATGCTTATTATCGAATACAACATTCAATTTGTCCCTATATTTTAATGGCTTATAAACAAAATCGACCAAAAACGTAGTTTTCGAAAATATTCGAATGAAAACCATAGTTTCGGGTAAAACAAAAATGTTAAAGCAAAACTAAGAATAATGTAGGGTTCTGAACGCAAATCAGATCATTTCTTGATCCAAGTCATCGATTAAAATTCAAGAAAGCATTGTTAATAAATTAAAAATAAATTTCGTTATAGAAAAACAAGTAGGGACTTCGCTTAGAATTTTTACTAGGACGTTAGTAAGGCGTGGGACGCTAGAAAAAGTAGGAAGGAATCGGTAAGGCCTAAAAATAGACGGCAATTTTCGTAATTAGCTTGAAATTGGGGCAACTCTCGCGACATCTCACGGCCTTAATCCCTTTCTTTGTATAAATTTTGTATGCTACGCATTATGATATTAATGGTTCCACGAAGTAGTGAAAACGATGCAGTTTTCCGATTCGGCCAACGCACTGATTCGAGCTCCCAAAATATTCTTGGAAATACCTACTCGCAAAAGTAAACACTGAAGGTATACAAAATTGGCGTCCTAAGAAACCATTGTCTGTGTACATTGTCCTTGTTTTTTGCGAATTTAATAATTTATTCTGGTGGTTATTTACATTCCCTTCATTTTGCCGTTGTCGACAACAAAAAAAAATTCGTAGCTTGTTTTGCGCATTTTTCAATAATCAGCTTGGCATGAGAATGAACGTTTTGGAATGAGAATGATCTATTCGAGTATTTATTTAAAATAGTTCCCTGGATAACTTGAACATTTTTTGCGATAATTTTTATAAAAACATTTTTCTCAAATGCCCCAAGCTTCTTCAGTTTCACTGTCGAATCTCAAATAATTTTTAATTATTTAATGACTTTTAAGAAACTTTTTCTTTCACTACAATAAACGTGGTGTATATGTTAGTAAACAAATACCAAAACAATTTTTTAATATACTTTGGACTTTAACAAAATTTAACATTTTAACGACATAACAACAATCAGAAGAGAAGTGGCAATTATTGTAAATATTTTGATATGCACAAACTACTTGACGATAAGCGCATATTTGTTTAGTCTGTCTAGGATGACCTTGACTTTCTAGACGTCTGAAAAATTGGGAAACACAAAAAGTCCAACGGGCTAAAAAAAATAATTTATAGTAAACAAAAAGCAATATAATTATACACGATAATGGGACTCTAATGTCCGGCCATATCCACATCTCAATTTAATAAGAAATAAAATGTATTTTAATGGGTTTAATGTAAATTAATTACAGCGGATCCTCTTAATGAGCATCACAAAAGGACAGATAAAAAGGCAGTAGATTGGTCCGTCTGTTCACCATTGATTGAAACACAAATGGATGTTATATCACTGTGAGATCTGAGATCAACTACAAAAAAAAAATAGATGGGGTTTGGAAGATCTCGTTTAATGTGGTCATTTTGCCAGTTAACTTATTCAATTCCAAGTAAAAAATTGTCAAATATTTTTCATAATCTTCGGCAATTGTTGCAAATTTCATGTTCCTATTCATTTCAATTGGAGTGTTAGAAAGGGACGAGTTGACAACAAAGTAAATTTGTCACACTTGAAATTTACCCAACACTTTTCGACATTTAAATAACGAGAGTTCTAATTTTGGCTTTATAAAAAAAATGTTAGTGAAAGTAGATACATACGTAGAGAGATCGTCTAGGCATTTGTCTACAAGTTCAACTTAAATTGATCAAAGGAAGTTAGTTTTTTTTATCTCATGTTATTATTATTTGTATGTATCGACTTGAAGTTAAATTTTGGGTCGGGTTGAATCCGTCGAATATGTCATTTTTTTATTCTGTCAGAAGAGACGTGTACTAGTACTAATCTAGTACATTTCCACTTTGAAATTGATGCCCTGAGCCGCAGACGAGGTCAAGTTGAGAGCAAGCCCGATAAGCTTGTACTTATTACAATACTACATTAGTACATTGTTCTATAAAGCCGTCTTATTAAACCTGCTGCGGAATATTACCAATTATTATCAGTATAAGTAGGTATTTTTATTCCAGAAAAAGTCATAGACCTCTAAATATTTTTGTACTTTAATTTTGGGAATTTTATCCTTGTGCTTATGATTCTGCAAATATGCATTATTTTTAAAACTGAAAACGCCAAGATGAGGAAGATAATAACCTGATCAAATGAACCATGACTTAAAAAAAACAGTATAAGGTTCAACAGCCCGTAAAGTGAACGATTTTCGTAGGAATTACCGATTAAAAAAGTTTTCGCCTCTATATTGGGCACCTACGTCATATCGGCTGGATCACCAGATCTGATTCCAATAGATTTTTTTTTGTTAAACGCGCATTACTTACAAATGTTTCCTTGAACCATAAACACGAGACCAAATATTACCTCAATTAATAACGTTATCCAATCCGTGGAGTTTAATTGATTGTCTAATCTCTGCTTTATCTAACTGAATCATCGTCTTACTCAAACGCTAAATGGAATGCACGTGATGACACGATGATCTCCATTTTAGTGACCATTAGCATTAACAATCTACGTATTAATATTTATCGTTTTTTTGTAAAGCTTCACAAGTATCGAACCATAAAATTTATCTCTTTATTGCAGGAAGAGCAACGGCCATTCTGTTGACCATGCACTTTTTTTTTATATTTTAGATAATAAATGTGTAGCTATCTTGTACTTAAAATTATTTTCCTCGCTTACTCAGATTGATGCATCAGTGTCTTAATTGTTGTTTAAAATTTGCTGGATTTCGATTGTTTTCATAATGATATACATTGTTGGCCTC
The DNA here is from genome assembly GCA_029963805.1 of Aromia moschata. Taxonomy (NCBI): domain Eukaryota; kingdom Metazoa; phylum Arthropoda; class Insecta; order Coleoptera; family Cerambycidae; genus Aromia; species Aromia moschata. Next base: position 1,456,423 of record JAPWTK010000077.1, on the reverse strand, counting down.
CAAATGACACAGCTTGTCATTTTCCAATCAGTTTCGTCCATGTTTTATGTATGTACATATGTACGTCTTGACGAAAACTGGTTTACAGCGTCGTCATCAAGGTTGCAACGTTGACCTTGAGTTTTCCTCACGGGGAAGAACACTGGTATAATGGAAATGCTGGATGATCATTACAGTCCAGTAGGCGGAAATTTTTATATGTGTTCTTGAACGATATAGGGCGATATAACGATATAGATTATATAATAAATATATAATTTGTGAAAAAAAAAAACCTCTTTTTTTCACATTTCCGCTTATACGTATATCTGTTCCTTGGCATATTTTAGATAGCATATGCATATGAAGTTGTAGCCTATTGAATTTCCTAAATTTTAAGCCCAACGCGAAGTCCCGAAGTGCTATTGTTAACTTGCAAATGACTGCTGAAGTTGAAAAAGTGCTTTTTTTCCACATTTTTTTTACTTCGAAAGTTACAAAAAAAAATTCAGCTCGATCTGTTAATAACTTTTCGAGTAATTAACGATCGAATTTTTTTTTAGCCTTAATTAACATTGACGCCATTTCTTTGTTTATTGAAAGATATTGACCGGGTTGGGCTAGAAAAATCATAAATCTCTTCAAGTTTGCGAGACTGAAAAATATTAATTTGGGCAGGTTTTATAACGTTTTCTACGCGACTAGCTTTTTTGACGCGACGTATATACAGTGTGGAACAGCCAAATGGAATAAATTCAGTAGCTCCATTATTATGAATTTTTTTAGAAAATCCTGAGATACGTCAATTTTTAATTCTAAAATGACATCTTGCGATGTAAAAAATGTCATCCCTAAATTCAACCCCCTTCAGGTGACAGCTACAACCCCTAAATTTTCAAATTGTAAGTAGGGGCTTGTGATACTTCATTTCAAAGGTATTTCCATTCTCTATTCAAAACTGCTATGGTTTTAAATTTTATTGCAGAAATTATTAAGAAAAAAAGATAAGTTTCTCCGGCGTAGGAAATTTGTTACATTAAAATAAAACACAAATCATTATCAATGCAGCAAATGTTCAAAATGCATGCCTCCAGCATGGCTTCAAGACGCGTGTTTAAACAAAAAATGAGCCAAGATATTATAGTCACAATTCCTTCAATTTCGAAGCGGCAACGCTAAAATAATATATGTATGTATACGTCGCGTCAAAAAAAGGTAGTCGCGTAGAAAACATTATAAAACAGGCCTAAATTAATATTTATTTTATGATATTTAAGATATTTATGATTTTTCTAGCCCAACACGCTTAATATCATACAATAAACAAAGAAATGGCGTCATTGTCAATTAAGGCAAAAAAAAAATGCTATCGTTAATTACTCGAAAAGATCGAGCTGATTTTTTTTGTAACTTCTTACTACAAACAACAGTCCCTCCAAGAAATTTCATGATCATATTCGCCCTACTTTCGAAGTAAAAAAATGGTGAAAAATAAGCACTTTTAACTTCAGCAGTCATTTGCAAGTTAACAATAGTACTTGGAGACTTCGGGTTGGGCTTAAAATTTAGGAAATTCAATAGGCTACAACTTATATGCATATGCTATCTAAAATATGCCAAAGAACGGAGATATAAGCGGAAATGTGAAAAAAATACGTTTTTTTTCCACAAATTGTTAATTTAAAAAATTAGCGGACGATTTCAGCTCTACGGGCCCCTCGCATTGTGTTCTACGCAAAAAAATTCATAGGGAACCGTCAAAACTATCCCTAGTATCTTTCAAGAACAGTTTTTGATGATTTAGAGTTAGGAACTACGGCAATGTCATTAAAAGGCACATGTTTTGACGTTATAGGTCAATTTTTAGAATTTGCAAAGGGTTTTTGACGTAAACCTATGTATGTAAATCTTCTGTATGACTGATAATGATGTTTTTACTTGACAAATTAAGCGTGTATTGTGTTTAAGGTCGCTGTATCAATAATTTAACACATAATAAGACTGTAACAAACAAAAACTTGCAAAACAAAAATTGGGGCAGAGAAGCCTCACCACAACTCAGCAATTTCCTGACGTTTATCCCCAGAATAGAATCATTCGTAAGGAATCCAATAGCGAACGAAACCAGCATGAGTTGTCAGTGGAAATTTAATTTTTTCAGTGGAATTTTCTCCATGTCGGAATTTCAAACGGAAAGCTATCCAAAAACCTTACGTAACCAAAGATATTTTTGTGTCATCCATTGGCAAAATTATCTGTTATCAGTGAGCAATACTCATAATTACTGGAATTTGACTTCGATAGAAGTACAGACTCCAACCGATAATAAATAATAGTTAATATCTCGATTATCTGTATACAAACGATGACAAATTATTAATCTTTCCAATGTCGAAAGGCAGGCTCAAAATCAAGGCATATTGTCTACTATACGAAAAAAATAAAGGGTGGTGGTTTTTACCCTCTTCACCCCTGACGGGGAGCCACTGGTCGGAATCCGGTATAACGCGGAAGTCTGGCGCTTGTTTTTAATTTCTTTCACGCGATTCTATGACCTCTCGATCAAGTAAATGACAACGCAAATTCTTGTGGAATATCCCAAATCGTCGTTTTTTTTTAATGTATTCAGATACGTAGGAACAGGTGGACGCTGTAATAGCACGGAAAGTACCAGCGCAAGAACCGATTTGTTTGTTCTTTCCGCTGACCTTCGGGAAGAAAATTTAGAGATTTCTAGAATGTACCTTCCGGATTTAATTGCTGCGATAACTAATTGTGGCATATTTCAAATAGGTGTGTTTAAAAAAACACGTAATATTTTTTATTGATGGAGATTTTTTTAACGCGTCATTTACAAAGGAAAGGTTTTTCTTCTGTTTACTACCACAGTAAAACCCGTAATGTTAGGATTTATTAGTTAGTTATATTATGTAGGAATTGTTTACTATAAACATATTGCCAATAACGAGTAATTTTTTTTTCAGTTATTCAAAATGAATATTCGAGAAGAAAAATTGTAAATTTTGAAATTTCTTTTAGATACAAAAAATCCAATAGTTGCTAAAGTTCAATGTTATTAACAAAAGATCCCGAGGCCGAAATTTTGAAATCCTATTTTTCAAGTATTGCAGAACTAAATTGTAAAATAACAGTAATGCAATAGTCGCTTTTAATGCCAAAGGTCGTCTTTGTAAAAATATGTTATTTCCTAGTTTCGCTGTATTTCGAAATTTGAAAATTATATGTGCACACTTGATAACGAACGAAAATAAAGTAATTGTTTAAAGATCGGTGTCGGTTTCGACACTATGAAGATTTAAAAGAAAAAATGTCGTGCTAAATAACTAGCAAAATAAAAGCGCATGCGTCTGATGGGTTATAGAACGGACCGAAGACGAAACCCATGTAAGGGATGATCACAAAATATATGCATATTTTTTTGTTAATTATCTGAAAAACACATACTTATTGCCGATTCAACTATTTGCTGTCAACATGTTGCCAAATTCGGCGTAACGGTGACATCATTTCGAGGGAAACTACGTTTGTCTTCCTTTTTTTTTTTTCTCAATATAAATTCCATCAGTCAGCCTCCATATTTTTAACGGATTGTTCGGATGTTCTCGAAAGTAGAAACAACGATATGCACACCAATGGCCGTTGTACTACTATTTTGCGTTTTTATTCGTACATTGATGCAATAATTTCTAATCTTCAGTTAGGAAATCAAGATGGACGGAGGTGACATTGTGCAATGGCGGTTTCAAATATGAAAAAAAGGTCAATTATTTAGATCAGGCGTCGTCATATTGTACGTGCGTCTTGTTTTGTATCTAAAAATACCGCACGTAAGTACACGTACAGACACACACAGCGCAGCGTATATTTTTATTATGTAACTTCGAATTCTTGGACAGACTAAGGTTAAGGTTACGATTTGAGAAAGTGCTGAAAATTCTAGACGAATTCGTCACATGAGGCGTATGTTAAATAGATCCTCGTAGAAAAAAATACTTAGATGTTTATGTACCTATGTACATATGTAGATCACCGCCAATGTTTGTTAAAAAAAATTATATATTGTTTTGATACCAGTAGAATGGGGTCAACTTTTTTATTATGTTTACATATTAGGTAAACTTACTTGGAACCAGTATACAGGTTGTGAACTTACATGGGACCAAGTTTTTTGTGTTGAGGGAAAAATACTATCACCATCAATCCCATTTATTCGAAATTTAATAGATATATGCAAGTCGAAAAATCTTCCCAATAAGATAATTCTCGAATCTTTTTTTTCAAGGTTGCTATAAAAAAACTATCCAAAGTGCACGAAATTCCCCTTTTTGCCATTATCTCCGAGATTATGTTAATCGAATTGGTTAGCTTAATGCGAAGTGCCTATAACGGTGGAAAAAATTAACTCATTTATAAGCTGTTTCCTAATATAAAATTACAACATCCATAATAAAATAAAAATAAAACTGACGGATGTCATTAATGGTTTAGTATTGTAAAACAACTGATTTAAGAAAACAATACGAAATATTATTCGGTAAAAGATTGTATTAGGAGATACAAAACATTCTAAAGAAAATGGAAAGTAATCGATTAGCATTTTTTTAAATTATAATTAAACTACAAGGGGTTCATGACGCAGATATTTTTTACGCCCCCTATTATTGGGAAGATTAACTGATAATTATTCTAAAGGGACTAAAACAACTTTATAAACAGGATGTACATTAGTTTAAAATTATAATTTGAATAATTATTTGGATCCGTTTAATCTTTCCTAGAATTTAAACCACTATTTGTGGTTGAATTGATGTTAATACCACACGCGCGCGTATTTTTTTTATCATCCTGTATATGTGTTGACCAGGTTCGTGTCTACGATCGCTGATAAATGGTTAGTCGTTAAAAAAGAACAACTATTAACCGCAGGCAATTAAAACTAGATAAAAAAAAAAATTCGTTGATTTCAGAAATCATGCAGTGAAGCCTGAATTTAAATTGCTCCAAAATTTAAAAAAAATACATGTACACACTTAACGATGGTAATGTAACAGTTATATAACTTTGCTCCTACACGCGTGCTTAACTATTTTTTTTTCTTGTTCATTTTGCCATTGGACCAATCGTGGTATTTTTAAAATACAGTGAATAGCAATTACTAATGAGATTTATCAATTATGGGTTTCAATAAATGTCCCATAAAAATGTCTATGACTAGTGAAATGGTGAAAGTATTACCAATTTCCTGCGATTAATTCTGATTATGTTGTGGCGAAACTGAAAGACATTTCCCATCCTTTTACGTTATTTATCACTTCTACATCCACATTGTGGCGTGTAATACCGAAAAAAAAAAAAAACAAAATAGGTCTCAAATGTTCTCTTTGCTACAAATAATATTGAGCCATCCAAAAAAAAATCATGGCCGAATTCAAAAAATCAAAAAAATTAAAAGTTGGCTGAGTAAAAAAAGACGTATTTCTATTCTCTATCTTATATTTATAACCTTATTTAATTGTCAAAAGTTTGACATAACCGAAAATCTTCGAGATGACCGCTATTTCTATCTCTCTCGTTCATTGCCAGATTTGATGCTTTTTTTTTGGATGTCTCTTTAGTTTAAGTATGTAAATTATACAGCTAAAAAATATCATATTTTTGACACTTCGAATTTTGAATAATTTAACATCCCCGGTTATTAGAATTAATCAAGAAAATTCATCGTTCAGAACCTGACGTAACTCTTCGCTTTTATTATTCTAGAAATTGCCTTCGCCGTATAGCCCGCAACGATGACACCGAATTCTCCCACCAAAGTATCCTAAATGTCATGGAGAAGTTCGTCAAGACGGTAAACAAGATGGACGAGACCATCTTAGTGCCCTGCCGTCTTATGGACCAGAAGGTGGGCGATGAACAGGACCCGGCCTGTGCCCAAAATCTCAAAACCAAAAGCACGAACTCAGTCCACGAGCTGTACAGTTCCACGGACCTCTTCGAGATCTACAACATGCTAAACGGCGTCAAGGACGGCCTGCTGTGGGGGGCGGTCACAGGAAGTGGCGCCCAAGGTGACCCCCGGTCGCCCCCAAGGGCCACATCCGCAGGCCTTCCACGGTCAGCGTGGCCTCCACAAACTCCTCCAGCTCTACGCTGAGTGACACCGACTCCGAGTCGGGTAGCAATGAGAACGACTCGGGGATAGAGGAGCCCTCTGCGCCGGAGGAGGGTAGAGTGGAGCGTGTGGCTCACGATTTCAGGAGACATCTCCACGGACTGACCACGTCCCTGAGGCAGATGACGGAAGCCGCACAGTACCTCACCTGGCGCTACCAGTACGACATTGGAGGCCCGGTTTAGAGCTATGTAAATAATTTAGGTCGAAATACAGAGACAGACTCTGAGATCGTGTGCCTGTGAGAGCGTGTGTGTGAATGTTTATGGGTTTCTCTTTCAAAGTGATAAATATTTATATGAAACTAGATTTTATCTATTTTTGCTCATGAAATTTATCATTCTATTTATTTTTTTAGGATAGAACTACTATTTACCTCTGTATTGTTTAATTTATAAATAAAATTATGTGGTATATGCCGTCTGGTTAATTGCTTGGTAGAAATGAATATGCCTTTTCCTAATTATTTGCATGTATGTACGATGTCATTGTAATTGCTATTACCATAAATCAACCTAGGCAGCGTCTATTGTTTGATAATGATCGTAAAACAAAAATTAGTTCAAGGCTCGGCTTTCATACAGTAAGATAAGAGTGAAAAACTAGCCAAAGCCATGTCTGTAATTGGTTAAATATATCGTTTTGCAAATATGCAGCACAATTTTCGTCACGCTATATAAAAAAATATTTTATATGCATCCAACAAATAACATGTCCAAAACCTTTGCTGATAGCTCCACGATTAGGTCTTTGAACTTGAATTTGTTTGTCAAATACATAACTACAGGTTCAAATACATAACCAAATCACATTAAACACATTTAATTGATAAAATGAAAATGAAATAGTATATTACATTAATTTTTATCGCAACACAGACCCATTTAAATATAACTAGGTTTTTAGAAACGTCTTTTAACACGACCACTGTCCTGCGACTCATATATGGGTCGTAATGCGTATTACCTATAAGTCTCGAGAACCACATGAGGGTCGCAAACATATCTGCTTAAAGCTCAATATTAAACAGGACGTACTAGTGCATGATTGATATACATAATGGGTACTTTGGAAAAAAAAGACTACAATTTGGTATGAAAAAAATCAGTTAATAAATGAATTAGTTATAGCTTGTTGAAACGAGACTTTCAAAAATGATATTGGCGGGATCTCAACAGCAAGCTGTAACACAAAAATCAGATGATGGCATGTGGTACATGATTGCCAATAATGCCGATTTGTCTTGCGCACCAGATGTGAGTATAAGGATGTAAACGGTATATACCAATTACAATAATGCCCTACTACACATATGGGGCATACAAATTCAAACGAGGATGTGGAAGGGTCTGAAAAAAATTAGCATTTGGACAGGGAACGTGTTAACATATCCAACAAAGTATTCTTTAATAAAAGCATTGTTGTCTTCTATATTTGCAATTGTTTTCATATGTATGTCAATAATAAAAATTTACAGAATAATAAAGGTATTTACAAGATGGGATGATTTGCACAAATGGGCTTAATATCGCATATGTGAAAAAGTGAATTCATAATAGAGTCAGAAGATGATACATATAAAACACTATAAGGTATATGGTGCTATGTTTGAATTTATAACATATAGTATACTAGAAGACTGTGTAATGTAAAGAAATAACTCACCAATTCTTGAAGGATTGAGGGAGAAACACCACTACACTAGAAATTACTAATTATCTACAAATTTGTTTAATTTTTTTTATATCGGTAAGCGTCAGCACAACAAATTTAGCTTCACTAAATATTCATTTTTTCTTTCACGACCTACTACTTTTTTAATATTCTGAGAAAAACGGACAAACGTTTAAATCATATATGGACAAGTAGCGCCATCTAGAGCAGTGGCGAACCCGCCTTGACGTAGTTATGCGGCACAAATTCACATTATCCTCCTCTTCAAATATCTATCCCACGGGATAAAAATTAATATATATATATACGTTTATAGATCAAAACATTTGATTTATAATGTTGAATAAATCTATGCGGTCCATACGACCCTCAGAGTAATATGGCGCCATCTGTTGTGATCGTTTCAAACCTTTCAAACAAAAACCAACAATTCTTTCATCCTATTATTTTAAATTAATAAATAGAACAATTATTTATGCTATAAAATAAATATTTTCCCCTGACGTTTTTCGAAATGGTGTTTTATACTTGAGTTTATAATACAGTCTTCTTATAATACATTTAAAATCGAAGTTAATAATGTAGTAGTCGACAAAATATAAAATTTACCTTTATCATCGGTATCCCAATTTTTCAATACATATTAATAAGTTTTTTGAAGTCGTTTCAATAAAACACGTGATTGTGGATGCAATTTATTTAGTTATCCATAGAAACGCCATCTGGTGGTAACAAAAAGAAAGTAACGACTAGTTCTTGTTTAAAAAAATATGTACAAAATTCTTTTTTCTTTTTCTAAAAAGGTATCAGCACTCTGAAACATGACTTATGCTATTCCACTTAAGGCTAGAAATATCAAAAAAACAAGGAGATATGTAATCACTTAAAAAGGACACTTTCTTTTTTTTTTAAACATTTAAAATGTTTTTAAGTTTTTATAACATTTTCAATATTCTTTAATTTTTTTTTATCAAATTATATCACTGTTTTTTTTTTTAATACATAGTACAAAGAAAACGGTGGGCGTTTGCAAGATTTTTTTTTTAAATATTACGTGTCTGCGTACATAAGTATAAAAAATTTTTGAAAGTTAATCATTGCAGGAAACACGCACCGTCTTAGACATAAATATAACTAAGGAACATAAATGTAACCTACATCAAGCACAGAAAGAATAATAAGTAGAAACGAAATGCTCAGAGCAACACTTATTTGGTAATGAACTTTAGGTACATGCTTTTTTCTCTAGGAATTTTTTTGGTTTTTCTCCTCGATGGTGTCGAGCCGCCACTGCGGTATCTGTTGCCTTTGTCCCGTGCCGCATTTTGAGCTTGCTTGATTCGACTTTGGTTGTCATACTCCCACAAGATGTTGGATGCATTGTTTGAACAATTCACCAAATCCATATTACTTATCTAAAAATAAAAAATACCTCATTAAATGGTATCATCATTTTTCACCTAAATTCAATGATAAAACATTCTCCCACACGGTGCGTACCTTTTAGTGAAACACTATAGGTCATGTCCAAAAATTGTAAACTGGAAAATATTTATCGTAAAAGTACTTACACCACAGATAATTTGTAGTTCGTGAATTATGCCGAGAAACTGTAATAATTCGCCACCATAATATGTAGACGAGACTGCCTGAGGGAGAAACTTCTCCAGTTCCAATTTTAATAAAACGAGAGCCAAAGCAGACGCTCTAAAGCACACACAATAGGTATTGGTCATCAACACTTCCAAACGGGTCATTAGCTTCTCCGTTTCTAAGATTTTGCTCGAGTGTAATCTAAAGGTCCAATTGGTTGAGACGTATTCGAGGACTTCTAAGAATATAGTCAGGAAATCACCGCATGTGGCGATCCTGTCGTTCTCATCGTCCTCGTTGATTCTCAAGTTTAGCTTCTCCTTTACGATGTTTGCCATACGAAGCACGTCTCTGACGGAGCATTCCACCTGGGAGATCTTTACCAGCTGGGTCACATTAATGTTATAGCCGTTTTTCAGCAAGGCCCAATGGAAACAGGCAAGCGCCAAGCAGTCGAAGTATTTTTCTTGCAGCTAAAAGTAGAACAAACTAAATTAACTACTAATGTACGATACCCTGACTTTTCCTCAGTTTTAAGTATTTAAAACTAGAGTTAAGATTCTTATAAAAGTTATTCAATATCTCTTATTTATTTAAACAACTACTGTAGTGATTTATAACAACAATAAATACCTATAACATACAAAAAGAATCAATTATTAGTTTCGATACATTAAAATCTATTAAACTATAAAACTAATTCTTGTTCCTAGTTTTCTTTAGCTCATTTTTTATTTAAATGGGAACAATAAAATATCTTTAACATGTTCTCTCTAAAGAAACTTAGATTTTGATACCTAGAATTGATAACATTTTTATATCATCGGGTCCACACAAGAACGTTTGTTTCGGCCGTAAAATATTCTGTAAAATTTTGAAAGGTTTTCTTCCGCACTTGCGGTTACCCACAGAAGTAGTATTCCAGATTCGTCTTATACAGCCTGAATTTTGTCTCTGAAAAAACATTTTGGAAACCTAAATGATCCACTGTTTTTTTAATAGAAAAGAAACTTTGACGTGGCTGATGCAATCTGTAATTACGTTAAAAGAAAGTGTCAAATACACTTACAACTTTTTCATAACATTGTGAAACCATCACTATAAAGTCTAAATTTGTTGCGTCAACCTCAATACCGTAATTTAATAATAATGTAATGTACCTTAATTCGAGACAGGAACAGATCCAGATAGGTGACAGCGGTGAAGAAGACGGCATGGGGCATGTCAAACCAGACACGTAGAAGACGCAGTTTGACGACAGAAGCCTTCCAGGCTTTGGTCATTACTTCCCAGGCCTTTATGTCATTTTGAATAACTAAAAGATTCGGGCCGTAGAGATCCCTCTACGGCCAGAGCCTCCTCGAGTTTAAATGCAATCGGTTTCGACATTATAGCATCCGCCAAGGCCAACCCCATCTTTTGCTTACTTGGTCCATAGTTGTGGATGTCCTTCTGGTTAGCAGACACACGTTACCATTCCAACCACCGTTTTCTTTAGAAGAAAAAATCGGCTGTAGCAGCAAAAGGAGAGGAAGGCCTAAAACCTACATAAAAAAATTAGTCGTATATGAACGAATTAATATATCGCAACATTTTTAACGGATTTCTGATGTATTTCCTTACCCGGATGCTTGACGTATTTTATTATTTTAGTTTGATTTTATTGAAAAATAATAATTCAAACCAAAAAATTAACAACCTGACTGCCACTAATAAAAGAGAAATTGACAGAAAAAAAAGGACAAACCTGACATCTCAGTCAGTGTTGCCACTATAGAAAAGTTTGTTAATAATCTCTGTGTTGTCTTGGCTCTTCTCTATAGATCTTTACAAAAATCACTTGTTTGTGTACTTTATGAAGAGCAATAACTTACTAGCTTTATTTGGATTAAAATAAATTTTGAAACGAGTTATATTGGTTTCCTCCGAACAATATAGGGACTGATCAAATTCAAATCTTCACATCGTTCATTGGCAGCAATGAATTACCGTTATGCTTTTGCGTTGTAGTTATACCAGTGGCGTATCTAAGCGTAATGATCCATTAGTAAATATACATTTTTTTACTGAAAACAATTTTTGTATAACGACTTAAGTATGGTAATAATTAATTACTGTATAACTCACCACAAAAGTAGGTCATAATCTAAATTTTTATTTGGTTGGGGGTCTTCTTTTATCCTATTATTTTGAATTGTTCTTTAACATTTAATGATCCAAGTTGTATATCTCTAAATTCAATTTTTTAACGTCTCTGAATAATACCACTCCTTACTATTCTTAGTGGGCCTAAATATGTTTTTATTGTCTAGTAATTTTGGAAGTAGTTTCTCTACAAATACTAGAATCATCTACACTACTGAATCTACAGAATACACTACTTAATTTAAAAATAGATACAAAACATTTATATTTAGTCATTTTAATGACAGCATATTAAAAAATGCAAAATCATAAATTCACAATTTTTAATCCGTTATATAATACAAGAAAATAGAAAAGATAAAAGTCGTAGTAAATGTAAAATGACCGTTTGACTCTTGTGGTTACTGGATAGCTAGCAATTCCGTTTTGAAAAAAAAAACTAATGTAAAAAATGGATGGAGGTATGTATTTGTTTGGCTAATAACGTTTATGTAATTAATATAATTGCTGCTCAACTAAAAAGTAACGTTCAAGGTTTATATTGCGGATACTATCACTCAGTAGCGTACCAAGTTATATATATACATATATATATATGTATATACATACGTACATGTTTAAAAAAGGGTGGATACTTTTTACTGTTATCCTATTCTTTATTTTCTTTAAGAAAATATTTTTCAACCGGACAGTGTTCCAAATATCTGGCTCTTCAGGCCGTAATAAATAAGCTTTATGTAAAAGAACAAACTGTAAATTTTACATCGGTATTTTTTTCAAAATAATTAGTATATGATCTACATATGTATAAGCTGATAGTTATTGCGACATTGCCAAATTTTTCAGCACCAAAGGTTATGTATCTGAAGCAACCGATTAGAAATCTGAATTTGCTAAGTAGAGAAAGAAAAACATTTAAAAGGTCTAGAGATTTTTTTTGAAGAAGCTTATCTCTTCAGAATATGGCAAAGAAAGAATGTGTCAAAGGTAAGTATGGCCTTTGAGTTACTTATAACATTTCTTTCTACATGTGAATGGTTTTACAGTCTGTCTTAAGTAAATGAAATGTGGTAGATATATTTTCTATTTACAAACAATCATTTTCTTCGACAGTATGGAGGTGAATATAATTACTGAGAAGCGCATATTAAAAAAATCCTTTATTTAACAAAATAAGAGAGGATGATATAAAACAGTTCATATAAAATTAAATATTATATAAAAATGAAGAGATAAAAATAATACTTTCAAATTACTACATGCAATGAAAAATAAATGATTAAATTATATCACAGTATAAATGTAGAAATGCTCAGTTCTACCCGTACAAAAATTAGCGAAGGCTCTCTTACGAAAAAAAAACGAACAAACAAAAACTAGATACTAGGAACATGCACACTCTATAACAATCATATTGTCCCACTTTTCTACCAATAATTTACTAGGATCGTCCTTGTTAATTAACAGTATCTCTAGGGGCCCTAGCTTGGAAGGAGCGCAGCAGGCTTTTGGTATGATTTTCCTGTTATTCACCTTCGCTGTCTTCTTCTCCATCTGGTGCATGAGACTCTGGATTCGCGAGTGGTTTGTGGCGTGGTTGAAGTTCGGGGGGCACAGGCCATGACAGTACCCCGCCTCGTAAATCTTCGGCTCCACTATAAAGTTCATCTCGGGGAACTCCAGCTTGGTGAAGTTCACTTTCATGTTCTGCCTGCAGCACTTCTTCTTCCGCTTGCCCTTCTGGCAATCGGTCCTCCTCTCCGTCTGGTAGGGGGACGACCTCTTCACCCGGCCCACGTCCGGGTAGATCAGCGACGTGATCGCCGCCTCCAAAGGACTAAACCTACTTTCGCAGTCTAAACAAACTAACTCTAAACCTAGGTTATTGTCCCCTCCCAACCACGAACGCACGGCACTGGTAACGTCCACCTCGCACCACTTCGTCAGGTTGCGCGAGAGGTAGAATGTTCGCTCCTCTAGGAGCCGCGACCTCCTCGCGCTCAGGATCTGATTTACTTGGACGCGCACGGCGGTGGGGCCCGCCACCTGTGGGGCGGCCAAGATGCGGAGCTGCGCGCTCTCCACCGCTGCCTGGCGGGTGGCGGTCACCGGGAACTTCAGCCTCAGGGAGACGTCGCTTCGCCGCCATATTTGTTTTTCTGAAAAAAAAAAATCCCTTTAGTATATCATTAATTTGCTTTAATATGTGTTAGTACATTTTTTATTATTAAATAGTCTAGTTTTTCGCTGTGAAGTACATTGATTGTTTATAGATATAAAAAAAACGTCATCAAGGTTGGCTATGAACGAGAGAGATAGAAATAGCGGTCATGTCGAAGTGTTTCGATTATGTCAAACTTTTGACAAGTGACTGTCACAATTGTAAAATAAATAATGACTGTCACATAATGCTACAGCTTTGACAATTAAATAAGGTTATACATTTAAGAGAGAATAGAAGTACGTCGTTTTTTACTAGGCCAACTTGACGTTTTTTTTTTGGATGACTCCGATACTTTATACTACAAACAAATATTTTTCAAGGAGATTCACATTCCTTTCGATTAGTTTATATAGTTTTTAGTATACATGTCTGGGTATAAAAATTGCCCTTGGAAATATTGTGTGGGCCGCCACTGCTTGACACTTTAAGAAATAGGACAGATACAAATTTTCTGATACCGTTCCGTTGGACTAGAAAATACGTATTTATGCAATATTTTAATTTGCAAAATGGGAACAACCAATTCGTCGGTATCGTTATTTTTCATGAGAAATGTTTGCGCAATATGCTTCAGATGTTTAATCAATTTCGATTTGGAAAAATCACGAGGCCTCTGTCGCGTCCGTTTGTTCTTTTCCAATAAGAGAGTGAGGCGCTGTTTCCCACGTTTGGTTCGAGCATTACAAAATTCTAACCCTAAGGTCAATATTTGTGTTGGACCTATACGTCCAAACCGGACTCTGTCGTTCCGGTTACGACTCCGCGCTTTTTTTATGGCATTTCCGCGAAGTATTAAAACATATTTAATTATAACAAGGCAAGACGGCGTCCTGTTGCAAATACCTTAAGGCCTTAAGGGTAGCGCCAGACGTTGACTTTTTATTGGTCTCCGATTACTTTTCTCCTTTTGTAAAGTTCAGGCAGAATAAATATTTGTTACGTTCAAGGCAACAAAATGCTTCAGTCCGTATTACAGAAATCCAGTTTTTATATCAAAACTTGTTGATGAATGCAGACATCTGCCATTATTTATCTATGAGAAGTATATAATCTATTGTATTTGGTGTTATTGGTTTTTTACTCTGATATTTATTGATTGTTCTCATAATGTAGGTATTTTTTTATGGTAACTAGACTGGTAAGATAAAACAGTATGGGGTAAAAAAATTAACTAACGATAAACAATGGACAATTGTCTCTCGTTTGCGGCGCCACTGGCCGCAAAGACGCCAAAGTGGAATAAAGCCATTAATTCTGGTGGTAATCGAACGGAAATAGAAATACCAAAAATATTTGAAGTATTTCAACGTACAATGCAGGTCGCTAGTCGAAGAAAAACATTTATAGGGTAATCAAATCTGTACGACTAAGTAGCTAGTCATTTAGATTCGCTCGCCAACCAGGCGTAACCTAATAAATATACGATACGCGCTTATTAATATTCCCACTGGAAATTAGTAATAATAATAACATTCTAACTATTTCGGATAGGTCGAAATTTCAAGCAGTAAAACTTTATTTGTTATTTATATTATTCAAAGTTCAAAGCTTTCAAAATGTTTATATTTAAGGTTTTAATGTTATTAATGGGATATTTTCTAGGCATTAGGATCTCCTTGGAAGAAACCAGTGGCGCAACACTGACTACTGTCTGCATATCACCCTTTTATACAGTCCAGTAGGCAGAGACTTTTATGTGTTCTTGAAACATATAGGGTTAGTTTTGACGGTTCCCTATGTATTTTTTTTCGTAGAACACAATGCGCGGGGTCCGTAGAGCTGAAACCGTCCGCTATTTTTTTAAGTTAACAATTTGTGAAAAAAAAAACGTCTTTTGTTCACATTTTTTCGCTTATATCTCCGTTCCTTGGCATATTTTATATAGCATATGCATTTATGGAGTTGTAGCCTATTGAATTTCCAAAATTTTAAGCCCAACCCGAAGTCTCCAAGTGCTACTGTTAACTTGCAAATGACTGCTGAAGTTGAAAAAGTTGCTTTTTTTTTTCACAATTTTTTTACTTCGAAAGTAGGATGACTATGATAATGAAATGTTTTAGCGTTACCGCTTCGAAATTCTCGGAATTGTGACTATAATATCTTGACGCCCAATCAATTAAATTTTATCAATTTCAACAATATATGTATACGTCGCGTCAAAAAAGGTAGTCGCGTAGAAAACGTTATAAAACTGGCCCAAATTAATATTTTTCAAAATCTCAAAAAGTCTCGTAAACTTGAAGAGATTTATGATTTTTCTAGCCCAACCCGTAATATATCGTACAATAAACAGAGAAATGGCGTCATTATTAATTAAGGCTTGCAAAAAAATCGATCGTTAATTACTCGAAAAGTGATTAACGGATCGCGCTGATTTTTTTTTGTAATTTCATACTACAAATAGCAGTCCCTCCAAGAAATTCCAGGATCATAGTCGCCCTACTTTCGAAGTAAAAAAATAGTGAAGAAAAAGCACTTTTTCAACTTCAGCAGTCATTTGCAAGTTAACAATAGCACTTGGAGACTTCGGGTTGGGCTTAAAATTTTGAAAATTCAATAGGCTAGAACTTCTTAAATGCATATGCTATATACAATATGCCAAGGAACGGAGATATAAGCGAAAATGTGAAAAAAAAGACGTTTTTTTTTCACAAATTGTTAATTTAAAAAAATTGGCGGACGGTTTCAGCTCTACGGACCCCACGCATTGTGTTCTACGCAAAAAAATACATAGGGAACCGTCAAAACTAGCCCTATATGTTTCAAGAACACTTTTTTATGATTTCAGCTTCCTGGCTACTGGACTACTAATAATAAAAAAATGTTAAAACGTAGAAACAAATTAAAAATATAGAGAAAATAGAATATTTTGTGCGCCACTGATGAAAGCAGATGCAGGAGAGCCTTTTTACCCTTTTTTTCTTCTTCAATAGGGGGGGGATATTGAGGCCTCTGTGTTACTTTAAAATATTTAATCTTCCCTAGAGCTACCAAGGGCGACAGTTATCTGTAAATCATTGATGAACACTAGGGACTCTTTGGTCACTAGGCGAGAACAACTCATCTACCAGTTTGGATCTTACGCGTATGCCACCCAGGACGATTTTTTTTAATCATCTTTAAAGTAATTTATTACTGTTACTCATATAATTAGTAAAAATAGAAGCCTTACTTAAAAATAAACTTTGCCAGTTGTTATTCATTGTTAAAAAAAGAAACTTTTTTTCAGTCACTTCCTACGTACCTACAGGAGAATGTTGCTTCACCTAAAACTACTTCTGATCTTTGTCTGGCAACTTCTTTTTTCTAATTCATAGTCGCGTTCTCTCAGTAAAACTGTATATGGTGGTATTTTCAAGCCTTTTGTGTGTTTATAATACGAAAAAAGATTCCTACCAACCCACCAGCCATTTTATCTTAGATATGTTCTATGGGCAGCAGATCTGGCGATCGTGCAGGCTCTCGGAGAAGGTTACCTTGTTATAAATTGTAAAACAACTTCCAGATCTTGTCCAAATTTGATTCAAAAGCTTTATCATATGAATCAGTAGTTTTTGAAATCGTTAATGTAACAAAATGCAAGAAGTCAACATTTAAAATAAAAGGCAATCACAATTATTATATCTCCATATCCTGGACTATGTGAAAGATTGATGGCGAGCCAAAACCTGAGTCCGTATTTTTGAGGATACGCCAAAAATGTAATTTGTTAAGGGATTTTCAACAATTAGTTCTAAAATTAGTATCCAGGAAGCTCGTCTACGAGTTAAATTATTATTAAATTATATTTAATTGTGAATTATAATTATATAGTAGGCAGCATAGCGCACGCTATATTTGAATTTATTCATTGAAGGCATCTAAACTTATAATGGTAAATAAAAAAATTCGGGAACATCGGCAATTCTTTGTCAATATCGACCAAACGTGCTAAGAAAAGTTGTTACGTTTGGATCGTATTGGAATAAATAATGGATTTGGTAAAAATGTTTATCATAGGTACTTGAGAATACACTTTTTATTTTAAAATGTAAAGAGACTAATATTTACTATATAATTCCACACTGTATACGTATGTCTATATCTGTCATTTATTGGGTACTCCGCATACCGAGGATACCTTTCATTTTCTGATTTCATGATACCTTTTCGATTCCGTGTTGTTTTTTTCTCCTTTTCCATCTAGGATTTCTAATCTCTCTCTGTACCTCTTCCAATTAAAAGGTGTCTGTGTAAAAACCCCAGTCGTTTTCCAATTATATCGTTAACTGCTTATTAAAATGACGAGGAACGGTGAACTTATATGCATGATATCACCTGTTAGACATTTTTTACTGGTACTTTGACAAGGTTGACATACACGTCAGAAACGTACCATTTCGAACAGGAACATTAAACATATTAGAAAATTGAAAAATAAAAAATAAACTAACGAAAAACATGTTTCTGTGTGTATAAAAAATTAAACAATGAAAAAACTATGCGCAAAGTCAAACGTTGAAGTATTGAAAAACTCCACCAATAAATATAAAATATATGGATAATTCGGTTCAAAGAAAAATAGTATATTATGTTACAAGGGCTGTTTTTCACCTATCTTAAATTTAATCAAACGAAAAATATGGGACGTGTTAATTTTTAAACCAAAATAAAAAAAAAATCTCAACCCTACGGCGCAAAATTAGACTTCCTGTCATATTTTTAGGGTTTTTATGGCATTTTTAAGCGAAACCAAATAGTATTGACTATTTGTAAATAAAAATAAACGTTTTTTCCCCAAAAAATTAATAGGTTCTATTTTAGATATCGACAGGGGTGGAGGTTAACGCCCCCTGTCCCCCGTTTTGCTACACCACTGACGCCTTTGCTTTGGTAATGTGTTCAACAAATCCGTTCGCTTTCTACGAAGATATTTGCCCTAATTTCATGTATTTTGAATATTTTTAGTCGTGTGAGGACAGAGGCTGTCGGCCGTCGTTATTTTTGTTATTAATTGAATAGGTCCCTTTGGTTTCTTCTCTTTGGTCGCCTTATAGAAAACTGTTAGGCTTTGGGCTTGAATTTACAATTCTAAATCAAAGGTTTTCTCAGTCAAGGCACACTACACAAAATATACCTAATAGGAAATTAAAAAAAAAGGACAATTTCTTCTATAGTAAGTATGCAGAATATTATTTCCCTAAAAATTCGAAATAGATGAGAACAGAGGGGACCAAATTGCATTAACCACATAAGAAACAGTTGTCTATCAGTTATCACTTATCAACAAAAGAGATCGAACAATTTACTGTGACCCAATAATAGTTGATTTAAAATACGAATAGCGAATTGGGGACAGCCATAGTTGACGGAAAATAGACGGAAAACCGTAATTTACATAATAGGCATTACGGTGAATGAAAAATTCTCGGATGTCGCCTGCGATACTATGATATCGACTGTTCCAATTTCCCATTCAATTTTCCAGAAATAGGAAGCCGGACATATTTACCTACATATTTCTGGTATTAAATGTGGGTGACATTTTTTGTCATCAGCAAAAAAGTCTGGTCTGTAAATCATATGTACCATAATAGCGATCATTGTGAAAGAATTTCAGCGTGTGCGTTGGAGGCGATTTTATTTTTCTTTCTTGCGTAAATGAATGAAATGTATTATAATTGAGTTAAAAAAACATTACCAAGAAACGTTAGGTGTTCCTCCCACCTCTTTCGTCTTCCTTTTGAAATAAAGGCACGCTGATTGAAAAGTGACACTTCGAAAATTAAACGGTGGCCCATGGCCGGCTTGATAAATTAGCGTGTGATCTTTTGTTTTACCGAGGTTATCGAGATCGTTTGTTTTACCGAGGCCTACTCGATTTTCCGCTGAATCTATCAATGGAAATGAGTATTTTTTAGTTTTCTCTTTTATTACGATTTCTCTTTCGGCGAGCAACCTGAAATATGCCAATAAGCCACCATACAAATTCAAAGCATCGCTACCTTTGCATACGGCCATAAAAATGACAACGCAAACAATGGCGACTCAGACTTATGCAATAAATTAATGTCTAACTGACACAACCAATTTTAATCATGTAACTAAAACAGACAATGCATGAAATATGTATTTGGCCAGAGGTACCACAAGAGGTTTTTCGAAGGGTACTAAAGTTGATACAAAACTTCAACAGGTTTAGTTGAAGTCGACAGAATGTAGAGTGAAAAAATGAGAAAACAGTGAAACATATAGAATGTTATTTTTCTTTATTTCTGAATTATAATGATGACACAGATTCTTCAGCAGAAGAAGACAGTTCTGTCAGATCCAGGTAAGTGTAAAATAAAAACTGCTTGCCGACAGAGGTGTGCCGAAGAGATGTTACTTTTGACGCAAATCAACGCGACTGTGTCGCAATTATAATCATTTTATTAGTTACAAAATTATAGTGTGGAATTTTAGAACTGTTAGGCGTTCAGAGCCAGAAGTGAAAGAAGTAAAATAGAATCGGAATGCACTAAGAATTATCTCAAACGCCGACTTTTTACGACGCGATGTAATCTGATGATACACACGTCCTCCAATTAGGAAGAAAAAAAAAAAAGCCGTCTGTTCCCGCAAATACCTTGTCACACATAACGTAACGTCGACAGCAGGCTTTCGTCAGGGCACTTACGATTGGCTGAGAGGAATTAAAGGAATTAATTCGAAAACAAGAGAAAGAAAAAGCAGATTACCGGATCTCATCTGTTATAGTCAGGAGGACGTTGCTCAAGAACGCGCGCGCGCCGAGCGTGTGTCACTTGTTTGGGGGGGGAAATGTCAAAAATATTACGGAACACGACGATCGAGATCGATTTATTGTTCGAGATATTGTGGCACAATAATGAATATTTAACAGTTTAGTGTATACAGTACATAACAGTACAGTATATAACGAAATACATTCAATGACTCAGGAACGATTTACTGTGGGCCAAATTTTCCTGACGTCATTACTAAAGGTGTAACGTCAGCATTTTACCAGCATTTCAATTGCCTTCTATAAACATTCGTGGCACAAAACATATGATGAATAAGAGTCGTAATTTTGATGAAATTGCCTTTGTTGGGGTAGTAGGTATTTCTGAATGGGAGAAGGGCATAATTGACTTTCTTCTCCAGGACAACGTGTTGCATCGGTCTGAACTATGGCTCTTTGCACGTGTTAGAAATGGAAAATCAATGTCGGAAAGATAAAAGAGCATCTCAGGGCTGTAAAAGCTGGGGCGTTTTCCTCAACAGCAGAAAAAATACATTGTACTTCTATGTTTCATCGGTATAATGTGATTGTTTCTATTGTATAATTTGTCTAGAATCAGATTGGGATGGGAATGGGAATTTAGCATGGGGGCTAGCTAATTTAGTTGGTTTAAGTAAACACTGCGATCAGTGTCTCCTGTCCTGAGTGTCCCAGAAGAGTTACTGGCGCACGTGCATAATGCAAAACCCGATCTAAATGGAAATTGATCTCCCGCTGGTCGGTGGTACCGCAGGGAGCGCCATGGTAGCCCCCAATCGGCTCTCGAGTCTAAAATTAGACCGTTCTCAAAAGGCACCAGTGATAAAGCAAATCGGGCTCCAATTTTAAATTAAAAATAAAAATGATTTATCGATGCGTCGAATCGTCGTGTACGTTGAACAGATGGTTAGCGTTTAAATCTATCGTCGTTAGCACCTAATTCCGTTGAGTACTATTTCGTTCACTCTTTTTTGATTTACAGAGTGAATGCGTCGTTATTTGTTTACATTTTTTTTTCGCCTTAGGTTTACTACGATACCCGAACTGGATTAAACTGGTGCACCATACGTATTAACAATTCGGTGTTAATCGATGGAGTCCTAACCTAACAACCATGCTTTAACAACCTAAAATTTATAAAATTACATACATTTGCAAGATAATATTATGCTGAAAATTATTATTAGCTGGGCTCCCTTTTTATCAGGTATTACTATTTTATTTTTCAAATTTTTAATTTTTCAATTTTCGTAAATGATCGTAGGCTAATGAAAATACTTTATTAACTGAGGCACAAAAAAAATCGACTCAATTGGGCCAAATCGAATGCATCGTGGACTATAGAAGACTGGTCAAAAGTAATAATCAGTGACGAGTCCAAATTTGATGTCTGCGTAGGCGATCATAGAAAAAGAGTAATAACGAACTGTAAAATTCCCGAAGGGTGTCATTATTTGGGAATGTATGTCCGCTAAAGGTTTGGGACAGTATGAGGTCATAGAGGGCACCATCAACGCTGACAAATATATACAAATACTTACGAATAACTTATTACCGACTGTTCAGGATATGTACCCAGACAAAAATTTCATATTCCAACAAGACGGCGCAGCTTCCCATATTGCAAAAAAAGAGGGAAAAGTGGTTCGGGGAACAGCATATTAAAGTCCTATCATGGCCATCAAACAGCCCCGATCTCAATGTCATTGAAACACTGTGGCATAAGATAAAAAGAGTTTTGACAGATGATCCTTAGAAGAACGGTCTCTACTTTAAAGGAAAAAATCGGCAAGATTTGGGACACCTTTTCACCAGAACTCTGTCGAGGCATGGTTGAAGCAATGCCTGCATGAATTCGGGCCGTAATTAAGGCAAAAGGTGACGTAACGCATAATTAATACTTAAAATATTTTTTCCGAACATTTAGTTGCCAGATGTTTTGTTACATTTTATTTGTTTTGTTGTGACATCGTTAATTTGGTTTTTTGAAAACATTAATTAAAACATACTTTTAAATTCTTTAAGTTATTATGTACTGTCAGCTGCATTAGTCAATTTTTGCTTCGTTATACATAAAAACAGTCTCATACGCGAAAAATGCGTTTGTTCCAACATATAGTTGTTAGAGCTCGTATAAGTTGGGCGCGTACGCGTCTTCGGTGCCTTCAAACGCGCTTCCGTCTCTTCCGGAGCTGAGGGTGGTTGAGAAAAGGGCCGAAACTGTGGTCAACGCCGGCGAGGCACCCGGGCAAACCGTCGTTTGGATGAGTAAGTATAGGATGACGCAAGCCTAGGCTGCCTTCGGTATACAACATCCGCGTACCGCCGTATACATGGCCTAGAGCAAGGTAACAGCTTGCCCGGGTAACCGTTTTCTCCTCGTTACGCTACGGCGTTGACGTTTTCGTCAGAAATTCTGTAACGTACTTAAATGGAACTATTTTAGATTTGTTTTCTAGTTCGAACGCCCGTTCAAATGAATGGTACGGCCGAGCATTCGTTACCTTGTTCTCAGGGTAAGTGGTTGCCGGATCACGAGAACCGGTGCGAATCAGGAATGTCCGACGTCGTCGTCGAAGGGTTAGCGATCGTATCGGTTGGGCCTTTGTCTCGAAAGCGAATGAAAAAATCGGTTTTCTGAGAAACAGCGCAGGGCCGTCCCAGGCCCTCGCGCCCAGAGCCCGACAAATTTGTACAAAAATATTACTGGATATTAGCCACGAATGTGTGTATTATATACCTCATTTTTACAAAAATTTAACAAAAACACTGAACAGGAACTGCTGGAACATCAGCTACACCTAAACTTATTAAATGTTTAGCTCTATCCAGTGTGTTAATTTGGCTTGATAACGTTATTAACCTTCTTCTACCTTGACGACAGATACTTGACGTTTTGTCAATCGTCACAGTAGTTTGAAGTCGTTATTGAACTGTTTCCAACGAGGTGCCTACTACAACTTGCTCATTTTCGCCTTGATAAAGCTGTTCTATGTCTGTGCGACATTATTTTTACAATTCTTGTAGCAAAAATGGTGACAGGCCTGGGCATACATTCTTACTTTAATGAATGAAATGTTCTACTACGATTTAAAAATGCCAAAAGGACCTAGGTGACTACAACAAATCGAGACACGATTCGTTATTCAAACAGAAAAATTCCTCATGCCCGAATTACATAAATTACAACCTTGTTAAACGCAAAATGGAGCATTTATAAACTAGCCTGTGGGCTACCGAAGATTTATGAAACTCGCATGTAAAACCCGCCATTAATCCTAGCACTTGGCTAAACGATTCGTCGTGTGTAGACACGTCACTGTTCGCATAATCAGATCTAATTTTTTCTCCAGGCCGACCGAAAAAAATCACAGATCCTCTAAAAATATCCCGGACTGAAAGTGGCCCGTTTCAATGATTGTTGTAGTGTAGTATATAAAAAAGCAACGTGTCTTCCTGTAATAT
This sequence comes from Aromia moschata, assembly GCA_029963805.1. Taxonomy (NCBI): domain Eukaryota; kingdom Metazoa; phylum Arthropoda; class Insecta; order Coleoptera; family Cerambycidae; genus Aromia; species Aromia moschata. Next base: position 1,432,387 of record JAPWTK010000077.1, on the reverse strand, counting down.
TAAAATTTTGGCTACCAGCCAGAATGATTGAATTACTACACACTACAATAAAAATAAAAAAGCAAGGTTGACAATACTAAAATTACACGACGCTATCGAAGACAGTCGTTTATTTTGAGATGAGTTCGAAGGGTGATGATTTTTTTATTGGAAATTCAGGATTTGTAGTTTTGTTTTCTATAACACAACACATCGTAACAAAACTACGTCTATTAACCCGTTTCGGCCGAAAACGCCACTCCCTGTACATCGCTCTTCAGCGCCTCATAATTAATATTATTTGCGACAGAAAAAATTTGACAGGGACTTATTTTTGAAGTTTAAGATGTGCCCTTGCCGATGGTGTCCATGAAATGCCTCCAAAAAATTATTAATAATGAAAAAAAAGCAGTTTAAAAAAAACACGATTTTTTTGCACATTTTTTTAAATCAAATTTTCAAGGGGTTTCCGGTCTGTAATGGACCTGGAACCTCACTAACCGGTGGAATAAATGTTTGAACTTTAAGTATACGTGGTTTAAAGATCGATTTTTCCCTTATGCGTTCAAAATGGCGTCTGAACTGCAAAATGTTTGTGTAAAAATTGAAGAATTTTTTTGTTGGAAAATGATGCACTTTTACAAAAAATTGTTAAGAATAAAAAGTTCTTAAAATCACACAAAGAATTACTCAAATCACTCAAAGATTTAAAATCAGTCAATTTTTGCAAAATTTAAAAAACTGCTAAAAAAATTCTGAAAAAATTCCAGTGATCTTTGAGTGATTTTAAGAACTTTTTATTCTTGACAATTTTTTGTAAAAGTGCATAATTTTCCAATAGAAAATTATTCAACTTTTACGCAAAAATTTTGCAGTTCAGGCGCCATTTTGAACGCATAAAGGAAAAATCGCTCTTTAAACCACGTATACTTAAAGTTCAACATTTATTCCAATGGTTAGTGAGGTTCCAGGTCCATTGCAGACCGGAAGCCTCTTGAAAATTTGATTAAAACAAAAAAAAACGTGCAAAAAAAATAGTTTTTTTTTTAAATCTGCTTTTTTTTCATTATTATTAATTTTTTTGGAGGAATTTCATGGGCACCATCGGAAAGGGCGCATCGTAAATTTCAAAAATACGTCCCTGTCAAATTTTTCTGTGGCAAATAGCATTAGTTATGAGGCGCTGAAAAGCGATGTACCGGGAGTGGCGTTTTCGGCTAAAGCGGGTTAAGAAACACGAGGTGAAAACAATATGTTAATTAAACGAAAGGTTGTTGTTCTCAAGCATTTGTAAAAGTTTAAGAACCACCATTTGTACTATCACTGTTTTGAATTAGTTTTATATTCGAGATAATGCAATAAACTATTTTGTTACTTAGAACACGTTAATTTTGCCGAACGGGAAAAATAAAATACTTATCTTGGAATATTTTTATTAAATTCGTTTACACAAGTGACACGACACTTTTATCTGTTTATGTTAAATATTATTTCGTCAAATGAAGCAGCGTTTTCTCTACGCGATGATCTCGTATAAAGCGAGGATCATTAAGCCTTAAGGGGGTAGGTGCAATTCGGGAATCCGTTTCTACTCACCTACGTTGAATGTGATGAGTCTAGGAATGGTAGTGTCTCTGTCCCCTGAGTCTTCTCGGGTCCTGAGATAGCTGTTCATCATTCTGGTATACTCGTCCAGGCTAACGTTAATCTGCAAACGAAACCGAATAATATTTACTTAAGGCATTTTTTTTCAGACTTTCTTTTGTTTACATTGAAAAGCTGACGCACCATTAGCCTACTGTACACAGACATACAAGAAAATACGATTAGTATTTTCGACAGGAAAATATTTGGATTTTAAAGCCACACTTTTTAAATAGAGGCTTAGTAATCATGTAATCAATTTATTTTAGAAAACGAAACGGATTGTTCTTCTAAATTGTTTTTATTAACTTCCCGCCACTGGGCTCGACGTATTCAACGGATATTGACAGATATTGTTTGTGAATAACAGCATCCGACAACATGAGGTGCGTAAAAAAGATCCCCGCTTTGAACACCTATTCAAATTGTTATTCGAGTAGAATTTGTCGAAAACATGAGAATAACTTGGAGAAATATTGTAGCCAAATTAAATTGGCATCGATTTGTTTACATTTAATTATACTTTCGAGTGCTGTGTGTTTTTAATCTGACTAATCCCGATGTTATTTATGTCTTCCGCATTAGATTATGACGATTCTATTAAGCGTTTTATTTAATTAAATCAAACAAAACTTAAACTGCACGAAATGTAAATAAATCGAGAAAAAAAAGTGTGTATATCAGCCATCTATTTAAATATATTCGATCACTATTTCCTAAAAAATTCTTTCAGGAAGAGATCATCATCGTCTTATATAGACGTTCTAGTTTCAAATTCGTAGAAGCGCTTAGCGAAGTACCCAAAACTGTATTTTGATGTAATGGGAATAAATCAAGTGTGATGTCAAGTCAATGCCTTATCCAGCGCAAGTGACTTAATATTTTAATCTTTAAATACCTGTTGCCGAGTATCTCAAGGCTCTGCTAGCGAAACACCCTAAAGGTATACATTTTTTAAATGAAATACCTACATACTTGCAAAGTTTTTAAGTATGATATGGTTAGTTCACATGACCTGCCAAAAGTTTACGGTATAAGTCGAATTACTGATATAAATGAGTCAGAGAAACTTATTAATGGTCAATATTTAGGTAACTCGTAGGTATAGCCATTAAATTTATAGTTGAAAATGTCCGTTGGTGATATAAAATTTTACAATCGTCTACTCTACTACACCTTTATTATTGGCGATACTCCTACAGAGTCTTTGTGAGTATTTTCGTCAGCATAAAACTATAAAAAAAATGCTAAAGCTATTTCTTCGGTATTCCGCACATATGTTTGAATTCTCAAAACAAATAATGTGAGGCACTAGAAGTGATTTAAAAAAAACTATAATCAAATATCACGGGTAACAATAATGCATTCTTAAGGCTTTATATGCGTTTATAGAAAGCGCAGTCTGATTGAAAATCTACTTAAGATTAAAAAAAATTAAGCTTGACTGTGTTCTGAATACCAAAGCAAATATACGAGGTGTGTAAATTAAGTAAAAAGACTGGCAATGTAGTGCCCGATCTAGCAATACTGCGGAGACGGGGCTTGGAGGGGCGGTAGGTTAACAAGTAATACACCTCTAGTACAAGTTTGAACTTGTTCGAGTCATTCGTTTGTTTTTTGTGACTGTTTTCGTACACCGTTTTTTTCTAGTGAGTTTTAAAAGTTAATTTTGAGCAACGGTGTGCTATCAGGTTTTGCTTCAGACTTGGACACAGCGCAACGGATACTTTTGCAAAACTTCAACACGCCTACGGAGTGTTTTTTCAAGAGCCCAGGTTTATCGTTGGTTTAAGGCATTCTCAGAAGGAAGAGTGTCGATTGAAGATGAACCACGCAGTGGAAGGCCTTCATCTTCAAGAACCGATGAAAATGTCGATGGAATACGGTGTGTTCAGTTCGTCGGTTGACAACAAGAATGATCGAGGAAAAGACATCAGGAGAGAAAGGTGTCTTGACTTTTTGGAATCGATTGAAAATGATCCCCATTTTATGGACGTGTCATTACTGGTGATGAGAGTTGGGTGTTTGAGTACGACCCGGAAACCAAGCGCCAAAGCATGGAATGACACACTTCAAGCTCTTCAAGACCCAAAAAAACAAGAATGAGCAAGTCGAAGATCAAATGCATGCTGATTTGCTCTTTTGATAGCCAGGAAATTGTCCACAAAGGGTTTATGCCTCCAGGCCAAACAATAAATCAATACATTTACAGAGAGTTTATTGAAAAACTTCGAAAAAGGGTCATGCGTGTGAGACCATACATCAAAGACAACTGAATGTTGCATCACGACAATGCGCCTTTACACAGCCATTACAGTAAATGAGTTTTTAGCCAGTAAAAACATTCCTGTGGCTCCTCAGCCTCCTTATTCGCCTGACTTGAGTCTTCGTAGTTTTTTTCTTCTTGAGATTGAAAAAATCACCTCAAGGGATGTCATTTTGGGACCATATAAAACATTCAAACGGATGTAACCGACCAGCTGGTGGCTATTCCACTATATGAGTTCCAGCACTGCTATGAGGAATGGAAGAACCGTTTCCAGCGCTGTGTGGCTTCCCAAGAAAGTAATTTTGAAGGAGACAATACTGAATTGTAATTCCATTACAATAAAAAAATAAAAAATCAGTCTCATTACTTAATTTACACACCTCGTATATGTAGGTAATCCAGGACATTATTTGCAAGAACGTATCGGAAATATGCAAACGACGAGGCGTGACAATTTGGCGGCGATTTGATATTACGATGGCGCCCTCAAATGAAAACAAACGTTCACATTAAAAAATTTTATATTTATGTGTTTTTTATCCTATTTCGACGTCCGGCAGTGGGCATCTTTTGCATAAGAAAAATATGAGTAACGCGAAATATTTTGGATTCCCGAAAAATGACGAGTTTTCGCAACGCCACGTGCCCTCGCAAAGTTCAAATTGGGCACAATTGCGTTTTTTACGGGTACCAAATTGAATTGCCGGCGTGTTCTTGCAACGGCATTAGAGTTTTTTTCTAGGAAGTATGTGGCACTATCATAATTGTGTTTTAGACTACTCGGTAACGCTTCACGATAGTATGGGGTTCAAAAATTACATGGAAGGCTATTATCGCACTTATTTTATTGTTTTCATTTCGGATCGCGTTAGTCATGTTATCCACCGTAAATGTTTAACAAATAAAAAACGTATTAGAGACACTGTGAGTAACACCGAACACTTCCTAGAAATATCGACGTGTTTCTGAAAACTAATTGTTGGCATTTCGATGGTCATTAACTTAAATTGATTGTTTTCTACCTTCCTACGCTAGAAAATTCTTCTTGAATTGCTGGAATATTTCAAAACATCAGTTTAATATTTTTCCGCCTTTAGTGCCTTTTGGATTAATGAAGATTTAGTTGCTCAAACCATCATCTTTGCTGCTACGTAATTCTATTATTGATCTGCAAAATCTTTGACAGGAATCCGTATAACAGAAGTATATTAATCTCGTTTACATAAAAATGTATTTTTTATAGAAACGATTTTGTCGGTGTTTGTAAAATTCCGGCCGCCACAATCGGAATTTCTGTCCATTGACAAGAAAGACCATATGATTCCATTCAGTTAGTTTTCCTTTGTGGCGCCTTAGGAATGCTTTTCAATTCTCTTAAAATCAAATATTTATAATTTACGAGCGTCAAACTGTATATATTTATACAAGGAATGATGAATGAAGTGGTAAAATGTACTACCGACCATGTTCATAACAATAACACAGCTTGATATATGGGGGTGTGCTATCTATAACCGATTCATTATTAAAATTCGCTATTTAGGCTAATACCCCAATTACAAAATATTTATAGATTCGCTAAATCGGGCGTGCGTATTTCTTTAGAATGTCCCTTATTTATTTATTTATATTCAGGTCGGTGTCAAACGGAACATTGAAAACAGAACAAAACTAAATCATATTTACTTAATGTATGTATTCCATAGTTACGTAATATATGTATATATTTTGGTATTCCTACAACTCTTCTGCGATCGAATAATACAATAAAAAATAAAAATGCGACACTCCAAAATTTTGTGTACACCGCAGAGGCTGGGGATTTTACTTAATGATTATGATAAATATTGCTAATTGGCTGGTTAGGTTTTAGTACCGTATGTAAATATAATGAAAGCAAAGAGGATGTAAAAATAATAATAAATAAATTAGTCGTTTTTTTACCAACAAAAAAAGAGATGAGACAAATACGCCGCTTGTGCCTTGAAAATCCGTAACAAATTTTATCAGATCGACAACAATGGTTCGTGATATTGGCACACACGGATGCAAAATGGACGAAATTACAGCTTTTTCGGTTACGAATAGCTTTCTTATGACACATGCATAATATTAACAAGCAATGAAAATTCCCATAGTTGACATTTTTTTTACTTGTTCGTTATAATTATAAATAGATACAAGCTTGTATTTTATTGTATACCAGATATATTTATTGGGTATTTTATACCAGTTATTTTATTATAAATATATTAGTAACACCGTGTCGTCGGTTTTTGGAAACTAATCTGTTGAAAACCACCACATCGAATAAAATTTTACATACATTTACTGTTTTTTTTAAATTTAATAACGGAAAAAAAATGCAAGAGTAAGGTCACATCACGCTGTTCTTATCCCAAAACTTTTCAAACTTCTTACGACTTTCAAATTACAAATTCATTTTTTTTTAATTGTTATTATTTCCATTTTCAATTATCGCAAATTAACTATTTTTTTTTAAGAATGACAAGATCCAGAATGTCACACGGTTAAATAACAGCAAGCAAGGCAGAAGGCTGTCTTGGCTTTGGCTTTGGCTTTGTTAGGTCTGTTTAGACGAACTACATATATTGCCCAAGCGTCCTGTTTCCGTTTCTATTTCTATACTCAAAATATCTAAAGAGGTTCTGGGGCTAAATGGTGCAGTACACAGCAGAATAGAGCGAGTCGGTATTTCTACAGGTTGACCCGGTGATATGGAATTCCCTAAGGTAGGGAAATACCTGACGGTACCGGAAAGATTGGCTGGCTTATTAATATGGCGGGGGAGCGGGGCAATGTTTCTCTTACCCCTCGCTTGATCGTGAATTTGACAAAACCATTTAGTTAATTAAATAAAACAACGCACTAATAACGTATTTAAATGCGTGTGAAAAAGACCAATTAGATCGTCCAGTAGATCAAAAAACCAATGATCTGTTCAATTATATTTTACATTATTAAAGTTGTTCTTAAGTTATGTGTTATCGCAGGATATTTTTTAAAAAATGACCCTTAAAGGAGAATCCTTGTTTAGTATTCCTTTAATACCTAAGTAATTACAGACCTGGAAAGAATGATCAAAATGCTTAAACATTTTTACAAGTCTAAGGCACTAGATGGAAGATCTCTTTGCGGAAGAAGATGGTACCGTTTGAGGCCCAGAAGTTGCAGATCTAATGTAACATTATTCGCATATCTCCTTATGTACTACTTAGGTATAGTACATAAGACTTTAAACGCGTTTTTTGAAGTATGATATGTCAAAATCTACTGGATAGATCGTTTGAACCGTAAGAAAGTTAATTTATTAGTTAGAACCAAGGGTGTAGCCAGTATTTTTCTTTGGGGGGGGGGGCGGTCCAATGCAGATTAAACAAAAAAGCAAAAAAAGTCATTGGAGGCAACGGCAAGCGCAATCCCCCGACTCTTTTTGTTTTTACTTGACCATTTGGGGGGGGGCGATAAAAAAATAGTTCAGTACCTAGCTTAAAATCATCTATACATGGAAAATACCTCGATCTAATAGTAAAATGTATGATTTTGGACACGCTGAATCCGAATTTCATATTCATAAAGTCCAAAAGTGGTAGGAGTATTAGATAAGTCATTTTTGACAATTTTTTTTTGGTTTTTAGACCATATCTGGAAAAAAGGATTTTTTGTCTAGAAGTAGCTACTTTTATGTTTGTTGACGTCCTGACTTTGTGTTATTGGATTATGAAGTCTAAAAAAATTAGGGCAATTAAAACGGGCCATTTTTTGATAATTTTTTGTCACCTAGGAAATTAATTAGGTAGGTTTAAATTACTAGGGTTCCGATTAATTAGGCAATTAAAACCAGATATGTTAGGTTTACAGTTGTTAGGTTTGGTGCTAATCACCTTAGGCTATGTTAGGTTTAAAGGTCATGCTGCCAAAAAAATGCTAAAAAAATTGTCAAAAAATGGCCAGTTCTTACAACACAAATCTGTACTTTGGGATCCCAATAATCGAAATTATGATGTGAAAACACATAAAATTAGCTACTTCTAGAAAAAAAAATCCTTTTTTCCAGATATGGTCTAAAAAACAAAAAAATGGTCAAAAATGGCTGTTACTAATACTCCTACCTCTATTGGACTTTAAGAATATAAAATTCGGATTCAGCATATCCAAAATCGTAAAGTTTACTATTAGATCGGGGTATTTTCTATTTTAAGCTAGGTACTGAACTATTTTTTTTTTTAATTTCTAATTATAGTCGCCATTTTATGGCCGCCATTTTGAATTTCGAAATTTTCCCAAAAATGGCTATCGTTTATTTGAAAGCTCTTGAGTATAGGAACATTTTGAAACCTTAAACGTATTTTTTCCTTGTTTCTACTTTTGGAGAGAACGGAGTCCCGTTTGACATGGAACGTCCCATATATTTTGTATTTTCAATAATTAAAAACGGTTTCAGAGAACTACAAAGACTCGTCGACTGTTGTAGATATAAAAAATATATATAATTCGAAAGCTCTGACATGACTGTGTAAAAAAAATAGTGTAAAAAAACAAGCCTCTGCATCCTCCCTTATCTCTTCCGGTCCCAATGGGACTATATATACTGTAAGTGACTGTTTTCAAGTCAAATGTTCGTCTTATAAAAGAAACCCATTGGGATAAAAACATCCCCAATGGGACATACAGGTCTCAAATCGAAAATAAGCAAATAGAAAAATTTAAAAATTTCATACTGACTAATAAAAATTCTCGCAATTATTTTTAGCGCCAAAAAAACTGGGATCGAAAGGGTTAACGGCGGTGTTGTCTTTTGACCCGGTCTCCCCCAGGCCGTCGGCCAGGTGTACCACGCGGAGCCGTACCTTCGATATATCCGGAAGAACGTTGAGTCCGAGGTCTTGCAGCAGGCCGTGGTCGGCTACGGAGACGGCGGCACTTAGCACTAGCACAAGACAGAGTGAAGTCCACGGCGCTATCTTAGCCCAAATATTGCGGCCCATAGCAGGGGCCCGAAGCCGGCATCGGTTCGAAGGATGCACCTGACACTGCGACGTATGCACTTGCAACTTGCACCGGACCGGACCGCGTGGTGATTGAGTTTACGCGGGACCTGCCGTTGGCTCGCACCAGTATGCGATGCGATGCTGTTGTGTGACTACTCACGCGCCACTAGCCACTCGCACTCTTTATATACGAGGAGGGGAACATGCTTTCTGGAAATATTGTACCTAAAACACCCCGGATCGGGGGTTCGACCCGGAAAAAAGGCATGCCGCGCGGGGCGACTCCAGGCTCTCGGGGAGGATCCGGTACGACTTTTACCGGGTCCCACTCGGGGAGGGGAATCACCTCTGAGACTCCTACCACGAAAACGAACGCCGGTCTATGGCTCTTGTCTTCAGGCGATGGCTTGTACCGGCGGATTCCCATTGTTGGTCTCCCAGTTCGGCCAGAAGGAACACCAAACTTTATACAAAATAAAAAGTCTTCTTCTTAGACACATGGTAAAACCAGAGAAAAGGAATTGTTTAAAATAGATAACTCAGAAAAATGTATACATCAAATTTTGGTAGTTTGTCTTCACATAGTTTTCTTTCATTTTAACTAAATGAAATTGTCTCCTTGTGAACTCAAAATTAATAGTTAATTCCCTTTTGAAATGATAATCGTATTTTTTTGTATAAATTAAAAGATGGTCGCCATATGAAATATCAACGTAGGGGTGAATAAAATTGATCCAGACCCTTTTATACGCTGTTTTTCAAAATGTACGCACTATATGGGAATTTTTTTTTATCATTAAATTTCTGTGAAAAACGGGTTTCATGAAAACGTCATTTCAGTTTGAGATTAAAATTAAGAAATGTAAAAATCGTTTTAATTGTAAAAATTTCGAAAAACCGTAGGTACTAAAGAAAAATAATATCTACATATACACCTAAATTTTAAGTCGATATTCCACAATGTAACGACTTCCATTTTCTTTTTAATTCTAAACCAACAAATATTTTTATTGTCTGAAAGTAGTTAAGATGTATTTTATAATTAATATAACGGTCTTGTGAAATGACAAATTCGTCTATTTTCCAATTAAAAATATAATTTTTTAAAACTATTCATTTTTAGGTAAAAGAAAAAGTTTTGTGCATTTTACATTTTATGTTACAGTTCAATATGACTTCATTCATGATTTTCACAGTTTTCTTTCATTTTAACTGAATGAAATTGTCTCCTTGTGAACTCAAAATTAATAGTTAATTCCCTTTTGAAATGATAATCGTATTTTTTTGTATAAATTAAAAGATGGTCGCCATATGAAATATCAACGTAGGAGTGAATAAAATTGATCCAGACCCTTTTTATACGCTGTTTTTCAAAAAAGTACGCACTATATGGGAATTTTTTTTGTATCATTAAATTTTTGTCAAAACGGGTTTCATGAAAACGTCATTTCAGTTTGAGATTAAAATTAAGAAATGTAAAAATCGTTTTAATTGTAAAAATTTCGAAAAACCGTAGGTACTAAAGAAAAATAATATCTACATATACACCTAAATTTTAAGTCGATATTCCACAATGTAATGACTTCCATTTTTTTTTTATTCTAAACCAACAAATATTTTTATTGTCTGAAAGTAGTTAAGATGTATTTTATAATTAATAAAAATGGGTCTTGTGAAATAACAAATTCGTCTATTTTCCAATTAAAAATATAATTTTTTAAAACCATTCATTTTTAGGTAAAAGAAAAAGTTTTGTGCATATTACATTTTATAAGTTACCGTTCAATATGACAGTGAACTATGCCTTGAAATAATATCATATATATAATAATATCAAAATCACATTTGCAACAACCAAAATAACGACAAATTTTTCACTTTAGTTTGATTTTCTGAGGCATTTTTTGCAATTTGTTGTTTATTAGTATGTTAGGTTAGGTTAGGTTAGGTTAGGTTAGGTTAGGTTAGGTTAGTTATATTAGAATCTATAAACGAAAAAAGGTGAAATTTCAGTTTCAGAAAAAACATTTTTTTGAGTAATATTTTCGGGATTTTTTTGATTTTGCATTCTGTTTCAGGATCATATATTCTTCTGGTTAGATCAATATTATTCTTCGAAAAAATCGAAACCGCAAATATGAGGGATATATTTCAAATTGTCCTGTCGCACTTTGGGTTTTCACATCATGTAGTTTACAAGGTATTCTACATTTTTATATGTCGCTTTCTATTAAATTTCTCATTTTTTTTAGTAATAAGTATAACACTGATGTAATTTTCTGTTAAAAATCGATTATATTTACATATAGATTAACAGCGACTGCCGTTTGAGTTATTTTCACCTGTACTATTGACAGTTTACAATTCTCTAGCGGTTCAATGCATTTTTATCACGATTATTTAATAGTTTCACTCTTTCCTATTCCCGCTTTTTATAAATTACACAATATACGAAAATAACCAATAAAATAAACATTTGAAATTCTTAGAAAAAATCTAGGTACAATATAGGGTGTGTGAGTCATTCTCATTATTTAAATACCAAAATATAGACAGACAGTGGCGCACGGACGTTTCATTTCTATATCTCTATACAGTGGAGGCCCAGTTTTTTGTTGTCTTAATAAATATGTTTTATGGTTATATTTTATTTTACAAAATTTGCTACGATAAAACCTCATATTTTCTGTTTGAAAACGCGATGCGCATAGAATGTGACATTTGTTTCTTCATGATCCTGTTCTTAATTGCAAAAATAGTACCGACCGTTACAATTAAAAACAATTAAATTAAAATAAATGCAATCTTGTAAAAAAAAAGTTATTAACACAAGGTCATTTGCCCAAAAGAGTGATGAATGGCAGATGATTTTTTTTTTTAAATAAAAACAAACAAAAAAATTCCCCGCAAAAGGTGAGTCAGAATAGTTCCTATAAAGTCATTAAGAAAGTATATCTAATCGTGTCATGTTTCATACTACAAATTAAGAAAATCATTTAACCGCAACTGTAATGCCACAAGGAATTATTTTTTTTTGCGAAACGAAAATAACAAGCACGTATCAGTTATTGTTATTTACATATATATATTGCCGGAATCGTATCTTTCTGTTTTTATGCAATAATTAAATATTTATGAGTTGCATATTTACACATTTTACGAAATACATTAAAAATATACCTTTAACTTGTTAACCTTTGGTCAACATTTTTTAATTTATTTCGTGGTTAATTTCAGTTTGGATTGATTGACCGTTAAACGCAGAATTATTTGCCCTTTGTGATTATAGTGTACCGCCTATGCACGAAAGAATGCGATGGTTTTTGGAAGAGTAGGTGTCGCATTATCTCTATAAAATATTCCTAATTTCTGCCGACTGAAGATGGGGAAGAATTTTAAAAGCCATCAATCAAAAAATAATTTCGCAAAACGTAAATACGGGAGCAACGAAAATAAACCGTGAAGAAACGAAAACATGGGAAAAAAAGTAATAATACCGTCTATTTTTTTTATCGTTCCATTTATTCTGTCACATATGCGTCGGTTATTATTTTTACCTTATTTTTGTTATAGGTCAGCTAATAGACCACATAAATATATCCGTTATTTGCTAAATTTGAAACGCAAGTTTTGTGTGGGAGATACCTAAAGGACTATGGCCCCCAAATGTGTATACTGTAAGCGCCAAAAATTCGTAATACACTGCTTGCCAAAAAATAGGATCAACAAGTAATTAAGGCAATAAAACATATTTTCTCTTTTTCTGTAACTGAAAAATCGATCGTTTTATATAAATGCTATAAATCAATCAATCTCTATGAGACTTAAGATGTTTTCATCGATATCTGAAAGTCATTTAAACACAACCCTTTATTAGAATATTAAAAAATGAGAAATTTCTTATTTAATCTTAAAGTTCTAACATATATCGAGCTTCGTCGTAAATCAGATTGCGGGCCATGCGTTTTGTAGAGCAGTGTTTGATGAACTTTAAGGTTAAATTTTGTAATGACGTAAAAAGAACACCGTTGCGTAAAACGTCGATATTTAAACACATAAAAAAGCGTAAGTAAATACTTAGGATCACAGTAAATAGAGCACTTAAAAACTAAATAAATATAAACTAGGTGAGAAATTGTATTCGAGCGTTGCCGAAACCAAGTCCAGTATAGGCCACGAGACTTTACCAGAAATATTTCTTCAGGAATTCAGAAAAACAAACTGTAAAAACAATGTATGGTTCCGGTAATTTTTAATGTTATTTACTTATTACGTTATTTCCTTTCTTCAGCTAGACAGAAATTAAATGTGCCATTTCAGGCAGTTAGCATTAATTCCAGGTCTGTCTGTCTCACACATTACTTGAAGTATTCAATTTAGGCCTTAAGTGGACAAACGTCCTTACAAAGGTCGTTTTATTGAGCACATTTTTTCAAAAACGTGATATAACCGCGCTTTTAATTACTTCAGTGCTAAATCAAATCATAATTACTTGTAATAAAGCACATAAATTAAGAAAACACATTTGCAACAATGAATGAAATGCACTCAGTCTCCCATTGTGTTTGTATTTCGATTATTCGATCAACTCGGCCGTTTCTATCAACAGTTAAGTTGATTTGTCGTGGCCGTCGCAAATCTACGTAGCAACAGAGTTGCGGTGAATCAAGGTATGATTACCTGGAAATTTTATTTTTGAACGTATTGTCAACAAAAAAAATTATATACTGAATTTCTTCTCATCATTATTTTTAGTTATAAAGTTGCTTCATAATAGCGATTAAAGCGTGCCTTGAAAGTTATCCCGGTACTATACGAGGGTCGTTTGTTAAGTAGTTAAGGTAATATTGTCAATATTTAGAGAGCATTTGGAGGAAACTGAATTATTGAATACAAATTATTTGTACAAAGTATATTACCGCAATTTCAATGGTTAGATGCGAGTTAAAGTAAAACATTTGAAGTAATTAATTCAATATTAGTTTCACCATTATTAATTCATATACCAACAGATTCCATGAATGTTGGTTAAATATTATTTGAGAGTTTAAAAAACTTATTAAATTAATTAATTAATGAAAAACCTAGGATTTGAATTGAACTCGCACGATCCCAGCGAAATTGTGACACAAGTAAAAAAATATCTTACCTTTTAGTGCTTTGTTTACTGAATTGTTGTACAAGTCAAATCAAACTGTCTAGTTCGATTTGTAAATTAAATAAGCAAAATAAAACTCGATATTAATAAAAGCGTCGTTATCAACATTCTTTTAGAGATCTCATACGTTACATTTCAAAAGGAACTGCAAATAAGGCCACCCACAAGTGCTCATCTCTTAATCCCTACCGCTTTACAATCCATATACAGTGTGGAACAGCCAATTGGAATAAATTCAGTAGCTCCATTATTATGCATTTTTTTAGAAAATTCTGAGACACGTCAATTTCTAATTCTAAAATGAGATCTTGCGTTAACTTGCATGCATTAACTTTCTCAGGGTTTTGCGTGTGTAGTTCCCTCATCCAGTGAGGATTTTCTCTCGACTAGTAACGACAGTTTTGACGATTAACATGGCCCATGAAGTGTAAATGTAGGTTAATCCGAAAATAAAACATTTTCTATTTGTAAAGTATTGTCATCTATCATTTGCATCATTTGTTCACAAAAGAGAATTCGTTTATCAAATTCTGTCTCCGTAACCAATCATCTGCAGAATCGTTATCTTATTCATTTCTGTTAGGTAAACCATCTCTCTGCATTGCAACACGAAAAAACTAAAGCAAAAAGTTTAACACCGATAATTGTTAACTACTGTTACAATGACAAGCACGTTTCTACGTAATTTCACTAAAGCTGATACTGGCCAACTTCTTAAATTTCAGGTTTGTTTTTTTGCTGCTTGCTCGTTTTTGTCGTTCGATTGTCAAGCAAAAAATTGTACGTATTTATTAGTAAGTTTTTATCTTATAGTAGGGAATGTCGGCAACTACAGACATTTATTTTTTGCTATTATTAACATTTCAGAACCTAAAATTGACAAATAGTGTTACTTATAAAAGTTTTATTTTAATGTAACGAATTTCTTACGCTGGAGAAACTTATCTTTTTTTCGTGTTAATCTCTGCAATAAAATTGAAAACAATAGTAGTTTTGAATAGAGAATGAAAAGACCTTTCAAATGAAGTATCACAAGCCCCTACTTCCAATTTGAAAATGTAGGGGTTGTAGCTGTCACCTGAAGGGTGTTGAATTTAGGGATGGCATTTTTACGTCGCAAGATGTCATTTTAGAATTAGAAATTGATGTCTCAGCATTTTCTAAAAAAAAAAATGCATAATAATGGAGCTACTGAATTTATTCCATTTGGCTGTTCCACACTGTATACATATCATACGTATGTCAACTGTCTCTAGGACTTTGTTTAGGAGAACGTAACAATCGCACCCCGTATCTGCAGTCACTTACACAAATGCCGGAATTATTTATATTTTCCATATGTTTATATTATTCGTCAATCATAGGGTGTGTATATCTTAATGCATTGGGCATCGAATTTGTAGCATGTCGGTAGCGGTATCGTGTATCAGTCGGGTATGAGGTTACATACATTAAAAATACCATAATATACGCATTTGAATATCCTTGAAATACATCTCTGTTTGTAAATACATATCTTACGATCCTGAAAGTTTGTTAAACCTCGGCAGATCCGTGAAGATGATTCGACTGGACCCCGTCGATACACCGGGGGTTCAATTCGAATATCTGCCGACTAACGGATATCCGGATCGGGTCAGTTTGGGAAAATACTTCTCTCGCGTACACCAGGAAGTTGAGTATTTGTGAATGCGGAAAAAAAATGTATCGTTCATTCACTAGTCTCGTAGTGTTTCATTCTTAGACCGACCAGGTGGATATGACTCGTGAATGTTGGCTAATTTGATTTTTGATTGGTTTTACATTAGAGCCAGTGGCGGGTAAATAAAAAAAATTGCCGCAAATATTGAAATTAGAAACAATAATTTTCGGTACGAGTCAGCTTTTTGATCATTTTTATATTAATATTATCCGATTTCTGGAAGAGTAGGTTAGAGTCACTCCTCAAAAATACCATAAATATTTTCATAACAGGATTTATCTTTTTTCTCTGAGATGACTGATCAACACGCAGTGCCTCCAAGCTTCTTCAGCTAGAAGTCGGTCTTGGAATCACTTTTAAGAAAACCTTTCACTGTAATGAACGCGGATTATGTTGCCAGTAAACGAAACCTCACCAACAATAAATACATAGCTACCTATATAATGCCATTATTGAATATTTAGACGCAAGTGTACCATAAAGTGTAAAATGAAGACAGCGTTAGTCAAAAAGCCTGCATCGTATGGCGAAGTTTTTATTTGGTATCCATTTTTTTAATTGCATTTGCCATTCAACTCTGCAACAATGTCATTCAAGAAAAAGTCAAAATGTTGACTATCTTTTCGAAAAATATTACCTACCATTTTTTCCACATTTCGTGAAGTACGTATATTTTGTGCTACTTTTTTTGAAGTTTACGCTATGAATCTGAAAAATAGAATAAATAGAAAACCATGTATTTTCCATTATTTTTCATCTTTTGTGCTACGTCATTAACCTTGACGAGTCGCCAGTGGTTAACGTTGACAATGTTGAAATGTTCCTAGAAGGAAATTGGAGTTAGGAAGAAGGAATAGGATTGGAAAGTGTACGCTTACGTTAAAAAAAAATTAGAGCGTGTTCTACGCTGAAACTGGCAAACCCTTTCATTTCGAAAATACTGGGCGTTAGCAAATAACAAAATCCTAGTCTCCAACCGTTATTTCAATTCTCTAACTAGTTGTATTATGTACTGGAATATTGGAGCTATAATAGCTAGAGTAATGTTTTATTAAGAATTTGTTTTTTATCAAAATGTTAACGAATACTCGTTCACAGGTCAGATTTTGAAGATATTAATCTTCTACATAATCATGATAAATGTAAAAAATATGTAAAAAAAAAAACTCATTATCTATGTTACTAACCATTTTTATGAATCTGCTTTATTATTTTTGCACTTTTAATTCGTAATTTTACTAGTAACAAAGAGATCTTGGTAGATTCATAGAATTGTTTAGTGGCTGTGAGAAGTATAGAACGCGGCATTAGTTACATTAACTGCTCTGATTCATCACTATCACGCAGAGAACCCTACGATGATTGCTCTGATCCGTGTTGGATCCGACGAATTTTAATGAGGGAGACTTTTTTGGAACTCCCGATACCAATTCAGTTTTTTCTTATAACGTATAATTAACATTGTGGGAAACGAGATTTGTCAATCACAATACTCACAACATTTAAAGAGGTATACGTTTTCGTAACATTTATTTTTAGATGTTATATAAATTATTACATAAAAATTGATGGACGATTTGAGCTAACATTTCTTTGTTTTTTATGTTATAAATAGATGATGAAAATGACCTTTTCTGTTTTGGTCCTGTTTCGGAATAACAGGAGCTCGAGTTGAGAAGCGGAAAATTCGCTGCGTTTGTTTATTGTTCGGACGAGATCCGTTAGGTTCCGTATTACGTAAGTGTGTGGAGTTTCCAAAAAAATCGCAGTTTTCTAACATCAACGTACGCCGCACAATCGCAGTGAGCCATGCCAAAGGAATGGGAACTCTTTTCATAGAGATGACGCTCACCTTTAGCGCAATTGCTGCAGCGGGTAAGTAGGGCAGACTGGGGCCCGTTGCCCATAGGGGCAAGTTGGAATAACGAATAATAGTTACCCACATTTCACTCCACTCTTTGGTCCAGGCAAAAGGAAAGCATTCCCAAAAGTTGTATTAAAATCAAGGAGTAACTTACCACTGTAACTGCGTTTTTGACGATTTATTTTCGGATTGAAGGAAAGGTAAGAAAAGTTTTTTACCGTTAATCTGCGATCCCGGGACCATAAAGCTGCCTTTCCACGTTCAAATAGTTCTCCTCGTCTCCTTCTCGACGATTTGCTCGAAGAATGCTCGACGTATTTGATGCGCGTAGCATAGGCTACCAAGTAAAAATTGTGTGACTCCACACCGATATCCATCTCCAGAATTTTCATAATTTGTAAAATGCTCTTCATACCAATCTTCATCCCTTCATTCTTCTACCATCACCCTTCATTCTCTTCAGACCTACACTAACGTACTTTCACTTGATTTTTATTCAAATTGAGTAAACATAGTTTCTAACGAATCTAGTAGTGTATTACAGAAGTTATAAATCAGTAGATAAGACGTTACGTAGTACCTTTCGAGCAGGTATGTCGTCGCGCCTCGACACGCTTTGGGAAAAGCGATAAATTTCAAACAAAAAAATTGTTTTCATGTATAAAACTTTTTGCCTCATATTTTAGTCACCCCTTAAGATATTCACTATCGACTATTCAGTATCGATTTATTGAGCTTAGCATAGCTGAGCTAAGCTTAGCATAGCTGAGCTAGCGTGTTGGTTAATATGTCATGACCAAAGATATTTATCTAAATGAGGTTTAGCAGCATTTGTTCTGGTTATAAATGACGTTACCAGAGATACTAACTAGCTAGTTTACTAGCGTGCAAAAATACTTAACAAACAATTAATTTAGTTATTCTTTTGATAACTCAGTTTAATGTAATCCACGTCTTTACGTGAAATAAATAGGTTTTTACAATACACTTATCTCTAATTTGCCTACCAGCCCCAGTCTCCCCTAGTTTAGATCAACAATATTGTTTATAGTCACAAACATTGAGTAACATGGCAATATGAAGAGATGCAAAATTAAAAAATCTGTGGTTGGACTATCTGTTATTGCGGAACTGTCCGCATCTGCTTCTAAAAATCAAATTCTATCTTCTACAACAACTGACCAAGTTAGGAAGTAGCTGTTCAAAGCGTAACACTCGTACGTAGGTACGATGTGTGGCATCCGATTTTTTTAGGATGCGCGTCCGAATTTTCAAGCGGACACGGATCAGGTAGGCAGACAGACGCGGCGACTGCCGCTTGGAAATACGTCGGCACGTGTTCAGGATATCTTAAAAGGTGCATTTCCGCATCCAACACGGAACACGGGGAAGTCATTCAGAAAAAATAAATAGCTCCAAATTAATGACACAACAATCCGTGTGTATAATAGGTGAACTAATTGGCGAACAATGGGCCCAGGGAAATTTTCTATTTTGGTCACAAACAAGCGCGTATATGTGAATAATTCCTAGGATGGCCGAATGGGGATTAGTTTCAGTTCCTGTTCCACAGTTATTTTTATACATAAAAAAGAGCAAGAAACAAAACGGTTTTTTGTTTGCAAATTCGCAAAGCGTGTAATATTTAGCGCCAAATAAAATGCTCGTTTACCACCACATTCTTCGCTGTCATATTAATGTGTAATTAATTGTTTAGTAAATAAGACACAATAGTCCAGTAGGCAGGGAGCTAAAATCATCAAAAACTGTTCCTGAAATATATAGGGGCTAGTTTTGGCGGTTCCCTATGTATTTTTTTGCGTAGAACACAATGCGCGGGTCCGTTGAGTTGAAACCGTCCGCTAATTTTTTAAATTAACAGTTTAAAACCATAGCAGTTTTGAATAGAGAATGAAAAGACCTTTCAAATGAAGTATCACAAGCCTCTACTTCCAATTTGAAAATTTAGGGGTTGTAGCTGTCACCTGAAGGGGGGTTGAATTTAGGGATGACATGTTTACGTCGCGAGATGTCATTTTAGAATTAGAAATTGATGTCTCAGGATTTTCAAAAAAAAATACATAATGAGCTACTGAATTTATTCCATTTAGTTGTTCCACACTGTATATACGTCCCGTCAAAAAAGGAAATGTGAAAAAAAAAACGTTTTTTTCACAAATTGTTAATTTAAAAAATTAGCGGACGGTTACAGTTCTACGGACCCGCATTGTGTTCTACGCAAAAAAAAATGCATAAGAAACCGTCAAAATTAGGCCTATATCTTTCAAGAACACATAAAAATATCTGCCCACTAGACTGCAAGTGGGTATTTAGTTTTCACAATGCTTTTTGTTTACTAACATTTTTTCAAAGATATAAACAAAATTTTCTGAAGATGCATCCAGTGATGTAAAAACGAAAGAAAATTATACGGGTATAGAAAGTTAGTTTGCAAACTATTAAGTGCAATAATAGAATGAATACGAATAATGTTCCCATTAATGCAAGATTATTGAGTACTAAATCCATGTCAATAATAAGTGCAATATTGATTTGCTGTCGCATTGTATAACAATATGCCGTGATGTATGTTATGAAACATTCCTGTTAATCTTTTTACACCATGTTTATTTGATTTTTCTGATTTTTAAAGTGCGTATTGCAAACAGTTTACGCTTTCTTTCGTGTGAAAAATTAGGGTCGCTGACTTGAAGTACAAAAACATACCCATCCTCAGTGCAACAGCGATGTTTCCTTCGACTATTAAACCGTTTTATTAAAAGCAAAGCCGTTAAATTTAACTACCTTATTTACTTACAAGATGATAATAAATCTGCATGTAAGTTGAAATTATTAATTGAAATTGATAATTATAATTTTATTCTTTCGCATGTATGTATGTGTGTACATTCGATATAAAATAAAATAACCCCGCTTAGAATTCACTAGTCACCTTATAACACATATCAACATCATAGAGTATGAAATTCAAGTAAAAAAGAGACTGTTGGATATAGAGATGCACTATTTTATCTTACGTATAAAACGTCTCCGGTCTTTGGTTTAACAAAAAACGCTTAGTAATACTTATCGAGTTCTACAAGCACACAGTTTTATACAACAATTTCCATAATTTCATAAAACGAGTTCCCAGAAAATATACACTTATATTAAACCATTAAAAGTTGATAAATTATTGATTTGTATTTAGATTGGGAATGACTTTGCTTGTTTTTTTTTATTTTTCGTGAAATTATGAATTAATCCATTTTTTCCTGTTGTCGTGTCATGAATTTATGTAAGTGCCTGAATACAGGGTGAACCAGTAAAACTGAAACAAACTAACGAAGTATTATACCTCAGAGAAATATGCGAATTTTTCAAGCTCAAAAAATAACTTTGTGAAAAGTATTACTCATCAAAATCAAACTCATTACTTTTTGAGCTTGTAATTCTAACAGTAGCCAACTAAAACTCTGGATTCGTTTCCACTTTTTGTGTGCAATGTTCCAGCCTTTTAAATATGAACTGATAATTTTACTTTGTTTTGAAACGGAAAAACAAGTTTCCTTCTGCTCCTTGGATTCCTGGAACCGTTTTTTCGAAAACATTTACCCTTGTTTGTCTCGATAATTTCAGGTAAAAAACACACGTGGCGCTCCCTGTATTTGTCCAGGAAAAAATACGAGCAAATAAAGACTAAGAGGCCAGGATCGAAGCAAAAAAAAACGAATTAATGACTCTGGGAACATAGAATCGAGAACGGCTTCTGGAAACCGTGAGTTCCTAAGAAAAGGCCACGTTCTTATAAACCATCCCCTAGCGTTAGTCAACCAGGGGGGTAAAATAGTGCCTTGTTCTCGGAAATGAGGCTACCATATTGATTAGGCGTAAACAGAATATAATTTAGAGAACTATTACAGCGTGTTACGCTGCCTACACCTACCAGGGGCGTCTCGTCAAGGTTGAAAGGGGGCAAACCTGTTCATGCCATGTAGATTAACCAAGCCTGTTATTTGTAACATCGTTAGTATTGAACTGGTTGATAAGCCATTCGGTAAACTGAAATCTTATAAATTTCTAGTCGTTTTAGTGCAGTTTCTGAAATACATTTCGTTTTTGTTCTTGTTAGGTCTACTTCGTGAGATAAATCGTCCACCCTGTCTTTCGAATTGTGGGACACATTTCGTGTACAAATTTCTTTAGCCATTATTTCATTTAAACCATTAGCCAAAACACAAATACACTCACAACTGGATATATTACTTGAAAATTTAATTTTTTTACGCATACTTTGTACCTTTCGGGACGCCATTGGCATTTACCCCCCGCCGGTGGTGTGCACACAACGCCTACTCGAATTCACCTGCGAAATCGACGGTGGCACCACGTCCTTATCATATTGGGGTCAGAGCAAGCGAACAAACGCTACTCCTTGGTGGACAAATGACCGACGGCATGTCCTGCGTCGTTTTGTAATAAAATAATGATTCATTGAATTTACTTCACGCGTAGCTCTTAACAAGAAAATAATCGTGTGCCGACCTAAAATATAATGAAGTCATATACGGATATAGAAAAAAAGTCACCTGTACTGTACTAAAGGACGAGTCACCCGCGTATTTCGATGGGCGTTTCAGATCTGAATATGAATGTACCTGGTCATTTTTCGTTATATCACTGCTATATTTAATTTTTTTTGTTGATGTAGTAGGGGAGACCCGCGGATTTGCCACAGAACTCATGGGAGATGGCGCAAACTATAACGACCCTAAATTCTGATCACCTTCACTGTTTGCTGCTGTCTGCTGTTCTTTTTTGTTACTGTCTATACACTATGCACCGATATTAGGTCACCCTGTATATAATATTAAGGCATAACACGTATTTCCCTAGACACAGAAATAGGATATACCTACACAGAAAGTTAACAGTTCAGTGGGTGTGTTTTTTTTTTTAAAAAAAAGATCAAACAAAATCACATTTTCATTCAGAGAATTACGCTAGCTACCTACATTGATTGTTCTGATGAGCTATATGTTTATGGGGCAAACGAGGCGGTTCAAAGAAAAAATCAAAATGCCCGCTCGTTCTGCCGAACAACTGGAGTGAAATGTTACAATGTTGTCGCTAAGCTGCCATTATTAACGTTAACTGGTTGCTAATGAAATACTTTAGCACCGACAACCGTATCTATATATAACATTCCAAAGTCAATTTGATAAAGTTAATTTTTTACGTCGTTGTTTTGTTACATATTTACCGTTTATTAGAATGGGGACATATCTAGGAAGCAAATAATACAAGTTAATTTAAATTACTCCCAAATTATTACCCAAACGTAAATATTAATTCAGTTTCATCCATATCCAGGCCCATATACATACATACATACATACATATGCGTACATCAAACATTGGCCAATTATGAAAAAGGACAAATAGAAGTGCGACGACAGAAGCACCCACCTCGCTGCATCTACAGTAGTAAGTGAATAAGACCGACCCTCTCACCCCTATGCTAGTCATTAGAAAAATGTGTAGATTTTTTCCTTTTTTACAACCGGCCGGTGTCTGATTTTCACGTTTACAATCCGTTTGTCTTCTATGAAAGATGCTCAATTAAAATAAATATTTAGAATAGTCCAGTCATCTATGAGACAGATGCCAAAGTTGTTATTATCACAATTAGCCGCTAGATGGAGCCAGTACACCCAAAAGTAGAAAATAAAAAACCTATTTTAACGTGTTTTTTTTGAACCGATATTGTCTTGGTTTATTTTGCGGCAACTATAAATCGTAGACCTACTCTTTAGACAATATGGTAGATTAACAATGAACGTTCCTTTAAATTCCCGGCATGGTTTCGAAGGCCGGGTTGTGAACACCGAATACGCAAGCGAGGGAAGATCAAAGACAGTCTGCCGCGAGTCTAAAACAAGATAATTATGAGAAAATGTACATGTACATGGTCATTGTACATACAGCATCGTATCTTTTGCGTTCTAGAACTCGAAACGGCCATCTATTTTGGGCCGTTCTTTTCTGACTCATCCACCATTTTATTTTGCCAACGGAGGTGTTTGGCATTTCGATTGCCGATTATATATGCATACTTTCCTAAAGTGATTCGATTTTCCGCATGCCGAAACGCGCATTTTCCTTCCATCGGGACAGAAGTGTCTATTTTTGATTTTTGTGTGGGGTGTACCCTGTTTATCTACATTTTAAAGTCGTGACTCTAGTCGTTGGTATCGATGGTTTGTTTTTCTACTCGATATGTTTATTTAAATTAATTTATTTAGCACCAAAGGAACACCTTCATGAGATCGTCGATATCCGAATGACACATATCTACGTACCTATTGCGTTATACGTGATTAATGTGTTATATAAAGCCAAATTTTAAATATTTACTTACCCGGTACTAAAACGTTTTGCAGAATCTTCCAGGATCGTCATCGTTTTTATGTTTCGACGATGATATGCACCAGGGAATCGATTGGTCGATCATCATTAAGGCCAGTAAACCCTCCAATGATTTTAAATCACAGCCGATAGATGGCGGTTACTCCCTTTGACATAATGGTATACCTACATACATATGTGATTAATTAATTTTTTTAAAGGTGAATACCATGCATTCAATAAATCATTTAAATTGAAACAGCAAACAGTATAAACTCTGTAGATAAAATTAATTTAATAGTTATATGGAACTATGAATGCGAGTAATTGGTTGCAACCTCAGAAAAAATGTACTATAATACGTAATTGCTTCCTTTTAACATAACATAATTACTTGATGAGTAGATATTCAGTAAGTAGATTAGATAAGTATTATAATTTTATTATAGGAAATCTACATATGAAGTAATTCATAGGCAATGCAATGTGGTTTCAATGCTACACCACGCATATGTTGTTGCATTCTTTTTCTTAAAATACGAAGGAATTCAATACTCATTTTATCTATATTATATTTGTAGATTGTATTATATTTCTGAAGAATATTTTCGTTTTTAACATTTGCTGTTTCGACAATAATAATTTCAATTCGATGTTTTTCTTTGTCACTAATTATATATAATTTATGGATAAAATATCCAAGCTGCTGCTGGCATATACATTTACCAAAAAACCCTAGAGTTTGCAATCTGGGTAAACAAATAAACTTGTGTAGTACATATGTAAAATATATACATATTATTATGTAGTCGTCTTTAATTTTAAATATAAATATTATCATGTTTCACATTATGCAACCCGCAAAGCTTCCTGACATTGTCGGTTGCGCTCAATTATTTTTGTTGTGAAAAGAAATTGAAAAATTTTGAAGTAATACTGATAACAAGTAACATATTTTTTTATTTACTAGTACTAAACTCTATTGAAATTCATCCACTTATTACATAAAGTTCGGTGACGTTGTGGTGCTAAAGGTCCCCAAAAGTTTGAGGTTAAAAACTGAGTTTGGAAGACAACATTTATAGTGTGGAAGCAAAAAGGACCTGAGTGTTCCTTGTGTGTGACAGTCGAAGTGGTGACAGATTTTGGCTTTAAAATATGGCCACTAATTTTGTAAGTGTTTCTTAATTTTCTAGTTGTATTTTTCTTTCATTTCAACGGCCGGTTTGTATTGCGTAAAGACCCTTGTTAGTCCATATCAATTGAGCTGAACTTCTGTTACTTCAGCTTAGTCAATTTTTTTTAAATAATAGAGCCTTATACCTGTGATATTTACTAAAACGATGATGATAAAGTATAACAATGAATATTTGATATAAGTACTATGTACATATACATAATGATAAAATAATGTATTTTATGTTTTGCCCTTAGCTTTTTCTACAAAAGAAATGTCTAGACGAATTTTAAGAACTAGTACTATTTTGGCGCTCGTGTTTCTAAATGAAGTCCATGTATGTTCTTGATCTGGTCTTTTAATACATCGTATACCAGTCTATGCTGCTTCATAATAGTCAAACCTTTAAATTCACTTGTTTCAATTGATACGTTGAACATTGCACCACAACCTCCTGATGTATCTTCAACATTTATTATTTTTGCTCCAGGGAACTTACTTCTCAGTGTATTCATTATTTCGCTATCCGTAACCGGTCCCATAGCTTGACGGCTTGTAGAACTCAAAAACGACTAAAACAGAACCAATTAAAACAAAATAACGTAAATCAACACTTAACCTTACTTTTTCAAATGTACGTAAGTTTACAGTTGTATTTGGGAAGGAATTTCTGGTTATTTGACGAATTGTTGATGCGAGATTTCTGAATAACTTATACATTCTTTCTTCAGTAGTTAATAGATTTTTTGAGCCTAACCTCAAATTTTTACATGTTCCATATTTTCAGTTGTGTAAGAGCTTTTAAAGAGATCTGAAAGTGTACAGAAATTCGTTAAGTTTAAATTCGGTAGATGTCGCCACATTGTTTAACAAACATATCAAAAATGCATAGTAATATGTATTTGTCTGTAAAATTCTATTATGTTTTTTATGTTTATAAATCGGACAATAATATTTATCAAAGTTAATCCGCCGATCTTGTTGATGCAATTATTTACGTTCTATTCACTTGTTACTAAAAATTTGTCGATTTTAATTGAGAAAAGCCCTTTTTTGGATACATATGTACGTGATGAGCTTTTTTAATACTACCTCGTAATCATAACATAGTATAAAGTCGCTTCCCGCTGTCTGTCCCTATCTCTCTATCTATCTACTACCTATATATGCTTAGATCTTTAAAACTACGCAACGGATTTTGATGCGGTTTTTTTTAATAGATAGAGTGATTCAAGAGGAAGGTTTATATGTATAATACATGCATAATATAGTATAGAAACACTGATAATTTTAGAGGTTTCTAATCTGATGTCGTAAACCGTGCGAAGCCGGGGCGGGTCGCTAGTACTAAATAAAGCTTTTTTAATTTACAGTGATAAAAAATATACCCAATTTTAAGAAAAACAACAAGCTTGAGTAAAAGTGTTCAATTTAAAAGGGTGCCATTATAATAATGGCACTGGATACAATTAGTGTATCCTAGTTACTTATACTTTTTTGTTTTGTTTTTTTGCTTATCAGAACATTGTACGACAAAATAATGAGTCATTATTAATGACTAATAGGTATAATAAATACATACATATTTAGCTATGGTGTAGTATATATATTTATATACAATTAATACACCTGTTGAACTGTAGATTTATTACAAAAAAAAAAAAAAAAAAAAAAATAATCACGTATAAATTTGATAATGCCATTAGAATGCATAATTTGACTGTTTTTGTTTAGTATAACTCAAGAGGTCAGAAAGAAGCCTATTTTTACTACCGAGCTATCTAAATGTATTCCCCGCAACTGCTTAATTGTATCATCCCGTAGGATAAAGTTTCCGGTTATTAATATACGAGAGGAAAATAAAATGGTATCTGAAAAAGTGCGCCGAGCGCGTACAAACAGCCTATTACTTCTTTTCTTGTTTAATACACGTAAACAAAACAATGTTGAATAACGTTTCTATTTCCGTTCCCCGCCTAAATTGAAAATGTAAATAAATAGTGCCCCCACTATGCTGACGTCACCGTCTACCATTCTTGTGTTCGTTAAACATAGACGTAACGTAACCTTGATTTGCCGACCCTACGCCTGGACCTAAATGTTTACATAATTTCTGGCTCATTTGTTGTTCAATTTTATCATGTGACGAGTCGAAATTTAGTATTGACATAGTTTTGTAAGACGTACGGTGGAAATTGCGCCTGGAAAAGCGTTTTAAGCTCGCGAAACGACCAATGTTTACATGGAACTACTTTTTGCTCGCGCATGTTTTTGTGAAAGCACCCAAACAAGCTCTAATGAGGTTGGTACACTTACTGTTCCACGTTACACTGGCGCTTCAGTCGTTTAGAGAGCATTGTCGTGACTGGTCACGTCCTTAGCGGAAACGGTTTGTTTTGAAACAAAACTCCCAGTGTTTACAGTGTGTAAATATCGAACGCGAACGCGTATTTAATGCCAGAGATGCCGTCTGCTGATATGCGTACGATGAGTGCAGCCAGCCCGATCAAGGGGCCGGAATTTAACATATCCTCGAAGGATGTGGAGGGTCTGGTGTTGGAGATAAAGGAGAACCTTCGGCTCTCCGCCGCGGCGACGACGATGAAGGCTTTACCGTGCAGCCACTTGTCGAGGAAATCGTCTAGGGCATCGCCTTACCGCATTCCCGGAAAGTATTGTTGTGACGCGAACTCTTGCGGATCGAGTTGTGCCAGGAAAAACAAACGCAAACCGCCGCAAGACCCCTCGAACGAGGACCCCTACGAGCTGCTGCAGAAGTTGCTGAGAGACGGCAGCCTGGTCAGCGAGGCGGTAAGGAGGGTGAAGCTCGGCCTTACTCCGAAGCAACGATTCTTCTACGACTCCGACGATGAGTCTAGAAGCCCTGTGCTGAGATTCTTCCCTCAGGAGAACTGAACATTTTTTCATTTTATCAATCGATTAATTTATTACATAAATGTTCCTTTTTGGTAGTGAGTGATGAGTGAGCATGGGGCAGTTGCGTCAGCCAGAGTACAAGCCAAAGAACAACACAAGAAATTCTTCGTTTTTTTTTAGTTCGTCGTTTAGACTATTTCGGATATCGTGGTAGAAGTAGACGAATTAATGTTTACCAAATAAACACCTAATTGTTGCATGAAATTTGGATTGATGTATACAAACGTAATGTTATCTTTAATAACGTAACTTTAACATTGTAACATTTTTTTATCACTACTGTTTTATCGTACGTTTTTTTTTCGTCTCCTGGTTTATCTGTAATCTTAGTATTATACGCTTAAGGTTTGAATCTGAGATCATTTTACAAATGCTATTATACGCTTAAATAATCATTTTACCGGACTTAAATGAAATTCTAGTTTAGTTTAATTTAGGTTTCACATAAATTTAAATTTACTCCGTATCTGTGATTGTAATCGACTTTTATGTTATAGAAACTTAGCCTCACGCAGAAAAATTGGTTAAATATCGCGCATACCTGTCGGCAATTAAGTAGGCTTTATACAGGGTTTTTATTGTTAATTTTTTTTCACGGCCAACAGACGATTAGCTAGAGAGGATCGAGGTTTGTTTCTGTAACATAATAGAAGACTAGGTAACTTCCTGCATTCTTTACCTCCCCAGATTAACGAAATGTGCTAGTAACGAGGTTGCAGGAAAGGTTAATACAGACATGCTAAGAAATTAAACATCAATAAAGTCGAATATCTTTTAAATTCTTAAGCGTGTTTGTAAATTAGTAAATTAGATAGGTGTATAATAAGTAGCTATCAAATTTAGTTTGTAAATAATTATTATCGAGATCGGTCTAGTAGATTTCGAGTCCTATATCCCTGGCCGATCTATAAAATGTACCTTGTATAGGGCGAATGGTAATTTGGAAATATTTTAATTTAATTCCAGTTACTTTGCTTTTTTTATTCGATTGGTTAAACAAATTTGTTGGAGTATATTTAGTAAATTTAAGCATTTCTAAGTATTGTAATTAATTATAAAAAAAATGCACTAGACAGAACTGATTCTATTGCTATTCTTGTGATAATATATATAACTATAAATATATATTTGTTATGCATAAAATTCTTTACTCAATGCGAAAAAAAATGTGATTTTTCAATTTAGATTTTGCATTTGATTTTTTTGACTGTGTTCTTTAGGATTAGATCTATTGATGTGGACAAAATGGGTTTCCTAGAATAATTTTTTGTTTTTTTTTTTCAACGTCATTTTTGTATCGTTAGATGTCCTATACCGATTTATTATTACCTAGTGGTAGGTAGTTTAAACTTTTTTTTATTGCATATCTCTGCAAAGAATATGTAGTATTTATTTGATTATTTATGTACGTTTTTGTTACAATTTGCAATATATTGTGTTCATATGTATACTGTATGTATGTCTGTTCTATGACATTTTGCATGTATATCATATGTCCAAAATAAAAAAACTGTTAAACCTGTCTTTATTTTACCTGTCAGCTTTTTGATTTTAAATGCTCTTCAATGGTACCTATAAACAACTTACCTGGGTAGAGTACCATGTATGAATTTCCTTAAAACCGATTTTGGTTAGTGGACAATGAACATTATACCACTGAGTCACCAGTCAAAACAAAGACCACATATTTTCATTCTATAACAATATGAGGACATGACACTTTTTTAATCAGAAGAAAAAACCGGAATGAAATAAAAAAGCAAGTGCCGATTTATGCGTTCGGTTTCAAGATTTCAACGCATTCTTGATTTGTATTTGAAACGACCGAGTCGCTTTTTTTGTTTTGCTACAAGCGGCCATGGCAGTAAATCCATGGTCTCGTTATATGAATTATTTTACCTACTTATTTCGTTTGTTTATCAGCCGTGCTGGGATCAAAACAAAATACGAATTCGACGAAAAAAAAAAATCATTCACCTCAGATGTAATTCTTACGACTTCAGTCGTAATTATTCTCAAGGTTTTTTTTTGAGAGGTTGATAAAACCATAAAATATACAGCTAATGTTTCGCCTTTGAACGCTCCACGTGGCTAACAAAATAGAAATTACAGTACTATGACCTACCGGATACGCGGCGTAACAACACAATAACACTAGTAAATAAACTATAAACAAAACGCGATCGATAGCCTACCATTTTAGTATTTTAATTATTTGAGGTCTCGGACTTTACGGGAAAGTGGGTAATTCTGGGAACGACAAGTTTTATCGGTGCAGCTTTTAAACTGGATTTCCTATTTCCTTTTTTAGAGCTTCCTATGTGTTAAATCCAGAGTTAGCCTATTTTCACGTATTGCGAGAAAGTTAAACAAATATTTAATCTGCAAGTACTTGGGGACAAAAGACAAAAAAAAAAATAAAATGTCTTCCTCCGTCTTGGAGCAATTCAATTAAAACATATCTGCATGACATAAATACCCTTTGCCACCTTTTGTATTACTTAAAAAATCCTTGTAAAAGCTTACGCAAACAAAAAGCTAAAACCTGAATTTCTACTTATATTCCTTTGATAAAATTTATCATTCTAAAAATATATAGCCTTCCATTATTACATTATATTTATTATCATTTGACATTGAGTAAGAATTTTAGCAAAAAAAAATGTTTCAACAGTAGATTGTACTAAAGTAGATCGAAATTTGTTTGTTTGTTATGGTTTTGTCAAAACACATTTTGTAAAAGACACAAGAATGGGAAATAAGTAAAACGACTATATATTTTTAAATAATATCTTATTTTGTTAGTTTAGTTTTCCATTGTTTTTCGCTAGCTACTTTGACCTACTTACGCTCAAATATTGAACAATTTGGCAGTGACAGCCACAGTGGCGTAACCTTATCATACTCTTCGCTTATCAATTAATTTTGTCACGTTTAACGATGTATACCCAGATAATATTTGAATAGTTGTGTCCAATAAGTCTCTCCCCCTTCCCATTTCCA
Source organism: Aromia moschata (assembly GCA_029963805.1). Taxonomy (NCBI): domain Eukaryota; kingdom Metazoa; phylum Arthropoda; class Insecta; order Coleoptera; family Cerambycidae; genus Aromia; species Aromia moschata. Next base: position 1,401,234 of record JAPWTK010000077.1, on the reverse strand, counting down.
CTGTAAAAAGAAAACAAGAATGAATAATATCATTTATTGCAACTCTGTATTTTCGCGTCTGTTCATCGGAATGATGATTTTTTTCTGACGTCATTTACACGTCATGCGCAAGATAACCGTTGTTTTGATTAAATGTAATTTATATTTAGTCCGAATTATCTCCATATAAGTATTAAGTTTGAAATCGTGGGATTTCCGAGAAAGGATATGGGCGACACTAAAAAAAAATATTATATGAGGATGGGATTGACGTTATGATTATATGGCTTGGATTCAAAAACAGGCGGTATCATTCTCGCAATTTTTTTACAACGAAAAGTTTTGACTACATTGGATAAAATTGCAGTTTCCTAATTACAGGATCGAACAAGCCCCAAGTACCTTTGGTAAAAAACTGGATTCTCTATCATCAATCCCCACAAATAGCATTCCTTTAGCAGATTCATATTTAGGTACCACAGATGTGGTAAAACCCGTTTTTTTTTTTTGAGATTTTTTAATTGTTATAACAGTTGATGACAGATAAATGAAAAAGTTCCATGTGTACAAATCCAAAAAAAAAATCGCATTTGATCCTACGTTATTGTGCTAAGCTTGAGCAATAAATAAATGAAACGTTTTATCGATATATGTACCTAATACCAGTAGATAAATGGGTATTGTTAGCAAATATGTATGTAATTGTCGTATTTTCATAAGTCGGCCGCTGACAGGGCACAATCTAAGATGGCTGTGGCAGCTGTTTCCACCAAATGGGTAAGTAATTTTGATGATAAATGCAAAAAATCGTAAAAAACGAAATCTTCAAAGGAACCGTATTACATTCGTTTCATCTTTCCCAATTTTTTTTCTGTGAATAACATTTTTTCTAGTAACGTTAAAACCGTAACAGGAAGACAAGTGACAGCAATGCATCTTACGTAAACCTACGAAATAAGCATAAACAAATGTCGTTGCTCCAGTTTCTGTCAACTAAACGTCGTGTTTATTGTTTAAATAATTATTTTCTTTATGAAAACAGATTGCGAAATATTGTTTTTGTACACAGCGGAGGTTTACTTTTGACCCGGACATTCACGTAATATCTAAGCAGTAGCATTAGAAAATGATTAAATTAATCGAATATTACATTACCAATGGAAGTGTTGATTGTGCAGTATGTTACTTGAAAACGATAAGAAAATATTGTCACCTATGCACACAATCATTTTTGGATGACTTGACAGTTTGAATTGAGTATTTATAAATTGTGTGTATTTTATGTCTCTCTCTCTTTGGCGTTATTATATTAAATTAGTAATTTTTCACGCAACAATTTTTTTGAGAAAGCGTCTCAAGTAAATTTCACTGGGTCTTGAACGTAACAGTGATTCTAGCACGCCAGACAACGATTTCCTGTTGTATCTCGTTGCATCTGCAATTAAAAACCACGTAATGCGGCAACAATTTATTTCCATTTGTTAATCCGCTGATAACCGAGTAACTCGTTCGGAATAAATTTTTTTATTTACGATTGACGCTTAACGTGTTTACGTGGCCTATCGGGATTTTTTTAATGTCTATTTAGCCGTAAAATCAACGTTAGTTTTACGTGGAAATGAAAATCTATATTCAATTTTTGTTTTTCTTGTCGGTATATTCCATATAATTCTGCTTTCGAAGAGAAAACCCCACGTTTTGTTTGTAGGTATTCGACTTCTAGAAAATATTACACTGAGAAAAAAATCATTTTACAGCAAACCGATACCTCTCTTCTATTTTGACCTAAAAGCCAAGTTGTCCAGTAGGCAGGGGGCTAAAAAAAGAACGGAGATATAAGTGGAAATGTGAAAAAGACTTTTTTTTCACAAATTGGTAATTTAAAAAAATTAGCGGACGGTTTCAACTCTATGGACCCCGCGTATTGTGTTCTACGCAAAAAAATACATAGGGAACCGTCAAAACTAGCCCTATATCGTTCAAGAACACATAAAAAATCTCTGCCTACTGGACTGGTCTTTTCCGTGAAATCTGTAGCTTGTTTTTACCAATGTTTTTTTTATGTAGGGTGCATTTTATGTGGGGTGATTTCTTAGTGTGGATTCTGAAGTGGAAATGGGCCAACTGAAAATTGCATTGTATCCAGAGCGGTTTGGTAACAGCTAAAGATCATAAGCGTAAAATGTAAACAATAATATTACATTCAAGCATTTCATTGTCTTCTATTGTTTGTAATTTAAAATGGAGGTCATAGTTTTAGAAATTCGCTCGCGCCAGACTATAAAATAGGAACGGAATAATAGAACTTTTCCTAGAAGTTATGACGGCAAACAAATGCGTTATGTACGTTTTCTAAATTTGGTTCTTATGTACATATGTATGTATATAAACAAAACGTCTTCCCCTCTGTTTAGTTGGAACGTTGATGATATGACTCACGTCGCTTGGTTTTATAACAGTTTCTCACTATTCGAATCGTTTCACAATATTTTCATTTCTTTTGAAACAGACTTCTATGTCAGTCACGTCATAAACATTGTGCTCTTTGAAATTCGACCGTAAAAAAATATAACGTAAAACACGCTTTCTCAATGGTCGGTTTAGAAAATGTATTGGGAAAATATCGGGCAGACATCTTGCTCAACGACTACAACACTATGTAATGTTATTTGATTAAGATCCGTGTTGTTACATGTTGTAAACAGGCCAAATATAACAAGATCTACATATGTATGTACATATGTACAAATCCTATGCTCTTGAATTCTGATTGGAATTGATCTTTTCGTTTTTCCAATATATGTATGTATTCGTTAAATGACTGCTACTGAGATAAACAGTACAAGAAAATACGTTTTTCAAGTAGGTAGTTCAAACCAATTTTTGCGCTTAGTTGTCAGCTTTGTAATTAAGATATTTATTGCGACTTTTCGGCCTTATTCAGTCACGTTTTTCGTTGCGTAAATTAAATATTCATCCCACGCTTCTTGAGAACTCGGAAAGTGACATATTGGAATATGAAGGTTGCGTAACATCTGACGCATAAAAAAAAGAATAAACCGGTAAGCCAGTAACCTCTGACCTTTTCACTGGTTCATTTAATTAAAATTTATGTGTAATGACAACACCTGCAAATCAGCCAAAAGCCTGTTTCCAATTTTGCTTGGAACGTGGGATTTGGAGCTTGTTTACACGTAGGTTTCGGAAAGACTTTTACTTTTGGGGTATCTTTAAATACAGCGTTAATTTTCATTTGCTAAAATATGGCACAAACTTAAAGGTAACACAGTTTTCGTGTCTATAAACTGGTTAATACAATCGAAAAATAGTTTAGAATTTACTGAGAAGCAGTTTCGTTTTGTTTTCTAAAATTGCTCAATCTTGGCCACGAAAAAAAATCGTTTACAGTTTGAAAACTCATGGCGAAACTTTGAAATTAATGTTTTTAAACAAACTTGTTTATAGAGCGAAAATTGCTATTAATAATCTAACATTTTTGTCGATTTGTTGACTAATAATAATTATATACCTACCATATTTAATATTTGCCATTCGAAATAATTAGAGCAAAATTTTTAGAACGGAGTTTCACAGGTTGATAATTAAGATATTTAATAATTATTCCTATTCCGATGAAACTAGGACGTTTGTCCGACTATTAACAGTGAAGTTTAATGGAAAAATCCAATAATTTTCATTATGTTCTCTCTATTTTAACGCTGAGTGAAAGTCTCTTGAAAACCAGTATGTTTTATTGGTTTTCAAAAATTAAACCAGGATTCTTTGAAACATCGAAGAGGCTACAAAGTCCAAAGAAAAGGTACTAGAGATAATTGTGGTCAAATAGTTTGACCACCAGTTTATATAGTATAGAATAATCCAGTTGGTATGCAGCTAAATCCTCATTCTATCCGAATAAGCTGTAACGGATGTGCTGAGACAATGAAAGTATGAATGACATTGTGTAGAAACAAACAACTGCCGTCCTATTCTCGCCTACGGCTAGTTAAACATTATGATTTTTCATTGGGTGACTAACAACTTTATACAAATAGACTCTTGTCGAGGTTGTACGCGAAATAGGTTTGGTTCTTTTAAGAGGAACGAAATACACAGTTAAGAAATGGGAATGTGGATGTTGATAGTAGATGGCCTTGAGTTCTTGTAGGGGGTAACATAGCTGCTGATTCCCCTTTGAACTTTAAAAAAAAAAGGACGTTCGGTATTTTAATAAAATCAGATCTGAAACAATAAAAAAAACGCGACGCCACGTCGTTCTGTTTATAAAATATTGTGTCGAGAATATTTTGATTATAAACATAGATAATTGTAAGATGTCACTCGCAGATAAAAAAATGAGTTTCGTTTCTCTCCAAGGTCATTTTTTTTTCACAAAAACAAAGGTAGCAATAACCTCACGACACGACGATCTAGCTCGGCTATTCCGAGACTACTATGCATTTTTTTCTAATTAAAAATCTATTTAGAAAAACAGGCGAATCACAAACAAAATATCTCCAAAGGATTTTCTGGCAAGATGGCCTCCTCGAAGTTGCAACCATGTTCAGTTTTAGGTTTGTTTTTATTAGCAACGGCTGCCAATTTTTTTGTAGGTCAGTGCCTCAAAAAAACATCTGTCTTTAATGGTAGTCAACAATTAAACACCTGTATCCTGTACGAGTCATTTTAATTTCTTATGTAACAGGAATAAAACAAAGTTTATAGTAATTCATTTACATACATACATACATACATATTTAATAAATCAGAAAATTCATAAAGCTCTGCATACTCCGGTGCCATCCTGTTACCTAAAATTTTCAGTTTCTATGTTGGTAGCATGCATCAGTTTGTATATACATAAATAGAAACTCAATAACAACAATCAGTGGTAAACAAGATCCAATGTTATTATTCGTACTGTAAACAAACAGAAAATCGTAATTAGGCCTTAGATAAGGCAGGCAGATCGATAACCAAGAAATGAGTAACGTCTAAAAAACAACGCGACTCTTGGGCCACGGTGTTGACGCTTTTCGATGTCCTCCAAAGATTTAATGCTTATCTCAAAGGCTGCTTGGTCATAATACAAATTCCAATCTGTATGTTTCGATGATAATTAATTTAATGGTTTAGTGGCACATCCGGTACGATCGGAAACAACTGTTGTTATACAGGGCGATACGCTCTTTCACTAGCATTAACACATTGGTTTTACTCTTTATCGTTTCTAAGGTGCCTATGGTCATTTATCTTGGACACTGTATTTTTGCCGACATCAACCCTTTGTTTTTCGGCATCCTTGGCATCGAAATAGTTCCATTGCGTCCACCTCCGCTGCCCGTGTGTTTTTGCCCGAGTCAGCGAACTGAGACATACCACACGGCGTGAATAAGGAAGAAGAAACAGGTGGATGAACTCAGATACAGCGGCGCGCTACGTTGCAACACGACGGCAGAACACGACGCGATAGCTTTTATTTATGCCTTCGGTGCTACGTCACGGGTATTTCGGCGAAAACAATGTGCAAACCTAAGTTTGTCCTCATTAATTTTTTCCGCCGCATGAAAATATACGTCCTTACTGTGTTTTGTGTTTTACCCACTAACATTAATTTGAACCTACTTGGTGTCCTTAAGGCAAATACTGTCGACAAATACTGTTAGCTGTGAATATACGAGGTGTGGCTATTAAATATCCGAACTGATGCTGCTACCAGCGCGCTGCGAGGCGTGTCGCGACAAGTTTGAACAGAACCGAGTCTGGTGATACTTTCCCCACCCTGAGCTCGCTGGACAAGCCAGTGGGTAGCTCAGTTTGACTGTAGCAGTCGTTTTTTTATTTCCCAAGGTCAAATAGGCGCTGAAGGGGACAAAATTCGAAAGTGTGGAAGCGGTTAAAGCAAAAGCAACGGAGGTTCTGAACCTGTTGACAGAAGTGGACTTCCAGAATTGCTTTCAACAATGGAAAAAGTCGTATGGAGCGGTGTAGAGATCGCCAAGGGGAATACATTGAAGGCGAAAAAGTTGCTACTGTAATTGGTAAAGAATAAAAAGTGTTATGACAGCAGTTCGGTTATTTAATAACCACACCTCGTAGAGCTTCGATTTTTTCGAAAGAAGACGTAAATAGATTCTTAAGAGGACCACCTGGTGATGAAAGATTTAGGTGGGAATATCTGGAGCATATGGAAGATAAGTCTTGGGAATAGAATAGAAATTAGATTTGGTGTGACGCTGGTTTTCTGTCAAAACTTTAATACTGTGAAAGATTAACTGTATGGGGCCTGAATAACGTTTGCAAACAAACTTATTGTTTTGAAGACGATACACAAATTTTACGTGTACTATCTAGTTACATATCTTGGCAAAACTTCAGAAGAAGAGACGTAACTGCCAATATTACTGTTGCTGTTCTGTTTACATTTTTACAAAATGTGGCACTCGATTTAAATTTTAACAGGAGCAGAATAATTTTTAGATGACAGTAACACCTCGACGCTACGTGGCCGTTGGTTTAATGAAACTATTTTTCGAGATCGCTTTATTGATCTTAAACCGTTGGAAATCGTTAAGCGTTGTACTTTGACTATTCGAAACAGACTTGTTTTTCTCCACTCCATTAACGGCAAGAAGGCCCAATAATAAACAATTTACTGTTAATGATGTGCACTGACGCAATGCTGGTTCGTGTTTTCTTCTATTTATATTCAAAACTGCTGTCGATCGAGCAATCACGAATTATTGCTTTTATTAACTGTTATTTTCGTCTCGTCGATTTGTCTCGGATTTCTTTAGCAAAGAGGTTGTACTCTTTGGGATGTACATAGTTATTACCTCTTTCTGGGCATATCCGATTTTAAAAACCCAGTTGTCAGTGACGAGCGCGTTGCAGTTATATTCGTTAATGCCTGAATACGCTTTAAAAATAGAGAAGTAACCGTTCCGCCCAGGAATCACCTTTGAAAATATCCACGCGTTTCGCAAATAACGGTAAAAATAGAGCATCACGCTGGGATACAGACGACGTTAATAAATAAACCACCTTTGGTACACTTAAAAATATTCCGCTAATCCTAGTCGCCTCCCGGTGATGCCAACTTGGACGACGAAAGCGACTAAATTTTATTTTCAATCAATGTATTCGTATTTTAGTGGCAAGAAACTGTCCAAAAATTCTCAAGCGAGTTACGAGCCGTCGAAAGTCAGATATCTGACTTTCCACGAGCCGTCGAAATCGGAATTTTTTGGAATCTATTGGGTTTAGCAAAAATTATCTAAGAACAAAAATGTCGTAAAGTTAGTCAAAGAATACCCTCAAATTTTTTCAGAATATTTAGATGATTTTTTGAAATGACGAAAAAATTGCAATTTTTCGCCATTTTTAAAAAACCAAAAATCATCTCTAAAAATTCTGAAAAAAATTGAGGGTATTCTTTGACTAATTTTGAGACATTTTTGTTCTTAGATAATTTTTGCTAAACTCAATAGATTCCAAAAAATTCCGATTTCGACGGCTCGTGGAGTTAGATATCTGACTTTCGACGGCTCGTAACTCGCTTGGAGTTGATTTTTGGACCTTGGTGCCATGAAAACTTTTGTTCAGGGAGTTTCAAAGTACAACATATTTCAACCCCAGAAAAATTGGCAGGGAACCAAAATCCATATGATTGGTGCGGGGTTCTTTAAACCTTCGGGGCACTAAGAAAAAAATCGCAGCGTTTTGCAACTTTGAGGGTTTTTGGGGACACTTTGAGGTTAAAAAATTACCGACGATATCCCTCGTTCATCCACTATATCCAAAGTTATACCAAATTTTCCAAATATCCTTAAATTCGCAAATTTTTATACTTTTTTTCAGCCAACATTATCGCTTCAAAATTTTTTTTTTATCAATCGTCCCCGACTGTGTCTTATAGAGAATGTTTTGCAGTTTCCAAAACCCTACCTCCATTTTCTGTACGATCATTAGTTCCCGAGTCATTGATTGTCAAAGTTGAATAGGACTTTTTTGCTTTGATCGACGATAACTCCGCGGCAAATCATCGTACGGAGCTCGTCAAGAGGTCAAATTAAAGCTGATTAAAAGGTCTAAAGGAGCTTTATGGTCTGGGATACAAACGACAGATAATTATCGCTGGGATACAGACGACGTTAATAAATAAACCACCTTTGTTTGGTACACTTAAAAATATTCCGCTAATCGTAGTCGCCTCCCGGTGATGCCAACTTAGCCGACGAAAGCGACTAAACATTTTTTCTTTCAATCAATGTATTCGTATTTTAGTGGCAAGAAACCTTCAACAGGACAGTTTAAGTAGATTTAACTCGTCGTTAACTAGATAATCGGCGTGTTTTTTGTCCCCTTCGTAATCACTGTCACACTTAAGTGCTAACTATGGCTCTGTTGCAATGCCTCTTTTGTTCGTCTTACTGTAAACAATCCTACGAAATGGACAAACAAAAAAAACATTATGACACCACCATAATAATTACACACACACACGAGTAAAGATTAAGTTTGAACAGTTGTTTTAATCGCAATTTCGTTCCTGAGACTAGGAATCCGGACGCCAAAAGAATTCATATGTGGATAGCTCATTGAAGATTTTAATTTGGGCCAGTCAAAGATGAGAATTTTAAGTACAATTTAATGTCAAGAGAACAAATATAAAGAAAGCTATTGTTCTAAAGGATCGATCTTACGTCTACGTCATTCCCCGTTTTCCGCATATCCTTGGGGACTGTTTTTTATAGTACTTCCTGACGAAACAGGTCGCATATAATGTATAAATAACGCGACTCCACCACGTGTCAACTAATTAGGAACAAACCTACGGTTCTTTCGAAAATAAAAGGTATTTAACGCTACCTGATTCTTACGTACTATTTACATAACGTCGACGACTAGCGACGTACGTCTTACGTCAGAGAACGATGATATAGCATGACTTATAATTTTCCGTACAGATAAGGGGATTACATTCTCGTTTGCTCCTAACGAGTTTAATAAGGCGAGAATTTGGATTAATATATACACATATACATATGTAGGTATATACAGTGAGGTCCATAAGTAACGGATAAATTCATTATCTACATAATATACAATTTATGAGTAAAATCCTGAAACACGTCAATTTTTAATTCTAGAATGACATTTTTTGAGCATAATTTTATACCTCCCCCCTCCAACCTCCTTGGAGTGACAGCTACCCCTTTAAAATTTTTAAATGGAACGAGGGTGCGTGTGATCGCTCATTTGAAAGGGTTCTTAATTATCTATTCAGCAATATAAGGTTTTTTGAATTTTGTATATTTTTTATCAAGAAAATTAAATTTGATAATTTCAAAATTATTATTATGAAATGTATACAATCAAGTGCCTATGTACCAAATATCTGTCAAATCTGACATTTGTAGTTAATTTTGTGTCAACATTCAACTTAAATGTATCGGTTTCCCTGATACGCTACGCAAAATAACCCAACAAGAAAGAAGTAAAAAGATATGCGAAATATCCAATACCAAGTATCCTGACCGCCTCATTTCTCAGTCTACGGTTAGTAGAATAGAAAACAAATTTCGTGAATTTGGAAATGTAACAGATATTCCTAAAGCTGGTAGGAAACGCATTTTAGACGATGAACAGAAATTGCATATTCAAGATAATCCACATAAACCTACAAGACAAGTTGCCGCCGATAATGATGTTAGTAAAACGTCCAAATTGCGTCTTCTAAAAAACGAAAAATACCGCCCATATAAAATTCATTTGGTTCAAGAACTTAACGACGATGACCCTGATCGTCGATTGGAATTTTACGAAATCATGGCAAATATATGCCAAGATAATCCTTTATTTATAAAAAACATTATTTTTTCTGATGAAGCAACCTTCGTCTTAAATGTAACAGTCAACAAACAGAACTGTGGATACTGGAGTACAGAAAACACATTGGATGATGGAAGCCAATACCCAATATCCTGAGAAGGTGAACGTTTGGGCTGGAATTATAAATTCTCAAATTATCGGGCCATATTTCTTTGATGGCACATTAACTGGCCCGCGTTACTTGGATTTCTTGCAAAATTTCTTAGTTCCAGAGTTAAGAATGCTTTTCCCAGATGATAACAACCCCAATGAGATTGATAGAAATATTTGGTTTCAGCAGGACGGAGCTACACCACATTTTTTCATTGGAAGTAAGAGCCTGTCTGAATCAAGTTTTTCCCAATAGATGGATCGGTAGACGCGGTGAAATTGAGTGGCCTGCTCGTTCTCCCAATTTGACCCCGCTTGACTATTTTTTATGGGATTACTTAAAATCGAAAGTCTACTTCAACAGACCAAATAACGTCGAAGATTTAAAAGACAGAATAAGGCAAGAAATTAATCAAATCACCCCGGAAACAATACAAAATGTTTTAGAAGAATTTCAGCAATGCCTCCATTATTGTCAAGAAGCAACGGGCGCCCAGTTTGAACAATTGATTTAAACTGTTCTTCTGTTGTGTTGCATGTTATTTTCTTTACTTAGTAATATTAAAAATGTAATATTTTTCAATAAAAAAATTATAGAAATTAAAACAATCTTATGTTGCTGGATGGAGAATTAAAAAAAACTTTCAAATGAGCTATCACACGCACCCTCGTTCCATTTAAAAATTTTATAGGGGTAGCTGTTACTCCAAGGGGGTTGGAGGGGGAGGTATAAAATTATGCTCAAAAAATATCATTATGCTGGTCGGTTTGGCGTCCCTTGAGGTGATTTTTTCAATTTCGGGAAGAGAAAAAAGGATTCAGTGTTGCTAGATCGGGCGCTACTTTGCCAGTCTCATTACTTAATTTACACACTCGTATATTTTTTCCACAGCCAAATATATTTAAACTCTTGTTACATATGTACATATAAAGATATACAAAATTAATGTATATCTTTGTAGAATATGTTAGTATATTAAATGTAAATAATCGAAAATAGCTTAAGAATTAAATTTTCATCGTCCAATGCTTCTTTTAAGAATTTATTTACGTCTTCTTCCTAGAAACTGGAGGATGAACGATAACAAAACATTGTCATCGACCTGTAAAAATTCGGTTACCGTTCTTGATACTTAATACGCTATAATTAGAGCCCGAGCAAATATTTAAATAATATGTGTAAGTAATGCGGTGCGCGATGTACACATCGAGCATGGATTTATTGTTTGTTTTAGTATTAAAAAAAATCACGTGGATACATTTTAGCGGTTACCCTTTCCTGTTACGTCAGCGATTGGTGTATTTCTGTATGCGAGAACGCCAGAGCCGTAATAAATTCGAAAAAATAAAAATAACATCTATGACGCATGTCCATTAGGCCACGAGGCAAGCTAAAAATGCAGCGGAATCCGTTGTTTATCTATAAAAAAAAATCGGTCAAGCCCTGGATGAACCTGCGCTTCGACTGTGTCGAACATAACCTAAACTTCAATTAAGCACTCTTAACGCATTTGTTTTTCTATTTTTTAACAAGGATACACATTTAAATCATTTATTTTACATGTTTTTATTTAAAAAAATTAAGCTATAATTAACACTGATCCTGAGGATGTAACTCGGAGGAACTGGTGAAATGTACATATACCTGACAGTCTAGTAGGCAGAGATTTTTATGTGTTTTTAAAAGATATAGGGCTAGTTTTGACGGCTTCCTATGTATTTTTTTTGCGTAAGAACACAACGCGCGGGGTCCGTAGAGGCTAAAACTGTCCGCTAATTTTTTAGATTGACAATTTGTGAAAAAAAATACGTTTTTTTTTTTACAAATTCTTAATTTAAGAAATTAGCGGACGGTTTCAGCTCTACGGATCCCGCGCGTGTGTTCTACGCAAAAAAATACATTGGTAACCGTCAAAACTAGCCCTATATTTTTCAAGAATAGTTTTTGATGATTTTAGCACCCTGCGTACTGGACTATGATTGACAGAGCTAAATGAAATATTCGTTAGTAAAAATGCGGTAAAAAAAACGCACGTTTATTTACAAGCATTCGAGGCGCATAGAAATCCTTTAAACAACCGACGAAATATTTTGTATGGTCATAGTAGTCATGGAAAGTCGACGAACTGTAAATTCCTAGACAGCAGACGTATCCGACCATATGCCAACAATGCCAAATAATCTGCCTTTCATTTCGTTCATTTTGGTCTTGTTATTGTTAGGATTCGGTAACGGGTTTCGCAAAATGTTCCTTGCTTTTGCGTTTAAGTGGTATAATACATTTGCGGAAGATTCTTACAGAGTTGCGAAGTATATTAAATAACGAATTTTTTGGTAACGTTTTCGAATTCTTACAATTTGAAATACGATTGCGATACAGTTTTTGAAATCAGTCTGTATCCTTTTTTTATATTCGTGTGGTTGAATTAAAATTTTAATTTGGTGTTTTTATTTTGTCGCTGAAATGGTTGGTTAGAATATGTTTAGAGTTGTTTCTTTTGGTCATCAAAGTGTTTTGTTCAGAGGCGTTCTTGCTTTTGATCTAGTTGAACAGTTAACACCACTAAAACTGAAGAAAATCCCTTTGCGCTTGTTTTTGACTGTTTTGCGCTATGAGATAAGCGAAAAATTATGTGTGGGCGAATTATAAAGACCCACATTATAAAGGCCTTCAGAAACAGCCCTTACTATTGTGTAGGTACCTACACTAACCCTTTTACAATTATCATATAGTCAAAAACCTGTGATGTAATAATGTAAATAATGAATACGAATTGTGCAATAATAATTAAGAACGAGTTGTTGAAAAAATATGTTTTAGTAAACACGAGGATCTCATAATAAATGTCCTTACAACACTTAGATAGTATTTATAGTTTAAAAGCTATGATTGTGTTAAATGAACGCGTGCCGCCTATTTATCGTTGTTATTACCTCCTGTAAAATGTACTTTAGATAATTTTAAATCGCGAAACTGATTTTTAGGATCCGTAGGACTGTTCTCCCACGAGACCTACTCAATAGTGTAATTAAAAAATATGTTAATTCAACAATTTTTTAATTGCTAAACATTTATTGATAGTGACACAGCCACACAAAAAAAAGTTTCTGACCTGGGGGTCTCACTATGTGTACTATATGTTTTTGAGGTCGCTGAATCCGAATCCAGGGTCAGTTTCATCCCAGCACGTCTGGGTTCGGCCATAACCTCCAAAAACCCTCAAATTTGCACGTTAAAACCACAAACCCTATGGCTTCGAAACCTCATAATCCTATAATACAATTACCAAATCACCCCACAACCTAATAACCACATAACCTTATAACCACATAACCCCATAATCACATAACCCCATAACCCTAAAACCCGATAAAAAAATTTCTGACGTGGGGGTCTGACTATGTGTACTACATGTTTTTGGGGTCGCTGAATCCGAATCCGGGGTCAGTGTCATCCAAGCACGTCTGGGTTCGGCCATAACCTCAAAAACCACCCTCAAATTTGCTATATCCGTTAACACTATTGCTCTGAAACCTCATAATCCTATAATACAATAACCCAATGGTTGTACATTACGTTGGATTACACCATGTACATGTACATATACAGTCGGAGTTCCTAGCATTACCAGATTCATTAATTTATTTACAGATTTATTTATTTATAGATTTTTTGTGGTGTACATTTACTTGAAAACTGTAAAATCAGTTTCATTGTGAGAGATTGCGTTACATGATTACAGCATCGAGTTATAGGGTTATGTAAGTATGTGGCTATGTGGTTATGTGGCTGTGGGGTTATTGGGTTATTGTATTATAGTATCATGAGGATTAAGAGCCATAGGGTTTGTGGTTTTACGGATATGGTGAATTTCAGAGTGTTTTTTGAGGTTATGGCCGAACCCAGACGTGCTAGGATGAAACTAACCCCGGATTCGGATTCAGCGACCCCATCAAAAACATATAGTACACATAGTGAGACCTCCAGGTCCGAAACTTTTTTTTGTGTGGCTGTGTTATTCTTAGCTTGTTTTTCTTTTTAATCTTTTCACCGCTAGAAAACCTATATTTTCTATGTAGATTGTATCTGAAAAATGCAACGTAAATTTCATCGAAATTTTCAGCAATTTGATGATTTTTTTTTATTGTCGGTCGATCTATGTAGGTCATTTTTCCTATTTGTTGTTGCAAAGTATAACGTCGAGCTCGTTATCTTCTGTTTATTTTGCGAGTCGAACCTGCTATCTTGTAATTTATTGTCTATATACGTCAGGTGCGTACAAATTCTGAACACATGACTACACATTGGGTTAAATATCCATAGGGTAATTTTATTTTACCGTAACTTTTGACATTTCTTACGTGAGCAGCAGTTAATTTTGCAGATAAAAGCTTTGGAACTAACGCATCGTTTCTTCTATTCCAATGGAATCAGGAGCAGCCACAAAGCTGAAAAGATCAAGCGACCCACGTGATTAAGACCTAACGTAAAGGTCATCCGGAGAAATTATAAGCTGTCCAACGAGGAAAGTTGAAAGGCTTCATGTTCTTACATTGTCCGGAAAAATTCTTTTGTTTTCGCTTTCATCATTCTGGATATTCTGAAGTCATTTTATTAATACCTTTTGTTGTTGACTTTCTGTACATTTTATACTCTAAACCGGACAGATTTTCAAATTAAGTGTATCCTTGGGAAAACTAAAAAGGTGTGGAATTGGGTTATATTTTATTAGCAATAAACAAATGAAGCCACATCTGTCGCAGTCATCTGAACCTTGAAGTTAAGCCTAATTGTAAAAATATATAGTTTTATGGTGATATGCCAATTATAAAAAAATATAGTTCTATTTATTTCACTTTGTCGAGTTTGGAGATTAAAAAAATGTCTAGAAATGTGTGTTCGTTTCGCTTGTATCTAAACGTGGCGATGCTTTAGGACTATTTGTAGAATGCAGAAAAAAATATTGATTTTGTTATAAGAAAATTCATAATCATTGTGGATATGGTACCAAATTATATTATAGAATGCAATAATTTATATCAATTGGCAAACAGAGGAAATATTTTTCTTCCACACTTCGTAGATATATTCACAGTAAAATGTGTAAAAATAGTACATACAACATTTATTTATCTTATCATCAGCCACATGTGTTTTATTTTGTTTATGTTAGGCTGATACATACATAGATATATTATCCGATTAAACGTAGTATTTTTACTTATCGTAAACCAAACAATTGGGTGGGGCAAGAGGACCTGAATTTCTCTAAGAATGCCAAATCATTACAGTAATATGTAAATAAATACACTAATGGAAAAAATTAAAGGGTCCAAATGTGATTTTTCAGAATGCTGTATCTCAGTGAAAAATGGTCTTATCGAGGTGTAAAAAAAAGCATTTTGAAGCTTCAAGTTTCTAGTTGTGAGATATTTCGGCAAAAAAATTTTAGAGCTACATGTTTCGCGCAATTTGAGGAAGTGTGAGAAGAAAATTTTGAGAATTTTTTTGCTTATTTTTTCCAGTCCACGAGCTTGAAAAAAAATTTTTCTAACTTAGTCATGATATGGACCGGATAGCTTGTTTATTCAGCTTCAATTTGATTTTTATTTAAATCTCGATACGACCATTTGTTACTGAGATATCGAACTTTAAATCAAAAAGGACCCCTTTGTCTTTGATCGACCATATCTCAGCAACCAACGGTAGCACAGAAAATCTAAGGGCAGTTCTGAAACCTGGAATAAAACCCTTACAAGGTTCTGCTGCGATTTTTGAGAAGAACTTTTTTTATCCTTGACCTGAATTTGAAAAAAACAGGAAAAAACGGGTAATTGATGGTTTTTCAGAACATCAACGGAAGCTTCAAAATGCTTTTTTTAGACCTCGATAAGACCATTTTTCACTGAGATACAGCATTCTGAAAAATCACTAAAAATTCGGAAAAAAAATTTTGACACTAATTTTTTCCATTAGTGTATGTAAATAAATAGTGTAGGTACATATGTAAAATGATATTTTCTTCTACTGTGCAAGGCACGTATGACGAAATTTTCTTGGCAGCTGGGTTCTTCTGTATGCACGGGAAGCCGGAGCCGGCCCTGGATGAACTGAATCGGAATGGTGTCAGTGCAGTGTTTGTTATGGAGTAATTCAAAATATTTTCGCCTTACCGTTTACAATTCTGAAAAATACCAGATTAAAGTGAAATGTCAACGGGAGCGGAAAACATTTAATATACACAAAGAAAAATAAATCTCGCAACGGCCTTGCCTCATGTGTTGCCGCGGCCAGAGGTTTGTATATTTTCGTTATCATACGTGTAAATATTTTAATACTGGTTAATACCTAGTCGTTAGTTAGTTTATAAACTTCTTAGAATTTATAAGTTTATCGTGAACGCGGTATGCGGCCTACGGGAACCATTATTGATGCTAATAATAATTTTAACGTATTTAAAAACTTTCTATGGATGATATTTACATAGTGGAATTCGGATTTAACAAGAATTCTTCGGATCGCTATCGAACGGACATTTTTTAAAACGTTTCGGATTCTGTTAATCGTCCTCAGACGAAATGTAAAGCAGGTGGTGGTAATTATTTTTAACGGTACAGGTTATTAAAAATAACAGCTCGCAAGCGTTGGACCGGTATAAATTATCTATTGAGTCGTGTACATTCTTTAATTCTTCGAACGCTAAAAAAAAAACAAATTAATCATCGCAGATCTTATTTTAGTCGTTTGTTATTTCCAATACGTCAGTAATACAATTGTGGATACCGACACCGGTCAAATTTAAATACAAACATCGAGAATGTAAACAAATTATCTGCCCAATAAAAAATACAATCAACACAACAGCAGTCGACGAGGTTCATCGTCTTTATTATTATGATTAGCGAGTGCCTTCTTGGAAGGCGAAAAAATTACCTACTTCGCATTTTTCCCACAATGCAACGCCAAATCCTCCACGTCAACGGTCTTTCGCCTGCCTTTAAATTATTTATGATATGTTTTCACTTCGCCATCTGTATGCCTTTCAATCCATTTCGCAATCCCCTCAATTAAAATAAAATATGCACGATTTACTCTGCCTGTAATAAAAAGCTTTTGTGATCAGGAATTCGGTTCCGAGCAGTAAATAAAGATGACAAAGCCGTTCAGCTAGAATGGGGGCAGCCACCTCGATCACCCGATCTAAATCCACGTGATTAATTTTTCTTATTCTGCTCTATATAGCGTTAATATTAATATTGACTGACGGATGTACATATAATAGATCTTTATTACATCGTCAGGCATTAAGGGAGCTTTTTAATATACCGCCCGGTGTTTATTGATGTTTTGCTTTATATTTAGAAAGTAGATTAATACATAAATGAGGCATCAGAAATTTCGGGAGGTTAACGTTCTCGTTTCCCAAAAATTATAAATAACAAGTACGCAGAAAAGATTATTAAGTCGCAGAAAATGCTATTAGCGTCGTCATTGCCGAGATATATTTCGATTTGAATGGAGGCATTTCGAGTACAGTATGTGCAGGTTATATTTATATAAATAACTTCGCGCGATCTGTATTTTAATGTATGACGTAGGTATGTTATATTTTGTATAGTACAACATACGAGGTGTGTAAATTAAGTAATGAGACTGGTTTTTTAATTTTTTTTATTCGAATAGAATTACAATTCAGTATTGTCTCCTTTTCCTCGGGAAGCCACACAGCCCTAGATACAGTTCTTCCATTCCTCATAACAGTGCTGGAACTCATATACTGGAATAGCCTTCAGCTGGTCGGAACAGCCGTTTGAATGTTTTTTATGGTCCCAAAAATGACATCTCTTGAGGTGATTTT
Source organism: Aromia moschata (assembly GCA_029963805.1). Taxonomy (NCBI): domain Eukaryota; kingdom Metazoa; phylum Arthropoda; class Insecta; order Coleoptera; family Cerambycidae; genus Aromia; species Aromia moschata. Next base: position 1,383,412 of record JAPWTK010000077.1, on the reverse strand, counting down.
TCAATCTCGGGAAGAGAAAAAAGTCTCAAGGACTCAAGTCAGGCGAATAAGGAGACTGAGGAGCCACAAGAATGTTTTTACTGGCTAAAAACTCGTTTACTGAAATGGCTGTGGGACAAGGCGAATTGTCGTGATGCAACATCCAGTTTTTCTTGGTGTTTGGTCTCACACGCATGACCCTTTTTCGATGTTTCTCAAGAACCTCTGTAAAGATGTTGAATGTGCATTACAGTGTACAGAACAGTGCATTACATTACTTAATTTACACACCTCGTATCGTAGTGTTTTGTTTTAAATGTTATATTTGGCTTAGTTTTACCAAGGCCGAATTTTAAAGGGACATATTTTAAGTTTAAATACAAATTTTGAGAAATATTTCACTTTAATACACAGGGTTTTTAAGTAACCAAAGAGAATATGCAATATGCACGACTGATAATATTGTTTGTATAACAGAAAACAGTTGATAACTAAACCGCTTACGTAAGTATTTTTGTGTTACATGTTACGCACTAATCAAAATGTTATTCTATAGCTTAGTTTTTATTGTTTATAGTCTGTTATTATTCAAATGAATAATTAAAGGACAAGCCTCAAAAATTTCCCCGAATTTTTCGTGTTGTTTACCAAGTTGGTCATGAAGCAATTTTGTTTTTAGTTATCAAATCCATTGTAAATGTACAAGGTTAAACTAAATGTAAATTCTGACACCTGTTTTTGGCTCTTTCAAATTGCCTCGAAAATCTCTATTTTTCTAAATTTTTCAGGAAACTATGGATGGGCCAAAATACCTTGGAGGTTCCACCTGCTCTGTTCAATTTAAACAGGCAACGACTGGTGGAAAAACTACAAGCGATCAGCAAGGATTCCGTCATTCTTCTTGAAGGCGGCAATGAAGTGTCATTCTATGACAGCGACACGACATATAACAACTTTCGTCAGGTAAAAGAGCCCCCTATCCTTCTTCTGCTTCTTATTCTTCTTCTGTCTATGTTTCTTCCTCTTCTTCTATTTTCCATTTCTCTCCACTGTTTAGTTTTACCCATATTTTTTTTATAAATAGGTTGTTAGGTAATTTAGTCGCATTTACCGTGTTTTGTTCTAATTCGTATACAAATACGTATATACTGAAAATATTTTTTTGTGTCTGACTTATATCTGACAGGTTCACACGCTATAGCTTCGTGTTTATAATAGTGAAACAGATTATATAAAAAAACTCTAATCCAAGCCAAGGAATACACAGGAACGTACCCAAATTCGCGCAATGTCGCAGATGAATTAATATTTACTTTTCCAATATTATATTAAACAGTAAAATTCGGTTTACATAAACTATGTTTATGGGTATTTACAAAATAAACGAAATTTCATGCGCTCGGTATTGAGTTCAGCAACCTAGAATTTTAATTGGGTACGTTATTGTCGTCTATCCGTATTTTTGCCGGTCTAGAATATAGTTTCATTACAGTAACGAAAATTAGTTACATACATATATAATTAGGTCGATAATTATTGACACGTTTTGTATACGGTTTTCTTTATTCGGATCATTTTATTAGAGATCTAAAATATGTCCCTGCGTGTGTTGAAAAAATTCGTACATTCTACGAACTAAAATTCAAGTAAAAATAATGTAATACAGTATCATAATATTTAATGATTTTCAGCACAAAAACGTTTCAATATTTCAGCTCTGCGTATTTTTAATTGAGACTTGTTGCCTGAAGCTATTCACGTGCCACTAATTGTTTTTCCTTTCCTAACGACTGCTCAGTGCTATTTAAGGCATTGATTAACAGTTCAGATTTAATTCTACCATCTAAAAATCTCCTAAAATACATCAATGAAGTGGCTTTATTTTGATCAGTGTCCGTCTAGCATTCCGTATCTGAGGGACACCATGTATATGATATTAGTAGACCATTAAACCTATTATTCGTATAATTTACATTAGGCGAGAATGTTTCGAAAAAAAAAATAGACGTAAAAAATTAATTTGGGCTTTTAGTTACCAATTAACATAATTACATCGCCGGCGGCAACACATAGACTCGGTATACGTAGCTTCTGTAAACAAATAAAGGAAAAAAAAGTGTCATTAACCTAAAATTCAACAATCCCGGTAAAATTTACAACCCAGCCGAGATAGAAGTGAATAACATCGTTCCACGATCGAAAATTGATGTATGTCGTAGCAATCATGTGGGCAAACTAATTAACGATATCTGCCCACATTTATTATATTTTCGTACGACGTTAGCCTAGCTTGGCCGGTCGATTGTAAAAACAATCGTTCTTTGTCGCATCTCCCCTTTGTTATTGAAGCGAAATATATTTGTAGAAGTCGCCCCGAGTCAAGCCCGTCAATTACGTACAGTAGCGCCCCATCTGGGCCAAACGTAAGGAGATAAAGAATTATTTATCATCTGAGTGCCTGTGATGTACTCGATAAACAACCATTTCGTGAGTTCTGGAACAAATACGTTCCAGAGATGCCGTTAAACAGCTTTAAAAACTATTCATAGTTTTCATAACCAAGCTATAATGAGCACGCCTATGTCCCACGCACATTTCGGCCAACCCGGCTCGTAGGCATACGAAAGTAAAGTTCACTGTGGCGACCTGTTTCATTATTTATTTGTTAAATTAGAAAAATGAATAATCTAGCTTGAGAAACATTTTTGCCTTCCTATTTGATGTTGCACGAGTCGCCGCTGTATTATTAGCTCGTGCGGCAGAAAGCATCTGTGTATCTGACTCAATTCAATAAACCGGTGACCTTAAATTCTTGCGATATCCTTAGGTATGCAATTTCGCCCTACCCCGTATATTTGAATAGCCCGAAATGTCAAACGTTTCCAGCTTTCCTTAGACCTGGGGGAGTGTATCCGACTCCTTTCTCGCTTTCAGACCGTCCACAGACGTTATCGGGACAGGAACTGCACTAATCGAATTCCTTGCGACATATTTCCGCAGCGTCTAGTCGTCCGCCAAGTCGTCGTACACATTAAACGAAAAGACATAATGTATATAGTATGGAACAGCCAAATGGAATAAATTCAGTAGCTCCATTATTTTTAGAAAATCCTGACACACGTCAATTTCTAATTCTAAAATGACATATTGCGACGTAAAAATGTCATCCCTAAATTCAACCCCTTCAGGTGACAGCTACAACCCCTAAATTTTCAAATTGGAAGTAGGGGCTTGTGATACTTCATTTGAAAGGTCTTTTCATTCTCTATTCAAAACTGCTATGGTTTTAAATATTATTGCAGGAATTAACAAGAAAAGAAAAAGTTTCTCCGGCGTAGGAAATTCGGTACTTTAAAATAAATAACAAATCATTATTAACGCAGCAGATGTTCAAAATGCATGCTTCCAGCATCTTGGCAGCATCCTAGACGTAAATAGAAATGTCTTCTAACGTTAGTTAACATCTGCGGGGTAATCGACCTAATTGCAAGTGTTATTCTTCCTCTTAAGTCAGCTAAATCGTCGGGTTTGGTTTTGTAGACCATACTATTTACAAATCCCCATAGGAGGAAGTCTAACGGCGTGAGTTCAGGTGATCGTGCAGGTCATTCCACAGAACCACGTCTCCCTATCCAGCGATTTGGAAAGATTGTGTGGAGATATTGCCGGACATTGACTTCGTAATGTGCTGGTGCACCATCCTGCTGGAACCATATTGCATTACCTGGAAATTGTGGGTTTCCCTTCAGCTGGATACAAGTTTGCCATCGTCGGTACAACATTATTTTGGAGCAGCGCTAAATAAGTGTTTACTCCGGATATTTTTCTTGAACAACTTCGGCCTGCGTTCGTGTTCTGTCTCCGTAACTAATCATCTGCAGAATCGTTATCTTATGCATTTCTGTTAGGTAAACCATCTCTCTGAATAGCAACACGAAAACTACAGCAAACAGTTTAACACTGATAACTGTTGACTACTGTTACAATGACGAGCACGTTTCTGGGTAATCTCACTAAAGCTGATAATTGCCAACTTCTTAAATTTCAGGTTTGTTTTTTTGCTGCTTGCTCGTTTTTGTCGTTCGATTGTCAAGCAAAAATCTGTACGTGTTTATTAGTAAGTTTTGAATGAAAATACCTTTCGAATGAAGTATCACAAGCCCCTACTTCCAATTTGAAAATTTAGGGGTTGTAGCTGCATTTTAGAATTAGAAATTGACGTGTCTCAGGATTTTCTAAAAAAAATGCGTAATAACGGAGCTACTGAATTTATTCCATTTGGCTGTTCCACACTGTGTATTTTATTTTATATGATTTAAAAATAGAATATATTTCGCGTCTTTATAATAGAAAAGGGCTATAGTTTACTGTTAGTTGTGTGTAAATGATATACGTATGTATATTCTCGACGGGTTCCTTCGGGTTGAGCTTATTCTTCCGCCAGTCGGATGTGTAGACGCAACATGACTTTTTTCGTCCTGCCTTTTTAGCTTGCGTCAAAACGCGATTGTCATCGAGATTAATAGTTTATAACGATTATAATAAAAGCGTGTGTCATAGAGATCGCGAATATCGTATAGCTAACTGTTCTAACCTTGGAAACAAAGACACAAACGTTCGAAATGGGCCTATTAAGCCGTATCAAATAAAGCAACGATCTACGGTCTAACAACGAGGTAATAAAACAATGGAGGTTTTGTTGTTACCGTTTTCAATTGTTTTAATTCGAGTAAATATTTTGCAGCCGCTACTGGTTTAATAATAACGGAAAAATTCGGGCGTAGGGGAACGTCGCAAAGTTCCAGAAGCTGATTAGATATACTTTGTTCATTGTTTTTATTTGTGAGGCAGATAAGATGTACGATTTTTTAGAAGCCTTCAAATCGTTATTTATCGAAAAAAAAATCTTGTCGGGGTACCCAGAAATAAATTAAACATAAAATAAAATAAAAAACCGCTACGTATTTCACGTTTGTTTAAGATTATATTTCAAGAAACACAATGTTTTATTATTTTTACATTTTACTCTAGTTACCTACGGGGGGGGGGGGGGTGTCAGGTGGATAATAGTAATTTTTAGAACTGTATACAGTGTATAAAACAATTTTTACATTGGTAATGCAATAATTAGAATGTTTACATGCATAGTGTAAGATCAAATTTCTACTGAAGTCCGAATTATTTTTACCATGAAAAGTCCGTCATAGAATTGTGAGTCACCAAAATGTCTATCCACTGAGTGGTACAGTCTGCTGTACAGATGGTACACAGGAAAAACCTGTATTTCATATAATTTGGTCGTATCCTCTGAACGTTTTTGATTATTTTAAGTGTGTATTATAAATTCTGTTATTCAAATAAACCGTATTTGATCATTTTTAACGTTGCTGACATGCCTTCGTATCATTGTTTATTAATTTTGTATAATGTATCTATACTAGACCACATAAAAAGTAGATGAAACTGTACATACGTTGTAGTTATCAAAGTGTTTTAAGCGAAATTCTACTACCAATACGTAGTCGTTAATCATTCATATTATAGGCACGTGGAATAGCGCCAGATTCTAATCAGCTATCATACGTCTGAATAGTGCTATGATAATTTTGTGTATAAAATATAGATTTGGCCATGAATGTTTACTTACATATATGTTTCGAAAGTTTGTGTATTTCCAACCAGATATTCCCTACAAAATAATTATTTTTTCCTGAAATATTACTCACGAGTTTTAGTCCGGATTGGCCTTCGGGCTTTTTATAGACCGGGTAGATTTCCAAGTGTTTTTATATCCCATATATCTGTACACAATCCAGAAACAAAATAATATGTTTATGTTGAAAAACTGCAATAAAAATATTTTGGATCGGACTCGGATGGTGATTTTCATATGTCAGTTATATTATATAATTTTTGTTAGACGCATATTTCTGGATAGTTTTGGGAGAACAACCTGTAGTGTTTCTTGAATATTGTGCAATTACACCTCCATCGGCAAATTCCTTGTTGGTAAAAATCTGATCGAAACTGACGGATCTGTAGATATACCATCACAAATTTATCTTAACCCGTTTCGGCCGAAAACGCCACTCAGTATATCGTCAGTGGCGCAGCCAGGAGGGAGGGGCCAGCCCCCCCCCCCCAAGCGAGCCAGCAATCAACAAAAAATCATGGTCGTTTTATGCATCTTCATACTTAATTGCATATTTTTTGTTTTTTTATAGTTTATCATTGTTTAATAGACCTTAATAAAAACACACTTTTCAAGATTTTTGTTTTCACGGAATAATGTCATATTGTGTATGCTACTACAAAGAAAATAAAATTTGACTGGGAGACTCGCCCCAGTCTCCCGAGGCAGAGCAACTTTTGGGATTTTGCAAATAGTCAATTTTTGCAAAATTAAAAAAAAAATGCTTAAATTCTGAAAATTCCAGTGCATTCTTTGAGTTATTTTAAGAATTTTTTATTCTCGACAATTTTTTTGTAAACGTGCATCATTTTCCAATAAAAAATTCTTGAATTTTTACGCAAAAATTTTGCAGTTCAGGCGCCATTTTGAACGCATAAGGGAAAAAATCGATCTTTAAACCACGTATACTTAAAGTTCAAACGTTTATTCCACCGGTTAGTGAGGTTCCAGGTCCATTGCAAACCGGAAACCCCTTGAAAATTTGATTTAAAAAAAATGTGCAAAAAAATCGTTTTTATTTAAAAAAAACTGCTTTTTTTTTCATAACTAATAATTCTTTGGAGGCATTTCATGGACACCATTGGAAAGGGCACGTCTTTAACTTCAAAAGTATGTCCCTGTCAAATTTTTCTATCGCAAATACCATTAGTTATGATGAGGCGCTGAAGAGCGATGTACGGCGTTTTCGACCGAAACGGGTTAATTTTACTTCGTCCACTTGTAGTGCCGTCGCTAACAACAACGCACTCTTCTGTATTTTTTTTTACGTCATACAAACCTTTATGATCACTATATATAATTTTTAAGCCCTTTAACGGCATATCTGGAATGTATTTGTTCCGGAACTCACGAAATGTGTATTTTTCCTTACAGACTCTACACATTAGGTACGATTGCGCCATCATAAAATAAATATTCGAAATCACTGATGAATTTATTCATGTTGTCAGCAAATGCTAGTTTTTTAGGCGTTTGCACGTGTGACATTTTATTAAGATAATACTGACACCGACGACATAAACACCTCTAACACACTAATAATAATGCCGAAGTCAATGACCTGCCCGCAGCGCGCCACTGTATGGCGGCACGATCGGCCAACCCAGCATATTACATATGTATTTGTATGCCGACAGTCTAGAATGTGTTAGCTTAAGCACAAAAAAAGGAACAATAGCTTCTCATGAGGTCATCGTAACTGTACTATCGTATAAAAATTAAAAATGTTTACAAAACAAAGTAGCGAAACATGATGTCAAAAAAGTGCAATAGCGAATAAAATCCGACAGGAAAAAAACAAGCTGCCGCGGCAACGTGCGCTGGCAAATAAGAACCATTTGCGAAATAGCACAAGCCCAGTTAATTGTTTATATGAATGTTGCCCAATATTGCAACTTTCTACTTTAATAAAGTAGCGCCTTTCTTTTTCGCAAATACGAACGTCAGCAGATTGCGGCCAGTGACCGTGGCCAACTAGGTTGTGCACCCAAATACTTGAAAACGTACTGGCGGGTCTGCCGTCCATTACGTGACACGTTTTTAGTCAGACGCAGACGAAGAATGAAGTCTTAACCGAAAATCACATGCTGAGAATTCAAATTTCCGCTTCGAGAAGGCCACAAAGTGACCATGAAGTCTAGGGTGACACAGGGATCAACCCTAGGGCTATTATCTTTATTAATAAACTAACAAAAATTAAAGGATATTAAAAAAATCAAAAATTCTTGGGTGATTTTCAACAAGAGATAACTCGGAGAAAAATGGTCGTACAGAAAATAAAAAAGAAAATTGTAGCCTCAAGTGTCTAGTTTTCAGATCTGGATTTAAAATTTTTTTAGCGGGAGCGGTTCTCTCCGAAAACCAACAAAAAAATATTTCCAAATTTTTGCTCGTCTTTAAAATGGTCTGTGGACTTAAAAAAATCAAATTTCCCAAATCAATAAAAAAATCTTTGATTTGGGAAAGCATATAAAGTCCTATTAATTGGTAGCAAACTGTTTCTGTGGAATCTTTATCTTTATACATCCTATTACGTTTATTTTAAAAGCATGCTTTTTCTAAAAAAGGCTGCTATAAGCAGTTGTCTTTTTAATTAAAGTTTCTTAAATTAGACGAATGAAAAACGTTGAAGCAAACGTGACTTCTGGGTAATCCTCTGGAAACTCGTATTGTTTTTATCTATATTTAGTAGATAGAAGGTAAATACACGAAATTCTGATATGTATATGCGGTCGTTTCCTGTGCTTTGTTTACTGGTAGATAACTTCGTGTTCTCCTGAAAAAAAAAAAAATGCGACTGAAGTAAACTGTTTCACACCACCACCATCCTTCACCAAATTTCTTAAAAAAATTAGCAAACGTTGTGTTTATTGTATATCTTATGACAAGCCGTAAGCAATTTGTATACCTTGAAATTGCTTCATTCTGTTTTTTTCGCACTATTTTATAATCCTGGTTTACACAGTTGTTCTCACTTGCATAGTTATATTTATCTTATCTTCGTTATATATACATGTAAATGTTAGTAAACCGTATTTTTTAACCGCTGTTTCCTCATTTAGTTATATAAACGCTTTGCCGCGTGATTATAATGTGGATGAATACAACGTAGAGGTTAAATAAATAATATGTGTGATACATACATACGTCTGGGCATTTCATGCCAACTAAGTGAGGTCAAAAAAAATTTCTGTTTGAAACATATTACAATCGATAGTACTTGTAAAAAACTAACTTACCTAAAATTTTAGATTTTTTGAGCCACAAGGAGAGGGATGGTGAGGCTGAGAAAATAAAAATTTTCGTAGACTAAAATTTCAATCTTTCTCAATAAAAAAATGAAAAAACTAAAAAGAAGGTTGCAATGGTTTTCGATTTGTTTTTTTTTTGCGTAGAATACGATAAAAATATTTTCAAAATTATTGGGAGTAGTTTTCACCCTTATTTTGAGGTTTGAAAGTTTAAGTCGAAACGAAAATTTGTATTTTCTCACCCTCACCATCCCTCTCCTTGTGGCACAAAAAATCTAAAATTTTAGGGAAGTTAGTTTTTTTAGCAAGTACTATCGATTGTGATATGTTTCACAGAAATTTTTTTGACCTCACTTTGCGTGAAATGTCCCATATACATGTATATGTGGGTATATATGTATGTATGTATTAATGTTGTGAGATGAATTATTATTTAACTTCTTTTTTCTATTAAAAAAAAAAAAAAAACCAGTAACTATCTCTTGTTGGTAAATTTTACACTTAATTAGAATTGTAGGTGTCACAATTTTTTTCGAACGGCGGGCATTTAAATATTAGATAATTGTTCATTTTGTGGTTTAGTTTTCAAAAACCGAACTTTCCTTTTTTGTCGCGTATTTATTTCTAATTTTTTTTCAAACGCAACCGCTCCGTACCTACTTTTTTTATTTCTATTAATCTGGTTTTCTATGGTTGATTTTTTTTATCAGCGCTTGTAATGTGTTTCCGTTTTGGGCGTTTAACTTGGACGAGATGCGTGGCATTTTTTTCTCTCTTCCGGTATACTGCCATCCCATTATTTTGTAAATATGTTGGTACCCGCGATAGACTTCTTGCGCTAACTTTGGTCCATGTGAAAGTTCATAATGTTAAGTCAGACAAAGTGAGGCCCCCTCTCTTGATTGCACAATATCCGTTAGCGCACCAGTGCCGTATCATCGTTTTTTTTTTTACATTTAGGTTATTTTTACAGCCCAATGTTATTGTTTAGTAAGTTCTAGTAAAGGAATTATAAATAGGAAATATATCTTTCTGCTTGATGTTAACAGATTTCTTTGCCATTATTGTTAGTAGGAAGAATAGTGAATATAAACTTGATATCTATACATGTGTACATAAAATGTGACCAGCTTTTTATCTGCAATTTTATAGGAAAAAGCACCTGGAACTGGAAGTGGTTGAAAACCACAAATGCAATAGTTATAAATATGTATATATTGTCAGTCAGAGGAGTAAATAAAAGATCACTTTTTAAGGTCTTTGTAAAATGCCAAGGTTAAACGGAAATGGCTCAAACTGGGGACTTAGTAAATTTAGTGATAAGACTGAATCGAATAGAATTACAGTTCAGTATTGTCTCCTTCAAAATAACTTTCTTGGGAAGTCACACAGCGCTGGAGACGGTTCTTCCATTCCTCATAGCAGTGCTGGAACTCATATACTGGAATAGCCTTCATTTGGTCGGTTACAGTTGTTTGAATGTTTTCTATGGTCCCAAAATCACGTCCCTTGAGGTGATTTTTCAATCCCGGAGGAGAACAAATTCACAAGGACTCAAGTCAGGCGAATAAGGAGGCTGAGGAGCCATAAGAATGTTTTTACTGGCTAAAAACTCGTTTACCGAAATAACTGTGTGGCAAGGCGCATTGTCGGGGTGCAACATACAGTTGTTCTTGATGTTTGGTCTCACATGCATGACCCTTTTTCGAAGTTTTTTCAAGAATCTCTCTGTAAAAGTGTTGATTTACTCTTTGGCGTGGAGGCACAAACTCTTTGTGGACAATTCCCTGGCTATCAAAAAAGTCAAATCAGCATGCATTTGATCTTCGATTTGCTCATTTTGCTTTTTTTGGGTCTTGGAGAGCTTTTGAAGTGTGCCATTCCATGCTTTAGCGCTTGGTTTCCGGGTCGTACTCAAACACCCAAGTCTCATCGCCAGTAATGACACGTTACATAAAATGGGGATCATTTTCAATCGATTCCAAAAGTCAAGACACCTTTCTCTTCTGATGTCCTTTTGTTAACCTACCGCCCTTCCAAGTCTTGTCTCCGCAGTGTTGCTAGATCGGGCGATACGTTGCCAGTCTCATTACTTAATTTACACACCTTGTATTTCCGCAGGAACATTAAGAAATGCTATTTACTTTATAAAAAATGTATATTTTTTTATTTACAACTAATTACGTGTTTCTTTTTCTCGAAACTATGTTGCCAAGTATATACGTACATATTAGCTTGCTATTAGATTGTAAACAAAGTAATTTACGTGTTATTTTATACAGTTTCGGTCAGGTCGGTCGTCTATTTGCGACAGGTACAAATCAGGTAAAAGGAGCAGGTAGGATCAGCGGTTAGGTATGAAATATCGTACAGTACATTCAGCTTGGCCTGTAGAATTCCAGAAAGCAACAAATTGTTTTGTACAAAGACGGCAATGTTGTGTCATTGAGGATGCGCTAAATTAACTTTTATTCGTCTACCTGAAGTATGTACACGCAAAATATTTTTGTCCGGAAAAATAATATGATATGTTTTTAAAACATTTCAAGGAATAAATTTGAGACTGTTATTGTCGATCGACGAAAACTGTACACCACTGGCCTGGTAACTGTAACTCGTATTTACTATTAAACGAAGAGACAATTAAACCGCGTTTATGTAACAGAATTTCTCCGGTACTGTATTAAATATTTACCAGTCTACCGATAATGGATTGTTTACAAAAAATAAAATTGTTTTAGAGCTGAGCGTAAATAATAGCCGGAGATATGGTTTTCTGGGGAACTGAATTAAAAATGATAATGGCCCGTCACATACATATATACACACTGAAAAAGACGCTTATTTATAAATAGTGTTGTAAACATTATATGTACATAGAACAACAATATATATTACAATGTTTATAAGACTGATTTTATATGTATAATAATTTTTTTATATCTAGAAAAAGAAGTTTCATTTAGGCTACTATATTCTAGAATAGGTACGTGGTAAATGATCATATCTGTTAAGAAAACCTCGACAAAAACTCCCCGAGTGAGCTTTAAATTTCAGCTAAACTTCTGTGTTTATGAAGAGAAATGGACAATTAAAATCACGTGTCCACCCCAGTGAGTCATCTGTCATTCCGTACCTTGTGAATTTCAAAAACAATCGTTATATTTCCGTGTGGCTAGACTGGGTTAAGCGTTTCCCATTTATTTATGGAACAAAACAAAACGACCTGATCGATAATCCGGTCTAGCGTGCTCTTAAAACCGGCGATCTTCGGTTACTTATTGTATTTCGGGCTCTTATCGACTGTCACGTGGATATGCCTCAAAAAGGCCTGTCCTTAGTCGAGATATTGATAAAATAAAACAAAAAAAATGTATCTAAAACAAACTCTTAGACATTCGTTAACTTATTTTGCAAACTATTCCCCCCCCCCCAAATTTATGCACGCACTTTCATATAGCATACGAGGTGTGGCTTTTTAAATAACCAAGACTGCTGTGATAACAATTTTTATTCGTTACCAATTATTACAGTACCAACATTTTCGCCTTCAACATACTTCCCTTGGCGATCTCTACACCGCTCCATACGACTTTTCCATTATTGAAAGCAGTGCTGGAAGTCCGCTTCTGTCAGCTTGTTCAAAACCTCCTTCGCTTTTGCTTTAACCGCTTCCACACTTTCGAATCTTGTCCCCTTCATTGTAACCTTGGCTAACAAGCCTGAATCAGTGTCAATATTGTTTATAACGTCAACGGAAATGTTGATTATTGATTCCTTTTGCCGGGGAATGAGGAATGTTGGCACCATTTTTGCTCAAACTTTGCGCATGTTGAACGATTCATGCAAAAGCTAGCGAACATTCTTTGTCGATTCCTGTTATTTCCAGCAAGTCCTCGGATACTTAAACAGCGATCTTTGAGAATTAATTTACAAATTTTTTCAATGTTTTCGTCCATTTTGACGCTGAGGGCCGTCCGGGGCGCGGATCGTCTTCGGTCGTTTCACGTCCCTCTTTAAACCGTTTAAACCATTCAAAAACTCGTGTGCAGGATAAGCATTCATTCCCTTAAACTTTTTTTACCATTGCATAAGCTTCTGTAAAAATGTTCCCCGGTTCAATAAGAAACTTGAAGTTAACCCGTTGCTCCATCTGAACACTCAACATTTTTCGACGCGTCACTGATGCGTAGACTAATTCAAACGACTGCTACAGTCAAACTGAGCGACGCACTGGCTTGTCCAGCGAGCTCAGTGTGGGGAAAGTATCACTAGACACATTTCCGTTCAAACTTGTCGCGACACGCTCGCAGCGTGCCGATAGCAGCATCAGTTCGGTTATTTAATAGCCACACCTCGTACATGGGTATCAAATTCTATGCCCCCAAAAAATTACCTCGATTTATCCCCCCACCCCTTAACCGTTTAAACTCAAAGTGTAGTCACTTCCAGCTTCCAAATTTCGTACATCAGTGTTCCAAATTTAAAATTGATTCCCGAGTTATAATTTAAACTATACAAAAATTTTAACTGACAGACAGACAGACAGACATTTTTTGTTAGCTCAAAATCTGTTTTCTCTCCCTCCTCCACCGCTGCCACGCAGTCATACCAGCTCTCACATAAATGTAACACCTTTTCCTTGACTACAAACTAATTCAAAGTCATGTTTATAGATTCGGATTTTGTTAGACACAATCAACATTACCTCGTTCGAAAACCAGCAACAGCCTCGAAGGTTGCGCGCGTTATGAAACCTGGCTCTTGTCCGAAATCGATTTAGGAAACTTTCGCGGTTTAGCTTCCTTTCAAAATACTGTTTGTTTATGTTTCGAGAGGCGAAAAAAATCCGACGAAACAGTGGACTTGGTGTCGGAAACGTCGATCGTAGTTCAAAACCGCAGCGGCAGTAATCAGTTTCGGTAATAAAAGAAATCTATTTCTGGTACCAACTGTGAAATTTGATATGGCAGGCTTCCTGAATAGAGATATCAGACGGTAAAAACATTAAAAATCGATCACCTTTAAATCGGGCATTATAAATGCGCTTTTTGAATAATTGCTAAAGGAAAGAAGATGAAGAAGTTGAGCTTGTATTCTAAGTTGTCATTTTTTTCTTCTTCCTCTTCTCAGAGTGTGGTCACACCTCTTCTTCCCTTAGGCCTCAACACCACGACAAATGACCAAAATAAAGAGACACCCAAAGAAAACGACATCGAGTCTGACTTAGAAATTTCATGATCATAGTGGTCCTACTTTCGAAGTAAAAAAATGGTGAAAAAAAGCACTTTTTCAACTTCAACCTCATTTGCAAGTTAACAATAACACTTGGAGACTTCGGGTTGGGCTTAAAATTAGGAAATTCAATAAGCGACAACTTCTTATATGCTATATAGAATATGCTATGGATGTATAAGCGGAAATGTGAAAAAGACGTTTTTTTTTCACAAATTGTTAATTTAAAAAATTAGCGAACGGCTTCAGCTCTACGGACCACGCGCATTATGTTCTACGCAAAAAAATACATAGGACACCGTCAAAACTAGCCCTATATCTTTCAAGAACACATAAAAATTGCCTACTGGACTGTCTGTACCAGTGGCTGTCCCTCAGGGTAGGCCAAAGTAAAGGCAGCAATATTTTCTGCATATTTTAATTATTTCCCATCCGCCATCCCATTGACATCATCAGGAGATGAATAAACTGGACGATTTTAATGTATGAAGTGAATATAAACGTTCTCCTTAGACAAAGGCGTAAAAATATCGCTAATTTATTCTGTACCCTGTCTTAAAATATCCCGTTTGTTTTGTAATCGATTAATGAGTGTGCAATCGCCCTATAAATAAACCGCGATTCTCGGGACTCCTTCCGTCTCTCTAACGAAAATAGCCTGTTTTGTATTTCGAAAATATGTACGGTGCAGCTCCAGTTTTTGAATTTATTTTTAGATAAATGTATCTCGACACGCGTTGCTTCCACCGAGCGAGGAAGATTCGATAAAACCGGGAAAGAGAACGTACATGGTCCCATAGCGACGTTAATTAGAGAACTCGTCTATACGCGGAAGTTGTATTAATTTTTCTTCTTCTAAATCCGAATTTCAGGAAAAGGATACGTAAAATTTATACCAATTCCTTCTTCTTCTGCAAAAAAAAGCTAATTACATGGCATTCTTCTCCCTAGTTTATAATACGTACATCTTTTCAGCTTCGATTGTATCAGATTAAATGTTTCGGTAAAACAGAACAAAATACGGGAACGAATTGCACTAGTAAATTATTAAATCCACTTGAAAAAGACGCATATAAATGTACATACGTAAAAGAAGAAGAAGGTTAACCAGGCCTTCGTCTTCTTCTTTCTATTCTTCTTCCTCTAGAGTCGTAGGATCTTTTAAGCGTTCTGATTCTTTTTTTTGTTTGTTTAGGAATCGTATTTTGTCTGGTGCTTTGGAGTGACAGAGGCCCGGATGCTATGGAGCAATCGACGTCACTACAGGAGATTCTTACTTGTTTTTCCCGCGCTTTCCGCCAGAGTACGCTGTTTGGATGGGGCCTCTTGTGCCTTTACAAGATTTTTAAAAATAAATACGTCGTTACCTACACCTATTACATCGACCAAGTAAGTAAAATTTGTTTTTAGACTGCTTTTTAATATAATACTAATAAGTAAATATCGATTCAGTGTTCTGGCTGTGTTACAAAACATTATACGCTCCCTGTGTCCAATGCACGATGACATTTTGCCAAGTGTTCTCTTTATGACTTGGGAGATTTTCTTCGGTTTCAAATTTTTCGAAGACTAATATTCATTCCGTATGTATGTTTTGACGTAGAATTATTTATAGAATATTGAGTGTTTATTAGTATAGGTGTATAGCAGGGTCACATTTTGGAATTCGCTCTCCAATATTTATAATTAATATTATAAAACCGAGGATAGAAATACGAAAATAGACGTAGGAGTCCGACGGTCTGTTGTTTACTTTGGATCGAACATTTTGACCATCATCTGCATCTGTATTTACAAAAAAAAAGTATAGTCATGTCGCGTATCTTATTATTTATTCCATTACGTATGTTTTCTTCCCATTAATAATAAATATAAACGTATGAGTAAGGTCTGGGTTTTACACGGTTGTTTTTGCGTGCGATCCAGTTTCTCGTGTTCCATAAAACAATGGAGAGGTTTATTTTCATTATTCACTGGAATAGAAAATAAAAAATGTTGATAATCCAAAGTAAACATGTTGTTTATATACATTGTTTCAGTAGTATTTACATATCTTTTGATTACGAGTGCATCGATCTACTTACAGCGTTGTTCAGGGTGGAGAATCAAAGCTGTACACTGACAGTAACTCCATGGGATTTCTATTAAAACAAATATTTTTGGAATACTTTTGTGTCAGTAGATCGCAGATACACAACTATATTTGGGTAAAAAATTAATTTTGTATTGCAAAAATTAGATCTGAATCATCGAGGTTTTAGATTTGAACTAGAAAACTGTGTCTGTCTATCTGTTATCCTTTTTGTTAGGTGAAAATATAGGGGAATGTCGTCAGGGTTGGGCCACTTTTTAACTTTTTGCCCTGTATCTTTTGTTTATATTCGAATATTCTCAATGTTGCGCATTATAAAAAAAAGTTATTGACAAAATTGTTGCTTTTTATTGTTTTTATATTCATTCCTACAAAATTTTGATGAGAGATCATGAGAACATTAATCGAAATCAATATTCCATTTTTATTGTTATTTTGTTACTAATTATTATTGTTATTGTTATTATTTTTATTTCATTATTGTTATTTTGCTGTTATGATTTTTATTCTTTTTGGATTTATTTTGTTTTTTAATTTATTCTTAAAATCCCATATTATTTATCATTATATTAATGATTATTTATTTTTTTATTGATAAAACATTACTTTTATTGCGGCAATGAATTATTTTTAATGTTCTGCTGTATTTTAATGTTCTGCTGTGTCATATGTCACGTGTCATATGCGAGAAATAGCCGTGACCTAACCTAGACAGTGATCCAACCCTGACGATATTCCCTGCATAGTATAAAACCTCATAATCGAATGCATACTTCATACTATTTAGTACATGTGTATTTAAAACCGGGCAGATATATTTTTCTCGTTCCACTTAAAATATTCACACTGTACGTTGTTCTTTAACGCAACTGCCCCGTTAGGCATCTGTGTCCGACCCAATTTTCCTGACTGTTTGTTAGACATTTAGGTAGCTAGTAAGCATATACGGAGGTAATCGGTGTTTAATGTCCTCTGCGTGCATTATAAATAAATACATACAAGTTATCGATTACCGCCGCGGAAAAAGTCGTGTACGATGACATTTTATTCCAAACAGGAAAAGGCCGACGTATTACCGACAAACCTACAGGGTGATCTGATAAAATAAAAACGCCATTATACATTTTTTTTTAATCTTAATTAAGAGACATCCAAAAAAATCTGGCTATTAACGAGGGACATAGAAACAGCGGTCACGGCTTTCGGTTATGTCAAATTTTTGACAAGTGACTGTCACAATGTAAGATGACAGCTTTGACAATTAAATAAGGTTATAAATTTGCTATAGGATAGAAATACATTTTTTTTACTGGACCGACTTTGATGATGTTTTTTTCTGATGACTCGATACTTTTATTGATGGAGACATTTAAAAAAACCCAAGAGTCTCAGTTGAGAACCTTTACGATAGACAACGTATTGTAAGAACACGTTTTGAAATCCGCTCGGCATGAATCACGAAACCAAATCGTACCTGTTAACGTGTGTCGCCTACGCCCTCTTGTCGAAATGAGGTATGAAATTTGATAGTGCGTACCTTGAAGTGTATTAATTATCGTTGAACTCAACGATGAGAATGACGCAATCCTGGAACTGGTATAAATGTACATTGTAATATAAAATGAATATCAGTCTGAATGACCGTAAAATACATTTTATAATTAATAATGACATTGACATCCATAGCCTACTCAGAAAAAAGGAGTGCGGATCCACTAAGTTATTCGATACCAAAGGCGGGGCGACGAAAATTTTTAGGGGGCTCGGGGATTTTTAAGTATATCTTCATAAAGCGTTTGATATTCTTGTACTCTAATATTTTCTTTGAAAATTAAAATTTTGATCATCGAATATTTCCAGTAGGTGAATTCCACTGAATGATCTCCAGTTGACATAAGAAGTAAAATTAAGCCCTTTCGGTGTGTCATTAATTCTCTCAAACTCCCGCGTATTTCAGTTCCATTTTATTTCCGAGTTTATTCTGTCGAACGAAGTTTATTTATTACCCATATGGCCCATGCGCCGACAGACAATTTTGTCGACCTGTGCTAGGCCTCGCAGGCGATCTCAGGTGTCGACGCAACTTCAGGGTAGGGAATCCGTTTAATGTTTTATCAGAATGCGACATGGAAAATGATGGATTTCCTTCCACCGTGACTGACACCTACATTAGGCAGCTTGACACGAAACCAAATCTCAATCGATAACCTTATTACAAGAAAGCGCTCTATTTAATATTCCCTTGGATCTGGAATCCTCGATTGCGACCTGCTGAGACAATATTTTTTTCCTTCCGACGAAGGATGCAAGATTCTTTTGAACCAGTTTATTGTTCATTTAGCAATCGAGCCTTTTTGTATGTACAAAAATAATGTACCAGGAATTGTCGTACAGCTAACGCCTGTAGTCTCGGTTGTTACCTCAAGTATGCAGTGGTGCCTCATCATGGGAGATGTGGGAGAGATGTGTTATATTTAGTTTTTGTTGACTAACCTTTCTTTTTGCAGTTGGATGAGGTGCTTCAGAACTGAAAGAGGACGTATTCTTACTTTGGTATGTTCACAAATTTTCTATACAGTTGAAAAGAAAGTAAACCTTGATAATTTTTTTCGACTGTGCATGTGTTTAAAAAAATCGTATGTTTTGAAAGGCGTAAATTCCGACAGTGGTCTCACAGCCAAAGAAGCAACATTTGAAGGGATATCAAAGTAAATGTTTCACTAATATATCTTCTAATTTTACAAATTTTTCGATTTTATAGGTACAATGTTGACAATAAAATTCTCACTAATCATAGCAGACCTGCTAAGTAAATACGTTTCACAGCGGCTTTTACGTACTGTTTCTGACTGTCTCTCTGATTTTAGGAGAGTTTACAAAACGTCCTATGAGCTGGACGTTTTGAAGTACGTCATAGAAGTATCATCAGCTGCTCATAGACATGTTATGCGCGTTACCAAGAAAGACATGTACGAATATCAGTGCGAATCGGAATTTTTGAACTACTGCTACAAACACGGAGGCTGCAGACACGCCTCGTACACCTGCATCTGCGGATCTGGCACCAATGGAGCCATCCTACATTATGGCCACGCTTGCTGCCCTAATAATTACCAGCTGAAGAATGGGATGCTCTGGTAGGTACTGTATGTTCGTTACAGGAATTTAAATAAGTGAATATACACTAATGGAAAAAATTAAGAGGATCGAAAATGTTTCCGAATTTTTAGTGATTTTTCAGAATGCTGTATCTCAGTGAAAAATGGTCTTATCGAAGTCTAAACAAAAGCATTTTGAAGCTTAAAGTTTCTAGTTTTGAGATATTTCGGCAAAAATTTTTTAGAGCTAGATGTTTCGCGCAATTTTAGGAAGTAGTGTGAGAAGAATATTTTGCGAATTTTTTTTGCTTTTTTTTTCAAGTCCACGAGCTTGAAAAAATGTTTCTAACTTAGCCATGTTATGGACCGGATAGCTTGTTTATTCAGCTTCAATTTGTTTTTTTTTAAATCTCGATACGACCATTTGTTGCTGAGATATCGAACTTTAAATCAAAAAGGACCCTTTTGTCTTTGATCGACGATATCTCAGCAACCAACGGTAGCACAGAAAATCTAAGGGCAGTTCTGAAAACTGGAATAAACCCCCTACAGTTGAATATATCCCTAAAAAACCATGCAAAGTTACATTATGCTCTAACGAACCGTTTTTCTTGTTGCAAACGGTCAAACTTTTGAAAAAATTAAAGGGTCACGTGGACTTGAAAAAAAACAAGGAAAAAAATTCGCAATTTTGTCTTCTCACACTACTTCCTAACGGGATTTTTACAGTCTCTTCGACATGGGAGCCAACTACTTTGGTTACACAGCCGATATAACCGTCACCTTCCCTGTCACTGGCAGATTCACCCCAGACCAAGCGGCCCATCTACGAGGCGGTTCTGGCCGCCAACTTGGCGGTGTTCAAAGCAGGCAAGCCGGGTGTCTCCTGGAGCGACATGCACGTGTTGTCCAACAGGGTGCTGCTCGAGCAACTAAAGAAGGGCCTATTACGTGGTTCCGTCGACGAGATGATGGAGGTGCACTTGGCCGCCATATTTCAGCCTCAACGGCTTGGGTCACTTCATGGGCTTGGACGTGCACGACGTTGGGGGTTACTTACCCGGCTTCCCGGAACGGGGCGACAAGCCTGGGTTGAAGAGTCTGAAGACCGCTAGGATTTTTTGGAGGAAAATATGGTTCTGACCATCGAGGCCGGTTGCTACTTCATCGATACGGTAGGTTTTTGGTTAACGGCGAAATATACGCATTAAAATAATCACCCTTTTCAATTTGATCTAGTTGTTGGATCAAGCTCTGGCAAATCCGAGCAATCGAAGTTCTTGGTACCAGAAGTGATTCAGAGATTCCGAGGTTTTGGAGGCGTAAGGATCGAGGACGACGTTTTGGTCACGAAAAATGGCATCCTTAATCTGACCAAAGTACCCAGGGCGTAAGCAGTTTCGTTTCATTCTGGAAATGGTTAATATGAATTTTTTTTACCTTTCAGTGTCGAAGAAATCGAAAACTGGATTGCTGGCAAAGAAGACGAGAGAAAATATGCTTGAAACATTTACCCATAGCGTTATTCAGGGCGTTCGATTTGTGGTACCAGTGTTTCAAATTCTTGCCTCACGCGATTTTATAATTCGCCAAAAATTATTATAAAAAAAAGTTTTCGGTATCCGTCATTGATAGGAGTAACACTACATAGTGAACGTCCTGTATACGTTTATTCATTTTATTTTCTGTTAAAGGTTTTGGTTACACTATTACTTTGAAATATATTTATATTTTTCTATCCATATTTTAATAAATAGATTTATGTATTGTAAAATAATATGTATTATATATTAAAACTTAAATAAAGCTTGCATGAGAAATTGATCGTTTTTTTTTAACTGTTAGGTAGGGTGCCAAGTGTCAAATTGAACCTAGCATCAAATATAAATTCACAAGACCGTTTTAGATAATTGAGAACGTAAAGGAGTGCATCTTTTTAATTTTTATTTCATACTAGCCATACCCGTCATGCCTTGCTGTGCCGTTTACTAAATTTAAAGAAATACTAATATCGTGACAACAATAAACATTCGGTTTCACGACGCGCGCCCATCTATCCGAACATAGTTCTACTAACTCAGAAACCTTTGCGGGCATGCGTCCAACCATTCCCCAAAGTTTCATCGCAATCGGATGAACGATTTAGGAAGGCATAAGAGACATACAGACAAACATTAATTTTTATATTCATTTATATATTTAAACAAGATTAATTGCCAAAGATATTCTGAAATTTCCGAACGTACTTCAATTAACCGATTCTAACATCCGAACGCAGCCAACGCTAAATTCTGACTTTTGACAGACGTTTGCGGAATCCAAACGCAAAAGGCCGGGAATTCTGGCGGAAGACTCTGTGTTGTGGCTGTGTTAGTTGTTGTTAGTTGTTTAGCATTTAAAAAATTACTCAAGATGTCCAAGAGAAACCAAGGCGCCGGTCCCAGTCAATCCAATACTTTATTCAATTACTTTGAGGCGCCCAAAAAGAAGGCCAGAAAATCTAAACGCGATTTCGAAATGAGCGAGCACAAGTCCAGGAGGAAGGTAGGCCTGAACGTGGGCCCGAGGAAGGCGAGAAGAGTCCCGAAAAAACCGGGAAAGCAGAGAAGTCCTACAAGCCTGGAGGAAAGAAGCTCAAAAGAGTAAGTACTCATTTTTAGTATCAACTGGATTTTGTGAAGCTGTTTCGAATGTTCCTTTGTTGTTTAAATTTTTATTATTACAATCCAAACAGAAGGAGTAGATATCTAATTGTTGTTTTAATTTAATTTTTCATTTCGCAAAGTCCTGAGTGTATCGATTTATATGACATGTAAAAATTTTGTAGAGTCTCCTAAGCCGGGCCCAAGCAACGCTCCTGATACGTATCTGAGGAAGAAGCTTACCACCCTCAGTACAGACCACGAATCTTCCCACTACCTCCGACAGATAGTAAGTATCGATGAGTCTTCGTCTTAGTTGATTTCCCTTACTTCTTATGCTCGATTAGTTAGTTTTGTTTTACCTAAAAAGTCTTTTTGAAGACTGAATATTGTTCGTAATAACTTAACTCTTGTGCTCAATAGACCAAATAATATCTTTTTCCTCATTTAAGACATAATATCCATATAGATTTCAAATGCGATGGTCAGTATTTTATAAGTTTGAGTTTTAATATGGGTGTTTCTTTTAATTAGATGATTCCTCACAGTGCTCATCGGCGACCACCACCGAGGTGGATGCTGGTAAGTTAAAAACAAATATTATTATTTAAAATAGTTTTGCTTGATCTTTATTCTGTATGTTATCTTGCTTTCATACATGAAAGTCTTAGAGACAATAAAGAACAGTAATTTAATTTGCTGTATGTTATATCTTATAGCTTATAACTGTAGCATATATTTTCAAAATGTTTTTGGTAGCATTTAATATATAATTATTTTGTATATATTTTGAGAATATTGGTGCTGTTTATTTTTCTATGTAATGAGGAAATGAGGTTTTTTTTTTAAGCTCTGTACTTTAAGGGCATTACAAAGTCGAAGTTTATTAATTATTTTCTATCTGTAACCTTAACTTTTTGTTTGCAAATACAATAATCAAATCAGCTTGGTCATACACGGCTATATATTTAATAATTTTATTATATATGTACTAATAATTTAATAAGATAATATAAGAGCAAAATATGGTAAGTAAAATAAGATATTTGTGTTGACCGTTATTTTGGGAGACTTGTATTTTTGTTTTTAGGTGTCCAAAAACTCATCGATTATTCTACCATCTCTATAAAATTACATGTGAGTTTATCACGCGGTAGGGTATGAAAATCATTTAGTCATCACCCTTAACCTTCCTTTTTTGTTGTCAAAAAAATCCCTCCATCTTATATTAATGTTTTTAAAGTCCAACATTGATATAAGTGACTCATTATCTCCTATCGATAATTATTTTTTATTAGATTATTTTCAATCAGTAATCTCATTCATTTAAAAAAAAACATTTTTTTGCCAATTACATTATGTTCTCAGTTTTTTTAAAATAGCAGTGCTTTACAAGCGTAAATTTAAATAAACTGTTCATTTAAGTGTTTATTCTTCCAAACATTCCAAAATTATACCACAATTTTTTTAGGACCATCGGCATCTGTGGAAGAGATGGATGTGGATGGTAAGTTATATAATTTTGATATTAAAAAAAATTAAATACACTGGGAAAACCCAAAATTTCTTTAAAATTGATTACCTTAAAGGGCAATTTCTTAGTGCATGTACAGTTTGAATACATTTTATTTATTTTAGATCCAAATTTGATGACTGTGGACTCTTCTTCTGACGTTGATCGCGAGAATCCCAAGTATCGCATCGACTGGACAGGCAGCCGCATGTGATTTGATTCTTTTCATTTCTCATTTGTTCGTTTAGTTTTTTAATCCATAGAATGGATGTTTAGTTTTTTCGTTTTCTAGTTATTTGTGTTTTTCTGTTCCATATTTATTCTTAGCTTAGCTTATTTATTTACTTGTTATTTGTAAAAAGAGGTCACCGCCCTTTGATAGTAAGAAATACATTTTTTATTTTATGTGAACGAATTTTCCGTAGAGTTACTAGTTTCTTAAAATTCCATTTGACTCTTTAAATTGTCTCAGTAATTTAAACGTACTCCATAGTAGTTCAAGTAAACTCATAAACAACTTGATTTTCGAAAAGTAAATTGCAGCGTAACTTTTGTTTCCTTTTGACTGTGTTCAATTTTTTAATAATGTAGTACAAAGGCAGCTGTGATGAGCTTAGTAACAGGGTTAGGTGCCTCTTGTGATAAATAAAGTCTGATTCCGACTACAATGGAAGCTTTTAACATGTGACCTGAAAGTGTAATGTAAACCTTAAGGTGTAATACAAATTCGAAAAAAAAATTTTTAAAACGTAAAAAAAACGTAGAAAAAAAAATAAAATGTAAAAAAAACTAGAAAAAAAACAAAATGTAAAAAAAAATGAAAAAATAAAAAAGTAAAGATGTGATTACTTATTTTTGAAAAGCGCAAAGGCATAGACTATTAGCAAATGCATAAAGAATTATAGTAAATGATAATGCTAAAATTATTTTGGGATAAATCTAATTTAGGGTGGTCCAAAAAAAATGTTGTCCTTCCGGCCCTAGTTTAAATTATAGTATTTGATTAGTTATTACTAATTCCAGAAGATTGGCTCGTTTAATTAAGTTTTAGAGTCGGCTCATTGGTGTTTTATTTTCCCATTCAAATTTCATGGGAAATGCGTCATTATTGGTTCGTGGTACCGTTTCGCGAACTATTAAAGAAATTTATGGCAGCTCATATTATTTTCTGGTAGTCGGGGATCGTATAAAACATTTTCAGTGTCGGTAATGTAGGTCTCTTTGTATTCTATTGGAATATTTTATCCTAAGGGCAGCGTTGAACGTAATTTTAATGGGAAAATAAACGCCAATGAGCGACCACTAAAACTTAATTAAATGAGCTGATCTTCTGGAATTAGTAATAACTAATCAAATACTATGATTTAAGCCTAGGGGTTGGAAGAACACATTTTTTGGACCACCTCAATATCCATAGAAATAACGTAAAAACAGTTTTGTACTTGTAAAGTACAGCAGGTAGGTACAAGAAATTACATAAAATTGAAAGTAAAAACAATTTAAAAAAATATGTACATATTTTTGTGGCTGCAAAATGCAATATATATGTGGAATAAAAAAAGTAACATTGTAATTTTCTTTCTAGTTTCTCAAAATAAAATCTCCAGACTCTGAACTTTCAATTTTATTTAAGTTGGTCTCTTAGAATTTACCGATGATTTAATTTTGATATGTAGGTGTTTGACAATACATTTACAAACAAATCTGTACCCTCAAGGTAGCACAATAATACATTTTTTGTCCAGTACACTCTGAGAGTGACGAAGACGTGGTGAAGCCAAAAAAGCGGAACAGGATAAAGGTAATGGACGATTCCTCCGAAAGTGATGGGGCCACGCCTAAGAAAGCAAAGAGAGACCCAGACCCGGACGACTCCGACGATGACAAAGACCCTAAAAACTTCTAAAAGGTTACGTTTTTCCAAAAAGGCACCCCAAATAAGGAACCCACCGAACCAACACCTCAGAAGAAGAAAGTACGAGATGTAGTTAGAGATATTCACTCGAATTGGCCGCATAACGACTTGGAATTTCTTAAGCCTGATAGAATCAGAGATGCTAACAAAAGGAAACCCGATGATCCAGAGTACAATCCGCATACATTGTACGTACCAGAGCAGTTCCTTAAGGGCTTAACGCCAGCTATGAGGCAATGGTGGGAATTAAAGAGTCAACATCTGGATTCGGTTTTATTGTTTAAGGTCGGTAAATTTTACGAACTGTACCACATGGATGCTGTTGTCGGGGTTTTACACTTGGGATTCTCATACATGAAGGTAAATCTACGATCCTAGTGTTGTGAATTTTATTATATGGAAGCTTTTCTAGGGCGATTTTGCTCACTCTGGCTTTCCGGAAAGCGCCTACGCCAAAATGACGAGCGCGTTGATCGATAAGGGCTTCAAAGTGGCGAGAGTTGAACAGACAGAGACTCCCGAAATGATGGCTGTGAGGTGTAAAAGTCAAAAGAGTGTCACCAAATTTGATAAAGTGGTCAAAAGGGAAGTTTGTCAGGTTACTACCAAGGCTACGTGCGTTTATACAGCTCAGATGCCAGAGGCGCGCAACGAAATGCCAAATTATATGTATGCCATCTGCATGAAGGTATGTACGTTTATGGGATATATGTCTGTGTATAGTTGAACTCGTCTGTGTTATATGAAGTGTAGCTATTTTTTTTTGTTATAGCAAAGTTCTGCTAAAACCCGATTTGGAGTTTGCTTTACGGAAACCTCAATAGGAACATTTTACTTGTCAGAGTTCGATGACGATAAATACTTTTCTCAGGCTTTTAGCTTTGTTAGCTGAATACCCCGCATCATTGGTAAGGCCCTCGAATTTGTCGTCTTCTCATGTGTCTTATAACTAACTTACAGATATTACATGAACGCGGCGCCGTGAGTAAGAAATTTTCAGATATGATGAATTCATACTTCAAAGATATTCGTAAGGATGCTCTTTCCAAATCGCAGTTTTTTAATGCATCAGACACATTAGAAAAACTGTCAATGGCCTGTTACTTCAGGGATAAGGAGGGTAATTTATGCTGGCCGCCTCTTTTCAAAAAAATTGCCGATGATTGTAAGTTTACGACAAACAAAATTGACAAAATATCTTTCTTTTTAAATTTTTAATACTCAGGTTTGCCGAAAACAGAATACGAACTATCCATAAGGTCTTTAGGAGCATGCATGTGGTATTTGAAAGATTCAAAGCTGGATATTCAGGTCTTCTCTGCTGGTAAATTCGAATGGTACGACCCATTAGATTTAACATCTAAAGAAAATAAGGCTCATAAAGAATATTTGATACTCGATTCGTCGACTATACACAACTTAAGTTTGCTGGGGGGCAAAGGCAGTTTACAGCATGTCTTAGATCACTGTGAGACAGCATTTGGAAAAAGGTAGAAAAAAATGCGTTGACTTTTTCTTAATATAATTTTTATAACGTCTCTTCAGGATGTTGCAACGTTGGATTTGCAGACCGTTATGCGACACTCGACAGGGATTAAAGAACGTCAAAGTGCTGTTACAGAATTATGGAAGAACCCGGATTTACTTAAAAGTGCCCAAAATGTTCTTAAAAAAATGCCAGATCTTGAGCGACAGCTTACAAAGTACGTTTTTAAATCAATGTAACCTATTTTCTAATACATCGGTTCTAGGATTCACGCTTACGGTAATAGATTTATCGCTACAGACCATCCTGACAGTAGAGCTATATTCTACGAAGCTGTCAGGTATTCAAAAACGAAGATTAGAGATTTTTTGAAAACTCTGAGAGCACTTGAGAAGGCACAAGACATCGCTGATATTTTTAATGGTTGGTATTAATAATTTGAAGCCCGCACTGTTTATTAAATTATATTTTTAGATTGTGAGTCTAGACTTCTTAAGAAAATTACTCAGTTCAGTCCTAAAGGGAAGAATGTTGGATTTACGTGATACTTTGCAGTTTTTTAAGGTAATTTCTGCTTCTAGTTCTATACATATTCTATAAAAAATTGTTTTAGACTGCATTCGATCAAGTTGAAGCAGAAAAAAGAGGGTAAAATCATTCCCAAGAGGGGTGTAGAAGAGGAATTTGATAGGAGTTGAGGGAAAAAAATCGAAGATATAAATAAAAAATTGAGTGACTATCTTGATAAACAGTCAAAATTCTTTGGTTGTAAAATTACATATTTTGGAAATGATAAAAACGTTTCCAACTCGACGTACCTGATAATAGAACTGACAGAGTT
Organism: Aromia moschata; assembly: GCA_029963805.1. Lineage (NCBI taxonomy): Eukaryota > Metazoa > Arthropoda > Insecta > Coleoptera > Cerambycidae > Aromia > Aromia moschata. Next base: position 1,355,668 of record JAPWTK010000077.1, on the reverse strand, counting down.
ACCAATGAATATCTTTTAGAAGGAACAAAAAAAGGTGCTAGACCCACAAGAAGATATTCGACTCCAAGAACTCGAGTAAAGATCTTATAATTCCTGTTATTTAATTTTTAGTTTGTTTCATTTTTTCTTTAGGAACTGTTAGCCGAAATGCTGAAAGCTGAATCGGAAAAGGCAAAAATTATCCTAGATTTAAATAGGCGTATTTTTGAGAAGTTCAGCGAAAGGTTGTACCAGAATTTAAGTAATTCATCAAGAATGGTAATGATATGTATATTTTAGATACGACGAATTTGATCAAGCCATTCAGTGTCTAACCATATTAGATGCACTTTGTTCATTAGCTGAATATGCTCGTACCTACTCTCAAGATATTTGTATGCCCGAGTAGAGCCATTTTCGGAAAAGGTAACAACCTCATATTTTGTTTTAACATTATTAAGTTTACCGTTTTTTTTTTTTTTTTTTTTTTCAGCCAAAACTAGTAATACAAGATGGACGTCATCCTTGCATTACTAATATCGACAGCTTTGTGCCTAACGACACGGAATTGGGTGTCGCTAACACCAACTACGCAAATGTTTTAATCCTTACAGGACCAAACATGGGAGGCAAGTCCACCCTTATGAGACAAGCTGCTGTTATTTCAATTATGGCACAATTGAGGTACGATGAAGTATTTTATACAAAAAAAAAATACTTTGGTAAATAATTTTAGGGAAGTTGTGTTCCTGCGTACAAATGCCGTTTGAACCTAGTAGATCGAGTGTTCACCCGTCTTGGTGCACACGATGACATCGTTCAAGGCCAATCTACGTTCTTCGTCGAGCTCTCGGAAGCGTCGAGCATCCTCCAGCACGCTACAAAACATTCCTTGGTGTTAATCGATGAACTCGGTAGGGGCACATCGACTCACGACGGAAATGCCGTAGCAACCGCGTATTTAAAGAAGCTGATAAGCGTAGGATGTCGCACTTATTCGCCACTCATTATCACAGCTTGATTGATAATTTCGTTGAACGAGACGACATACAGCTGGGCCATATGGTATGATTTTTCGTCTCGTTATACGAACTGAATTAATTTAATTCCGTTGTAGGCTTGTATGGTAGAAAATGATGATGATCCTACTTTAGAATCGGTTACTCTGTTGTACAAGATGGCGAAGGGCAGGTGCCGAAATCTTACGGATTCAACGCAGCTCGGCTCCGCAGGCTTGGATAGAAGGATTGTGGTCAGGGGCAGGGAGATAGCGAAAAGCCTCGAAGAAGAGAGTAGATTTCGAAATGTGTTTCATTCGATATTTACGGAGAAAAATATGTGGAACGTCCGTGAACTTTTGGCTTCTCTGTTATAGGTTTCTAAGTTTCGTTTGTAAGGCCTTTACATTAACCTCGAATTGTTTATACTCTTTTAATTTAAGCTTCATAAAATATATCGGCATATTTTTTTAATTTTATAGTTCCTGATATGCCCGATAATACAAAATGTGTTATTTATGTAAAGAAAGGACGTTTTCTGTTGGTTAGAAAACCAACTAATAAAGGACATCAACATTCCTTGATGTAAAATAAATTTAAAAAAATATAAATCTTAAGAAAACGATGTAAAAATGTTTGTTTTGAGGTTTTCATAAAGTTGCATGCAGGCCTTTATATTTGTGTTATCTGTAGCAGATAGTAGTTTTTATATACATTATTTTTTAACTGTGTTACTATAATTGCCAATAAATTACTAAAGATAAATTGGTTTTTTTGTTCATTAAAGTTGGCAAAAACTCAAAAAGTAAAAAAAGGCGGATGACTTGACTATGGAATGAATTCATTTTCGTCCCATAAAGAATAAACCTTGCAAAACGCTTATTTCTATGTATGTGGCGCCATCTAAGTGTAGAAATCGCATGACATGTCAAAATCGGTAATGCAGAAAACTTCTATTTCATATACTTAAAGGGAAAGGAACACCAGATTTTTTTGTTTTCCAATTTATCCTCTGTTATTACCTGTTATTACCTTATTTATTACCTGTGTTTATAAATATATTGAATACAAACTAAGTTCCTGTCAGCTTTTTAATACAACTGACATGGCTTGTATGCTAGCGCCCCCAATGAGCGCAAGAGTATACCGTTTCAGTCGTTGATAGTGTAGAAAATTTTATTAGCTCTCCACCTTTTCCCTCCAATTTGTGGCGCCCTCTCGAATAAATTGTGAGTTTGTTTTGATTGGCGTTGTGTGATTAAAATTTGGCAAAACAGTGGCAAAATTAACTCAAAAACATGTACCAGACGCCCAAACGGAATAAAATGACATCGAGTGATGATAGTGAAGTTGATGTGACGCCTAATAATCGAATTCTGAAGACGAAAACGCTTAATATTGGAGACAAAGGACCGGTTAACGGAAGCCCAAGCTTGGGCGAGAAGAGTGTGTTGTCCCCCAGTGAGACTCGTAGGGGCCGACCTAGGCTGAACTGCTCAACACGTTGATCTTGGAGGCTCTACGTCGCCCAGTTCCATAAAGTGCACCTTTTGTGGCCGAGTTTTCCCCAAGGGAAAAGTCCCTACAGGCCCACCTGAGGACACACAGGTGAGGACATGTTGAACTTTAAATGCTGCCGTTATTTAAATGTCTCGTTATCGGCAGTATTATTTAATAACGTGGAGCCCGTTATGCGATTCGTGATTGAATTTTTTAATTTTATTTAGTCTTTCTATTAAGGTTATGTCGAATTCTTACTTGTTTTCATTGTTTTTTTACAACTTTGTTGGATTTAATTATTTAAATACCAATCTGATGGAACTAAATTGGCTTCTAGTGCAATATAGGCGTTGTCACTATTCGTTACAGAGGACTTGTAGTTACAAAAAAGTAGTTGTAATTTCAGAAATGCTTATTAAAACAATTATTTTTTTTATGAAAATATTGCCGAATAAAGTATTCATGGACACATTAACCTCCAATTTCAGTAAATATAGAATACTAAAAATATTACCGATACAAAAGTTTTAAATAAATTATATGTCATTTTAACCTATTTTACCCTACCTTGCTTCTTTCTGTGTTTGTTTCTAATAATTATAGTGTCAATTTAGCTTCTATCAGCATTTTTAGTTATAGTTTTAAGGATGTGTACTTTTCGCAGGTGAAAAACCTTATATTTGTGATTATCCACGTTGTAACAGGAAGTTTGCTCAATCGGGCCAGCTGAAAACCCACCAGAGACTACATACAGGGGAAAAACCCTTTATCTGTGCTGCACCTAATTGTTCCAGATGTTTTCACTCATGCAAATCGTCATTGTCCGGATCACCCGATTATACATTAAGGCGTTTCTCTTCCAAACCTGAACCTAACCTAAATAAAAAGTATGACGAGGCACACAATGCCGAAGTGAGAGATGGCTACTCAACTGGGACAGGTGCGTAGAACGTTAGCGGAGATCATAAATTGTATATTTAAACGTTTCTGTTATGTTTTAGTATTGTATTTGTAATGAAATTTTGTTTATTAGGCGCAACAAGCCGTCACCAACGTCCAATGAAAAACCTCGATTCAACTCCCAAGAAATCAATGTTCAAACGTGAAGAATCAGTATTCAGCAGTGGAAGCTCCGCGTACTTTTCCGGGTGCTCACAAACCAGCTTAACAGACGACATTGAGAATTCCCCAAAGAGCGATTTGGAAGACCTCGAGACTTCAACGTGCAGTAATTCGGAAGTTCTGAATTCGAGATGCAAAGCGAGGCGTCTCCCCAAAGCCTCCCTCCGAACTGCCGAAGAAACGTTGGCTTCGTGAGGCCGTGCAGGACCAGAGCCTGTGGGATTCGACCAACGACCTCGCCTGTCCGATAAATTGGGACAACGATGTCTATAATGACGCCAACGACAATGAGAAGAACTGCTTTTGTACCTAAGGTTATCAACGAGAACCAGAAGCGTCCATCGGTGCTGGTTTGTGTGCAGGGAGGTAAGAGCAAGGAGATATCCAGCGACGAGATTCAGGGGGCCATGGCGCTTGTTGAGTTGAAAAACGGGCCCACGTGTAATTTTAACTACAGGATTTAGTAGTGACTTGAGTTGCCTTGGTTGTTTATATAGAAACGTCATTTAGGTGGGTTGCAGTGCTCTTATTATCGATATACAGGTATAGAGAAAGTAATAAACAAAAATCAATAATGGTATATATATATTTTATAAAATGAAGTGTTTAAATTGCTGTTCTGAGCTTTTGGCTGTAATAATTTGGAGAGAAGTACAATGTTTGATGGGGAAAACTAAATTTTCCTGCTTGGCAGTTTTCCCTGGATTTTAAAAAATTATGTCTCGTCCTTATCGTTTTGGGTACTCTTTTACGAAATAGAAAAAATTCCGCTTATTTTGCTATGTTTGGTTAGCCCACGGTTACTTTCTGAATGCCCTATAGATGGCAATGCCATGACTATGAAATTTTAACACAGTAGTATAACCGAATGTATCCTTTAGATTATAAGAATTTTTCCTATAGGTTTTTAAAATAGAAGCAAGTAGTCATAAACATCTTAAACACCGTAACTGGTATATTATTTTAAGTTAAGTTGTATTAACAAAAAAAAAAGCGGTACTGCAGCACCACCTAAAATGCAATTTTCCATTTCCGTTTTATTTCACAATTTTTCTATATGAGCACCTACAACCAAGTGTGTATACAGGTCTTCTGATTTTTGTGATACTTATTTATTTTTGGTACGTTATTTTTGTTATAAAAGGAAGTGTTTTGTTTCTAAAGTTTGTTTCTTATTCGATTTTTTTTTGTATGCTTTATATTCTTTATTTTGTGATTAATATAATGTAGGCTATTTATTCAATTTTTTTATTGTTAAGCATCATGGTAGGTGGATAATTATTACTGTAAATTCTTCTCGCGAGCAGCTGTCCTGGTGACGATTGTTACTTTTTCTCCGTGCAGCGTGTACCTTTTTTCAATAAACGTCTGTTTTGAAACATGTTTTTTATATATTTTTCATTATAATCACGAACAAGGTATTGAATAATGCAAATTTTTAATTAGATGAATTGTTAAAGTTGAAGTGCAATGCCGTATCTCACGTTTGCAATATGGGCTGTGGGCTTCGGATCCGTGTATGACAGACAGAAATAACCCACAGTTTGCAAACGCGGTATTTGACTAACTTATTCCAAACGCGAATAGGTGAGCAAAACTCTTGGCAGGCGGTGAGTTAGACTGGGCACTTTGCACTTGTGATCGCTCAGCTCCGACTAGAAAAGACTATCCTCTCGGACCTGAGCCGTTTTTTCTTAATTGAAACTAAACCTAAATTGGACAATGGCTTGATTGGTTTATTTCATTGCGGTGAGAGTCTTATTTGGGCTGTTTATTCAGCTCTATGTGCCTTTACTACAATTGCTTATAATATCTGAATAATTGCTAGGACAGGTAAAAATTTGTCATTTGCCCGCCTTGGGAATTCCGTGACATGACGTGCCGAGGGTCTGTACTATTAGAACAGTTGTAAATAATGTACAGATGGGATTATTGAAAAGGTGTTTTATTAAACATTTTACAAGAACTCTAAACATTTACATTTAAAAAATTAAATATTTTATTCAGTTACAACGACGCTTCTTGCAGTTTTTCATTTAACCGCGAACACATAGGCACACAGGACCAGATATGAATAATATCACATCAAATATTAAAAAAATACAGGTACGAAACTAACAAGTTCGGCAGGTGAACGTTATACGACTCCTAATTCTAATGAAAATGTCTTACTTTTCATATTTAAATTGCACTGTGTCGCTGAAGGGGATAAGACATTAAATACTTATTTATAGAACACTGGTTAAATTAAAACTATACTGACGAACCTGTAGTTCCGTATGAACAAAACGAAATTAAAATATATTTACGGTGCATTTTTCGGGCTATCTGGACCAGGGCTCGGAACGTCCAAATCAATTTCTGAGTCAGATGTCTATAAAAAAAAGAAACAGAAAATACAGCAAAGTTAGGAGGTGCGTTTTTTTTCCAAGTGGTTCTAGAATTTGAATTACAACATAAGTGGCGATTTTGTTACAAAGTTTTACATATTTGGAGATATGCCCCCAACAAAAAAATAAATGAAAAAAAAACATGATCAACATAAAAGTCTGCTACATAATACCAAGCACCGCTTACACAAAATTCTGAAAACCAGGCAACATGCTACAAAGAACATTATGATAAATATCTCACTTATATTCTAAGGCAGATATCTGCTGGAATAGACTACTGGAAGGCGGGACTGCCGGAAACGATATTCTGGCTAGGATTTGGTTTCACTCATGTTACTGCTGAATTATGCTGGAATATTTTAAAACATACGATAAAATAAAACGACTCCGAGCATCGAGTAAGTAATAAACGATACAAAATACAACCGCATTCAGCAATAAGCACGAGCTAAGATTATGAACAAGACAGGTTTATTTCATCTTTACATACTCTGAAACCCTTTAAAGCACTTGATGATAAGTTCCGTTCGTTCGGATCGTTTTCCTTGTCCTAGAATGCAAATAAAACATAATGGTTAGACGATCGCTAAAAAAAAAATGTTTTATCAAAATAAAAGAAACGAAAACTCACTTCGGCTGCCTCGCAACGCTCTCTCCTGCTTGAACCTCTCTATGAGTAGCTCCCTGGGGAGCGTGCGTCGTCGTGATCCTCGGCAGGGACACGGTGTTGCGCTGAGGCGTATCGCCTTCGTGAGTTACCGGCACAACCTTCTCCAAGAATTCGTCAGTCAATATTTTGTTCGTTTCCTTGGCCAAATTGTTGAAGGTCTTCTGAATGGTCTCCGTGTCGTCCATTAGAAAATCAAGTCGAGAGTGAACACTCTCCACCTTGGACTCCAATACGCTGGAGATGTTGATGAAGGCATCGCTCACTGTCACGGTCATCGAACCCAAGGTCTCTGCGTGGCCTCCTAGAAAAATAAAACATTCGAAATGATCAGTATAAAATGCACATTTTATGATTCATTAGATAATAAACTTACAGTTGTAGTGTTTTCGTCTAAGGTACGCAGCTCGCTGCTCAGTTTGCAGGCCACGTTGCCAATCTCCTCTGCACGCGGTGGTCCTGGAGCGCTTCGCCGTATATCGAAGAAAGATTGCCGGAACTACAACAAAAAAAAGTTAAACACCACAACGACGATGAATAAATAAATATATGTTCATTACTGTTCTGGACAGAGTGTTAACGTTCAGTTGGGTCTCCTCCATTAGGTCTCCCATGTCCCTCAACAGTCCCTCTTCCCTTATGCCACGCCTGGTGTTTACTAATTCCTTTAGAGCTGTGATCTGGCCCAGGATTTCGTTGTCCCTTTGAACTCGGTTCTTAAAGATTATTTCCTCCTCCTCTTTTCTAATCAGGAGATTCATTTCTAGCTTCTCTAAGCCCTTGCTTATGTTCAGGTCATCCGCACCCAACACACAGTTGATCCTCACAGCCATGTCGTGCACAGACTGGGCAAACTGAAAAACATCCATCTCTAAAATTGCGATAATTTTATTTTGCGAAAGTAGTTCAAATGACTCGGCACTCTTAACACACGTTTTATGAACAGTTTGATATTTTTCACCAATGTACTTACATGTTTCATGGTTTCCTGAAAATTCGTCAAGAATTTGAGCAAACCGGTAGTCTCGAATCTCTCCAAACGTTCACAATGCTGCTCTAGTTGCCTCTTCATCTCAACGACGTTATTCTTAATTGTCTCTATATATTTATCTCTCATAGCCTTTACTGGTTCCCTCAGGATTACTTTATCTAACGCTATTTTATTGAATTTATCTATTGCTCGCTTGACACTCTCCAACGATTCTTCTATCGATTGCTTGAGATCGTTCACGTCTTCCCTGCATTGTTTACCAACGCACGAGTCAGATTCCATCAGTTTCGCATTGTCAGCTGTTACTTTGTCCAACAGTTCGAATACTTTGGCAATGGCAGTGCGCGCGGTGGATTCGTTGGTTATAATTATGTCATACTGCTTCTCTAATTTATCGTGCAGGATTCCACTCTCTTGGGACAGCTGCTCGGCCGTCGATACCAGGTTCTTGACTTCCTTTTGGAGTTGGTTCGCCTGGGCTTCGTACGTCTGCGATACGTACCGTTCCTGCTTTAGGCATGCCTTCTTTTCCTTGATGACCGCTTTCGCCTTCGCCAACATTTCTTTGTTGCGTTTGCACAGTTCGACAGTCTCGTCGAACTCCTTGATCTTCATGGCTAATATCTCTTCTGCAGAAATAATAAATATAATTTTAAAATTACACTCTTAAATTTGCTCTTACAACACAACTTTGCACTTACCTAGTTCTTCAATCCGCTTGCTCTGCTTTCTAGCGATCTCTTCTATAGTCAACTTTTCCCCAGTAACGGCTTCCATGCCATCGATGAGCTTCTGGTAGTTGTCCTTGTTCACGTAGAAACCTGATTTGTCATGTGCTGCATCAAGATCCTTTTGCAATCTGTCTATTTCAGTCAATAAACCCTGAATCATCTGGGCCTTTGTTAGTTTTTCATTGACAGTAGGGGTATTTTTAATATCTCGGCACGCACGAAGCGTAGTCCAACGTGCTGGTCGTTTCCTCGTAAGAACCGGCAGCCGGTGAAACAGTTGCTATGATGGCTGTTTTGGTGTGCCCTCCCAAGCTGTCTTGCAGAATTCTTGTTAACTTGGAATCTCTGTATGGTACGTGCTTCTGGGACTTATCAGCAAGCGCTTGGATAACTCTTCCCAGCGTTAAAAGCGACTTGTTTATATTGGCCAGCTCGACGGCCCTCACGTCTTTGCAACCGGAGCGGGCAATGTTTTCACTGCCTGCCAGATCAACCAAGTTTATTTTACCTGCTTTGAGTATATCTTCTCCGAAACCATGCTCTCTCTGGTGTTTACAGTGATCGTAAACACTGTATGTGATCTGGAGCTTTGGTGATTCATGAGGGTGGGGGCAGTCTGTCGTTTGAGTATACCCTTTTGCAGTTGCTTGCACAGACCCTCGCTGTCATGTACAGAGATCTCAGTCAGGCCCTGGATGAAAACACAGCCTTTCGGTGTCAGCTAAAAATGCTGCAAAAGTAAAAACAAAGTTCTCATTGCTAGTTTACAATACGCTACCCTTAATTCTTTTAGCTGACAAAAAATAATTTACAACTACTCTCTCATTTATCTCAAAGTATGTTTCTAAAGCTTCATGAATATATTATATCCCTGCTTAATTGACCAGTTAAATAGTTGGCGTATTATTTTTCACCAACACAATTGAGTATAAACTATTTAGAATTAGAGTAGTGTTAACCTACTTTTAGCACACATATATTTTGAGTATTCTATTTTTTACTTATCCCAAAGAAGAACACGGGGGAGATATCTTCAAGGTTCAGTAAGGAATACAGGAAATTCTGGAAATTCCCGTAAGAACGCGAGGAAAAGTACCTGGTAGTTCTATCAAAGGACGCATGCAGACATAATCTCCCCGAGTTACCTTAACTATGATGTATATTAATAGCAACTCACCGTATCCTGGGAAATAATTATAATAATAAAATTTACAGGTTTGGGTTAACACATTTGCGACCAATACGGTTGTAAATGTCATACATTATTGTCTTTACAGTTAAAGAACGGATTAAGCAGTTGTGTGTTCCATAATCTTATATGATATCCCTCAACTAAACTGTCCTATCAATCTGGCATCTTCTTTTAGGTCATCCGTTACTTAAAAAAGAGCAACAATGCTTAAAGATTTATCATATCTGTTATAACCGTCATTTCCATATAACAAATGCCCTAACGGCTATACCCAAAAACACAAAAAGTTACATTTTACAATAGTTACAATATTTAGATCACTATTACAGATTAGACACAATAGTTAGATCACTATTTGAAACTATCCGCAAACTTATAAACTCCGCTTTACACTAGGGTATGGACTTTTATCAATTCATATTATATTTTTTCTTTTAGTTTCACAAAACTGGGCAAACTACAGTGAAAATTTCACATATATAGACAAACCAGTAAAACTAATGAAGAATGATGCAGTCTTAATATGGTTTACCTTAGACACTATTTATAGAATACTAACTTATACTACTAAATGACAGTTTTATGTAAGGGTAAGTTAATATTTGAGACTCACGGCAACACAGATTCGTCGTCGCTAAGCAAATCTCTGATTTCCTCATTGTACAGTTCCAGGTAAGACACTTTCACGTTGTTTTCAGAACGCTCAGCCGACAGCTCTTCAAAAATATGCGCTGCCGCTCTTGGAACGCAACCCGCGACAAGGTCCTAAGGATGTACTGGCATAAAAGCAGAATACGAGAAAATTTCAACTTACATCTCTCCAGTTAATCACACGTTGACAATTGTCACCAGTCATTGTGTACGTTTTACCCGATCCAGTTTGCCCATAGGCAAATACGGTGCAATTGTATCCTGCTATCACATCTGGAATCATGGGAGCAACAACGGCCATGTACACCTCCAGTTGAGTCGTTTCCGGCTTGAAGACACGATCAAAATAAAACTTCTTTTCTTTCGTCAAAATCTCTCTCTGAGACAGGCATTTCACGGTAGTCTTCACGTGCTGTTCCTCTTCTACCTTATTTAACGGCCTAAAACCAGATTTTTCGCATCATATATTAGAAAACCTTAAAATCAGACCAATGTTTTTATGGTAAGAGAAAAATAGTTAACCTGACTCGAACAATGACTTTGACATTCTGCAGTTTCTCGGTACTTTTATCCTTAGTCTTTTTCGCAGGTATTACCGTCGCCATTATTTATTTCTCACTTAATTTTTTGCAGAAAACTCGACAAATCGGAAAAAACCGTTGACAGGAACACAAAGCGGCGCTTTCAAATAAAACATTTGAACAAGCGATCAGGGTGGCCAATCCGCTAGAGTCCCCAAACAAAACAAAAACAAAATAACGAAAAGTATAATACATATTAATATTAATACTAAATTATTAATAATTAAAATTATAATTAAAATACCAATAATAAATAAAAATAACTAATAAAAGTGTATATTTTTTCTGCATTATGCTATACTATTTTTTAAAGATATTGGATTACATTTAAGGTTAGTAGTCGATGGAACTGAACGCAACAATTGTCGCTAGTATCGCTTGCCTGGAAATATTATCTTAGCCTGGACAACACCAGCAAAACAAATACTATGTAGAATTGTTAAAAAACTATTTTTAAAATTGATTATACATAAATACATAGATTAAATATCTGCTGATTGGCTTTAGAGACACACAACGTTTTATGCCACAACAATTAGATTGTTCTATTGCGCCAACTTCAAATTTGTATTGTAATTTGGAGATTATTAATTTTAATATTACCGTTTCATGAACAAAAAGGAAATACAATTATCAAATAAGAAAATTTAATATAAATTATTTACATTATATTATTTTAATAGAATGAAACCTGTTAACATCTGAAAGAATAATTTTAAATTTTATGATTTTTTATGTTGTAACTTGTAATTTGAAATGCTATAAATACATAGACACAAAAAAATAACATAAAGAAAAACGTACATATATCGACAAAAGCGCTTCCTAGCGGGGACATAACGAAATATTGTGTAGTTTGCAGTTCCAAAACAGTCTAGGAAATTTGGCGTTCGAGAGTTGTCTGGTGATTTTTTCTAATTTCAACGATTGTTTTTTTCCCAGCGGGTGGAGTCGTTTGTGTGTTCTAGCAACAAGTGTCAGAATAGAAGTGATTTTAAAAATAATATGGGTTGTGCGGTCAGTACAACGGGTGACAAAGCGGCCCTAGCGAGATCCAAAAAAATCGACAGGGATCTCAGGGCCGATGGAGAACGTGCTGCTAGCGAAGTAAAGCTTTTACTTCTCGGTATGTTACACATACTTGTGTTATTCGTCATTATTCACCAGTGTATTCAAAACATGAACGGCTTTTTCGTTTTTCAGGGGCTGGCGAGTCCGGAAAGAGTACGATAGTTAAGCAGATGAAAATTATTCACGAACTGGGCTATTCTAAGGAGGAATACGAACAATACAGGCCAGTCGTTTATAGCAATACTGATACAGAGTCTGATGGCCATAATACGTGCAATGGGACAGTTACGAATAGACTTTGCGGATCCAAGTAGAGCAGTAAGTACATAAAACCCTTTTCATTTTCTGTCGAAATAGTTGAAGCCGTAGACCTACGATTTCGGAAGCCATTTTTCACAGAATTATATTCCTAATATTCATTCAATGCAATTAGAATTTGTATTACTTCAAACGTTGTTAATATTAGAGTAAATTACTACAGTTTTTCTAAAAAACAATATGCAGTTGACTAAGATTATGTATCAATGAGAGAGAATGGTTAGAAATATGATTTGTTTATGTTATTATTTGTGTTTGCTGAAATGCTGATTGTAATTCCCATTTAAATACTTAAAACACCTCCTTATACTGTTTGCATTGATGAGTCACTCTGTGATGCAAGTTTATCTTTGCAAATTGAGTAATGGGTTCTTATGAAACAATTAATCAGAGGAAAAATGTTATCCTTTCCATCCTTAAATTAATATTTTATGTAAGCCTCACTATTTTGCATTTTTGTTTCTCTCGATGCATCATTTTTAGGATATAGCTAGACAGTTCTTTACTTATGCCAGTGCAGCAGAGGAAGGCGAATTGACTCCTGAACTGGTTATGTTGATGAAAAAACTATGGCAGGATCCGGGGTGCAATTGTGCTTCGCACGTTCGCGGAAATACCAGTTGAACGATTCGGCAGCATATTATCTCAATGCTTTGGATAGAATCTCACAACCGAATTATATACCTTCTCAACAGGACGTTTTAAGAACCAGAGTCAAAACCACAGGGATTGTCGAGACTAATTTCTCCTTCAAATCATTACACTTCAAGTAAGTTTCAAATATTATTCTAATAATTTTTTAGTCACTTACTTCTGAATTAGTTTGTTTTTTAGTTGTTTTTTTTTTTTAATATCTAAATATCAGTTGTTATCTGTACAATACGATATGAACTTATATGCCAAAGTTTAAAGTAATAGGAAATTTCAAAAAGTATAATTTATGGGATAAATAAGATATTGTAAATTTCAATCTGTATTTTTCTCTTTTTTTCCTGATGTTATTTAAGTCAAGTATTTTTTTTAGAATGTTTGATGTTGGCGGCCAAAGATCAGAAAGAAAAAAATGGATCCATTGCTTTGAGGGTGTTACAGCCATTATATTTTGTGTTGCTTTATCAGGTATTTATTTATTTATTTTTCTATACTTGTGCTATGACCTTAAATACCCTTACCTTGCCCGCACTGACAAAACTTTTCGGCACTGAAAACTTTACTGTTGACACAACTGTCAATATATGCAACATGTTTTTTTAGGTTATGATCTCGTATTGGCGGAAGATGAAGAGATGAACAGGATGGTGGAGTCAATGAAGCTGTTTGACTCCATTTGCAATAGCAAGTGGTTCGTGACCACGTCAATAATTCTCTTCTTGAACAAGAAAGATCTATTTGAGGAGAAAATAACGAGAAGCCCATTGACAATATGCTTTCCCTGAATATTCAGGCCCGAACACCTACGAAGACGCTTCAGCTTACATACGGATGAAATTCGAGAACCTGAACAAGAGGAAAGATCAGAAAGAGATCTATACGCACTTCACGTGTGCAACCGACACGACTAATATCCAGTTCGTTTTCGATGCCGTTACCGATGTGATCATAAAGAATAATTTAAAAGATTGCGGCCTTCTTATGTAAAATGGCCCAAGAGTAACAAAAATATTTTTATATCCCGTGAACAGTCAATTCGATGTATTTTGGCTTTTGCCAGGATAATCAAAAAATTAAATATATATACAGGGGGATCTTTAAATGCAGTCCAATAACTGAAGAAGCTATTTTCAATAGAATTTCCTTCGTGTAAGAAGTACATTTAAAAAGATTGTAATAGTGTTCATTCTCAATAATTTTTGAGAATTTTAGTTCTTTGTGAAAAACCAGAATGTACTTAAAGACAACCCTGTATATATACTTCCAGCTATGATTAAAAAAAATGGTCTTGTTAGAAAGAGGCTTCAACGACTCTTCAAAGTGAACTTAAATGGTTCAAATATGCTATATGAAACAAATATCCTATTATAAATGTGTATTTATGTTTAGTATGGCCATATAAGATTTTTTTTGCTGCAACTCTTCAAATTCGGCAGTTTATTAAGATAACTTTGTACTTATTATTGAACTGTTTTTTTATTTTATATTAAGTGTCGACTTAAAGTAGGTACGTGTATGTACCTTTGAATTGTGTTTTATTCATGTTTTTGTCTTTCCTTATGGTCTTTCTGATGAGATTATTTAGAAAACAGACTATATTTTGATCTCTACAGTCTTTTTTTATTATTCTAGTTCTTAAAAGGAATTGACCAGTATTTTCGCACATCGTGTCCAATCATGACATTTATAAGACTTCAAAATTATCGAATAATATTTATTACCTACCTATTTTATACCGACGGGGCAGCTTTATAACAAAATTTTTTTGGGCTAGAAAAATTGTGAATATAAAGTTGCCCTGTGTATATTTATACAAGTCTATCAATGTGAATCCAGAGATGTCAATTTATAAACAGGTGACTTTTATAAATAGCATTTCTTCACTTATATATATTTTATAGTATAGCATGTAATCACATAATCCTCTCTATTTTCGTAACTCCATATTTATTAATGTTTTTATTAAATGTAATCTCCAATATAACGTAGTAATTTTTTAAAGCAGCTGAACAACTTTTTTCTCTCAAAGTGTCCAGTATAAGTTACCGCTTTAGAATGTGTTCCATATCTTTCTTCAAAATTGACGTTAGACTGAAAGGCACAAATAGTTTGTAATGGTTCTTCTAATATTTGTTTTTTGTATTAGAGTAATTATCTAACCATGCCATAATCATTTTACTAATATATTTCTTATATTATTAGTGACGTATTTCGAAAAAAGACTTATTCAAACAATGCCTGCCCTTTTTTCCAGTATTTAACCTTTTTTACGGATTTACAATATATATAATCGATTTTTCGACACATTTCCAATATTTATTGTAATATAATAATGTATAATGTAAAAATATAAAAGTTCTATACGCTATATTCCAGAAGAAATATATTCAGAATTTTCTATTTTGATACACATGTTTTGCAATGACAAATGTACTTGTTAAGGAGTTTTTTTTTTTATTTTTATATTTTTTGTATTTCCCTAACAGATGTAGACATTAAGTAAGATATATGGCCTAAATGTATAAATTTAAAAAATATGTTTTGTAAGATAAAAGATAACTATTAAATATTTAGAAAGTTACACCTGTCTGTTTTAAAAAATTACCAGCTATTTTATATCGAGCCATCCAAAAAAAACGTCATCAAAGTTGGCCGAGTACAAAAAGACGTATTTCTATTCTATCTTAAATTTATAACCTTATTTAATTGTCAAAGCTGTCACCTTATATGACAGCCATTATTTATTTCATAATTGTGACAAGTCACTTGTCAAAAGTTTGACATAAGCCAAAAAGCTTCGACATGACATCGAATCAAAGTTGACCGAGTACAAAGAGATGAATATCTCAATTCTGCAAAATGAGCGAAGTGTCATCAAGGAGGCCGCTGAAAATAAAAGAGCGACGTGTTCAGTAAAAATTTATTTCTAAAAAACTAGACAATTACTCCAACATTTTGTGAATAAAATCTGAATTGATAACAGCAAAAAATTAATAGTTAATACATACTAATAAGAGTGCAATTATAAAAATATTCTTGGTCGAGGACACAAAGTATAACAACATAACAAAATATAATACTTTATAAATAAACTTATGCAATTCATTAATCCGTATAAAAACATAATATTAAAATTCACAGCCTATAAGGCCTTGCTGTTCAACTTTTTCCTGCTGATTTGCCTGTTCAGTTTAACATTCTGGGTGTTATACAATAAATAGGGGCGTATCTTTGGGCTAACGGTCGATATAGCCACTCGTAGAGCATATACTATGTTTTCCTCACAAACCCGCTGACCAGTGGGGGTTGTAGGTTCGCACTGCTCTGTACCGGCTGCGTGGGATCCATCCCCATCTGGGCATTCGTCTGCGTCGGGCTCAACTTATTCGACCTAACGCTAGTAGGTGATGATGGCCGTCTCTCTATCGTCATGGTCTGCTGTGGAACTTGGCTGTCGGAAGATAAGCCCATAGACGAGTATATCTCCTTGAGCATCAACAGAATCGTATCCTCGGACTCCCAATAGCACACGTGGCTGGTCAACGCGAAGATGTACTCGTTGATAAACTCGAACGGCGCCTCTTGCAGGATAAAATCTATGCGTCTGCCTTTGTTGAGGCTGCCGTGGGGTACGTCTGCGACTTCTTGATGGAGTTCTTCTTCGGCCTCTTTGGGTTCCAACTCTTCATCGAACGCCTTCTGGACCTCTTCCTCCAGGGAGGGCTGTTGTTCGGGCTTGTGGAATATCGCGAACTGGTAAAAGGAATTCCAGGTGCTCTTCATCGATTCGATCACCTTCTGTTTAAGATCCGCACCGACACGCGCCATGGTGTCTTTTAATTCTACAATTTTTATAAATCGGTTTATAAATTTTTATAAATCAAATTATGTTTTTTATAAATCTCACCTAAGTGCATTCTTTTCCTGCCTTTATGATGAGGGATCAGCATGGGCTTCAATTTACCCAGCTCTGGATTAACGAGCGATTCGATACGGTACGCGATTGGGTCATACGGATGGAAGATATTGAAGAAAGCCGGACAAGTTGGCAATGCTGGGAATTTTCCCCTAGGGTGTCTAGGCCTCTTACTATTACAAACATACCTGTAAGAAGACAAGAACACAATTTACTGTTTAGATTTGATAAAATTTATGAATAGTACCTATCGGAGAGCCGATAGCAAAGAATGTTTTAGGCTCGAAGTTCAGATGGGGGTAGTAAATTTGCGGTTGGCCAGTACCGACTGTACCCATCATATAACTTATCCTTCTGCTCATTCTTCTCTTCAGTTGCGGACGTTTTCCATCATCTGGTAAAGGGAACATAACCTCATCTGAAAATTTTTACAATCTAATAACTAAATCCGTTGAACTTAACTGAAAATGTAACGATTTCTTCATTTCCTAAGAATAATGTAACCCCTTCCAATAACTAACCTCCTCCAGCCGTTTCTTCTTCTTCCTCTTTTTCTGGTGTGTTAGCCTGATGGCAAAGCAAATCGAAGAGTATCAGGGATCCCAAACTATGGCCGCCCAATGATACCCCGCCCTGAAATGTCGGATTTCGTTGCTTGAACAAATCGTAAACTCTGTTCAATTCATTGCCTACGGTGGAGACTATAGTTTGACTGTACACAGGACTCGTATAAAACAATATATCGAGTAATGTGTCATTCGTGAGAGTTACGCAGTTTTGGAATGCTTTCTAGCGTTATACTCCTCAGTTGCTTGTCTATACCCGTTTCGTCAGAATGCAGTTCCGCGTGCCAACTGATTGGGAGGACTTCGACTCTGTGCACAAGTCCTTTTTTCGCAGGATGTTCTGTAGTGCGACTGGACTAGTTGAAATGCGATGTTACGAAATTCATCCACTACAAAACTGAATGTGTCAAAGAGCGTTGGGAATATTTAAATTCGATCTTACCGACTTCTTCTACGGTCCTCAATTTAAAATCGCAAATTGAACCAATGCCGTGCACCAAAAATAGTATGTGATCGACCTGAGATGGCTCCCCTTCGTCGATATCGAACTCATCCATGCCTCTTTTAACTACTCTGGGGCGGGTTTGGTTCTAAAAAAAAATTAAAACAAATTTGAGGTTATACAGGGTGTCCTCTAATTAATGGTACACATCAAAACCAAACATACCTTAGTCCAAAAGTTGATAATAACCAAGATACAGGGTGTCAAAGTTGAAATTTGGTTTTCCATTTTTTTCAATAAATTCTGAATAAATAGGAATAATGGCACGAAATTAGAGATTCGGGTGTTTTTTGAGGCGAGAAAGTCAAATTCGTTCATACATTTGACGTCACTAATATAGGGCGCCACCTATAGCACATCGAGCTTGTTTCAATGGACACAACTATTTTGCGGTTCACTGTATCGCTTTGACTATTAAAGCATCGATTCTTCTACATTTTTTACGTAAAAAACGTTTTCGAGATATTTGCATCTCAATTCATCTGTGCGCTTATTAAAAACATTGAAAATTTCATATTGTATTAGTCAGAAAATTACCGTAAAGTACCATAATGTCTAATACGAACTTAATGTGAATAATTAAGAAAGACACATTACAAGAAAGAAGAAAGTAAGTTCTCTTTATCTTAACATTATTAAAACCATCAGATACATCATTTTGTCAAAGAAGAGTCAAGAGTTTTACGGTAAATACATGTTATGTTTACTTGCTAAATATGTATTATTACATATTTTATTTCAATCATAACA
Organism: Aromia moschata; assembly: GCA_029963805.1. NCBI lineage: Eukaryota > Metazoa > Arthropoda > Insecta > Coleoptera > Cerambycidae > Aromia > Aromia moschata. The sequence goes on along the minus strand of JAPWTK010000077.1, from coordinate 1,337,089 downwards.
ATGATGGAAGTATTAATAAACAAACAGGTCTACTTTCGGCAATAAATGTTTAAAGTGATGTCCGTTTACCTCAATACACTTGTGTACTCATTTATTGAGCGACCGTCTAATTTTAAAAATTAACTGTTCGTTTGAAACACAGAAATCAAGTGGAAAAATTCAAATGCAAATATCTCGAAAACGGTTAATCCTAGCGACTCCAACAAAGTGGACCTTTTTTACGTAGAAAATGTAAAGAATCGACGTCTTTAATAGTCAAAAGCGATACAGTGAACCGCAAAATAGTTGTGTCCTTTGAAACAAACTCGATGTGCTATAGGTGGCGCCCTCTATTAGTGACGTCAAATGTATGAACGAATTTGACTTTCTTGCCTCAAAAAACCCCCGAATATATAATTTCGTGCCATTATTCCTATTTCTTCAGAATTTATTGAAAAAAAGAAAAAATCAAATTTCAACTTTGGCACCCTGTATCTTGGTTATTATCAACTTCTGGACGAAGGTATGGTGAAGGTTTGATGAATTACTAATATTTTGACATGAGAAATATGTGGTTTTGATGTGTACCATTAATTAGAGGACACCCTGGATAGTATTATGGCAAGGCATAACTTACAGGTGTGTTTCCCCAGGTGTCCGGGGACTGTGTGGGAGGAAAAAGCACCAGTACATCTGGCCCGTGAAAGACAACAGTTTCTCCATTAGCCAGTAGGACCTTCCTATGCCACTGGTTGAGTTGGAGAAGCCGTTTTAAACTCCTCCTCTAACCTGGCGGAGACGTTTTCCTCGTATGGTACTAACCGACCATCTGGACTGAGTTTATGGAACCACGAACATCGCCTAACCTCATTTGAAACACCTTTCCAGTACACCGGGGTCCTCTGTCTGCGCAATATGTTGACGTCGCCTTCCGCCATCTGTTGCTATTACTTTATCAGGATCTAAGTCATCTGAAAGTGTTACAAACAGTAGGAATAGGGTAGATTTCTTTTTTTTTTTATCGTTTATTACTTGAAGTAAATGCTTGTTCCAAAGCCAGAGAGTCGATCATAGAGAATGGTTGCCATAGTTTCTTTGTGTCCACCTCTTTTTGGTAAAACCAGTGGTGGTACACCGGCCTGTACACTTGATTCAAGGGAGTCTAAAAATGTAATGACAATAAAAACAGCAACAGAACAACGGTGACTTACGGGATTGTCGTTGACATTGTCCGTCACGTACAGATCCGGCACGGAGGAAGCCGTATTCAAATTGTTTGGCAAAGCCTCGCTTGCAGGAATGGCTGCCATCACCGGGCTTTGGAAGCTAGACTGAGAAGAGTAAAAAGTCGTTTGCAGAAACTGACTCACAGGCTGTGTCGGTATGGTAGGATGAGGTTGGGGAATGTGAGACAACACGTTGACACTAGGAGGGAGGGGCGATATAGGCTTAAACTGATTAGGCAAATTGCTGTGCGTAAAGAGCTCCCTGGAAGACAAACTCGTCGTCGTATCCGGATAAGGTGGGGCTGGACTCGGTTGAGGCGGTAAGATCGGAGTAGCTTGTGTTGGAATTGGCACCGGTTGGGCAGGTAGAGTTGTCACTGGAGGATTGTGTGGAGATGGTTACGACAGGCCTGGCACAGGCGCATACGTCGGCCGTTTTAACCCAGGCCTTCGAAATATATTCACCGGACCTAAAAAAAGAATTGACACAACTTTTTATTTACTAAGATATAGAAGTATCACTTAGATAATACGGAAAATTACGCTTATAATTTTATTAAATGTATCAATGTAAATATATTTTGCAGGACTAAAGTTTTTTTGTTTATTTAAAATAGCTATTGTTAGAACGGTGGGTTAGATTTACTGATATCTACAATAAACAGGACAAAAAGTAGATCCTCTAGAAATACCTAATATAATTCCCATCTAAAACATAAACATAGCACTAAACACATGAACAATATTAATTTAAACTATACAGGGTGTCCTCTAATTAATGGTACACATTAAAACCACATATTTCTCATGTCAAAAGATCAGTAATTAACCAAACATACCTTAGTCCAAACGTTGATAATAATCAAGATACAGGGTGTCAAAGTTGAAATTTGGTTTTCCTTTTTTTTAAATAAATTCTGAATTAATTGGAATAATGGCACGAAATTAGAGATTCGGGGTTTTTTTGAGGCGATAAAGTCAAATTCGTTTAAAAAAAATCGACGTCTTTAATAGTCAAAGCGATACAGTGAACCGCAAAATAGTTGTGTCCTTTGAAACAAGCTCAATGTGCTATAGGTAGCGCCCTCTATTAGTGACGTCAAATGTATGAACGAATTTGACTTTCTCGCCTCAAAAAACATCCGAATCTGTAATTTCGTGCCATTATTCCTATTTATTCAGAATTTATTGAAAAAAAAAAAAAGGAAAACCAAATTTCAACTTTGACACCCTGTATCTTAGTTATTATCAACTTTTGGACTAAGGTATGTTTGGTTAATTACTGATCTTTTGACATGAGAAATATGTGGTTTTGATGTGTACCATTAATTAGAGGACACCCTGTAGATTTAAAGTTTCACATAAAATTGTAGGTAATTATTTTCTCAGTAAGCGTTTATGATTGTTATTATTACTATTGATGGCAACAATTTGTAGATTTTACTTCCATACACGTAGGGTGCAAAACGTGAGTATGAGCAAAAATTTGGGGATAATTTTTGAGGCGTACTTGGTGGATGGTATTAATTTGTACACTTTTTAGCTTACCTTGAGGGGGCGGAGGCCCTTGCGGGGCTGCCTGAAACTCCTGCGCCGCGGGGAACAGAGGTACAGGCTCTACGTTGACGTTGCCCTGCTCTATGAAGCTGTCTATCCCCGCCGGAGGGGGCACAGACTCCTCTTTCGGGGGCGCGCTTTGCTGCTTTATCTGCAGGATATTCGAGAACGATGAAAAAACCGACGAGAAGTTCGAACTCTGCTGGGGTGCAGCTTGCGGGGGTGGCGGTTGAGCAACGGATGAAAAAGCAGAAGGGTCGGGACCTAGTTGAGTTGTTGAGAAGGGCGGGGGTTGAGTAAAATTGTTCTCAGTCGTTAGAAGGGAAGAGGATGGTTGCCCAGGGTGGTTTGGAAACTGACCGAAATTTGGGGGTTGCTCGATGGCTTGTGGCGGCTTGCTAGGGATGATCTCGCTCAACAGTTGATCTGCAACGTGGAAATTTTGAATTATTACTAAGGAATATCAAATTTGATGAAATCGTTTACTTGACATGGAAAAACTTGCTTTGTAGGTTGCAACCTATATAATTTTCAAAAGTAAATATGTACTAGTTTTGCAATTAACCTGCGTATATAATTATGTATTTGTTTTAAACGTAAACGAGGACTTTGAAATTGTACAGGTGTCATTTAACGTTTATCTTAAAACATGTAACCCGGAATTATTCTTATTTATTTTTTGATAACGACTTGTTTTTCCAATATTAGAAACGTTGAAGGTTGTGAACAGAAACGAAGTTGTCGTAATTTTAAAATTAGGCAGGGAAACCTGAGAAAAAACGATTCCGGATGTATAGAATGTATATAGAACCCCTCCATACTTGAAAAGTGATATATTTTCTTACAACAAATTCACACATTAAAAACAACAAAGGCTTACAATGTATTTCTTCAGCCCACTAAATTTTAAATACCTTGGATTACGAGATCTTTATGTGCCATGCCTTCTTAATGTTATAAATGTTCAGCTAAACTTCATAGACACGGGAAAATCGCACTTAAAAAATGAAAAAAAAACTGACAACATTCTATGCCACTACAGCAATGTATCATAACATATAAATATATGTGTAGTATAAATATATTTTTAAATGGATGTAATGATAAGAACAGTTGAGAAACTCTTAAAGGAGTGTGCGTCCTATCTGGATTAAATATTTATTTTATGTAAAGTGGCATGTTTGACCCCTACGCGTCAAAACCATACAAGTATTTCCTCTATTCTGGCACAAGGTTAACGAAAAATCGTTAAAATGTTGACCGGCGTTTTATGTAACTATCATTTAATTTTCCGGTAATTAATTTAAGCCATACTTTTATTTATTCGAGTCAAATAATGTTTTGTTACACACAGAAAAATATTCCTTAACACAACAATATTACTTGCTTTAGTGGTTATTAAGCCTTTAACGTCAAAACTACAGTTTGTGTATATCCTCTCTTTAGCAACGTGCCAAGTACAAGAAACGATGGAAAAAAAAATCGGGAAATGCTTTTTCGGAGTATTTTTGGGGGTACTCTTTCGAATGGCACCAAAAAAATTCGTAATAGTTGAAGCTTACCCCTGTTTTTTGGAGACGTACCCCTGTAGTTGGCTTACCCATTATTTTAGAATTTTTGGAGACGATTTGGCAATTTTACCAGACTCTTACGCGCAGACTCTATTGACTATGAGCCTAGAACATGTGTATTTTTCCCAGATGTCTGGAAATCCATTGTGAAATTTTAGGAAAGACCATTTTTTTGAAACCTTCTGACTAGAAAAAGGCCAAACTGGGTCAAATTTTTTGTTGAAAAATTTGTTTAGGACTCTTCAAGCGAGGTGTGTATTTTTTTTGTGAGTAATGATGATGAGTAATGTTCGGATTTTTGAAAAAAATAGCCAAAACGTGACCAACAATTCTGATGTTGCTCTTTGGATGAATCTGAACACTTTTTGTTCTCTAAACTTTTGCTCCAAAGTTCTCCAGGTTTGAGTAAAAAAATTATGAAAGTTTCCCCGTCCAATGTGTCCTTTTGGCCGCGATATTGGACACCCCATGTTGGAATTAATTTTTTCTAAGTACATAACTTTTCAGTACAACTCTCGAATGCACTTTTCCCGTAGTTTTCTGTCGAAAGAAAAATTTTTCCAGTCAAAAATCATGTTATAAAAAAATTGACCTGAAAAATCGTGCTCTTTTCAACTTATATGGCCAAAAACAGGGGTAAGGTTAAACTTTTATGAATTTTTTTGGTGCCATTCGAAAGATCACCCCCCAAAAATACTCGGAAAGGCATTTCCAGATTTTTTCCATCGTTTTTTTGTACTTGGCACGTTGCTAAAGAGAGGATATACAAAAACTGTAGTTTTTACGTTAAAGGGTTAATATAAACCAAATAGTAAGTTATTTACTTACCGTTCCGAGAAAATATGAAACATTTCTTACATTTTGGTGAATTCTTTTTTTCTGATTGTATCTTAAAAAGAAATTCTTAAAAAAAATAGGAACAAAGCTTTCATTTGAACACGTGAATACTGATTTTTCATTTTAATTTTACGGAAGCTTGAAATTTGCAGTTTTTAGGTCAATTAGTCGCAACACGGCTCCTAGGCATTCCCAGGTCACTTCTGGGAAACAGTACCTAATCTACATGTTCTACATGTATTACTTAAAATCGTATTTTGCGTACGGATTGAACAATATCCGTTCGTGCCCACCGATTTGTCATCTATTGGGCACAAAACTTCGAGGCATTTTCCGCTATCTCTCAGTGTTGCGTCTTTAAGCGAAAATGTCGCTGTTGATTTTCTCGGTCCTACTGACGACTTTTTCGGTCCAGTGCTGGTCACCGAACAACCGTATTGATGACCAGTTAGTGGAAGTTTTCGGTGGAAATTCGGGAGTGCAGATGGAAAGGATAACGAATTCCGTCGCGGGTTTTTCGAAGGATCGTGAAGTTGCCAAGAAATTTTTGGCTAATTATAATTCTATTAAGCCGGTGGACGTGCTGATTGACGATGTGGAAAGTTCATACGAGGATGCTAATAACTTCGTGAGGGCGGTTTTTGAGATAACTCCCAACGCGAAGAATATACTTTTTACTTTTTATAAGTTCAACTCTACTGGTACGTATGCGCTTATACATACAAAGGTAAATAACTTATTGTAAATTTTATTTTTTTAAAGGGATATCTCCAATTTCCAAAAACGGAACCAAAATTGATCACACGCTCAATCGTGAATCTTCGTCTTTGGGTTTGAGTGATACGAACGGCACTGCTGCATTTTTTCGCGATTTTAAATGCAGCCTCTACACTCCCCCAAAATGGCGCTATCCTGATGTTTATCAGCAGAAAAGTAGGGGACGAAGACCTGGCAAGTCAAAGCGGAGTACTGAGAAAGAAAAATATCAGGGTAAGATTTTGCATAAAATCAATTTTTATTTTGTTTTATTTATTTTTCTCTTAGGTGTACGTGGTTTGGGGAGGATTATACTCCACTAATTTAAGCCAAGAGCATCTGCTGATGGAGGTATGTGCATACTCTGGAGGATTGTTCTTGGTTGGTGCCAGGGAAAAAATATCCAGTGATTATTACAAGTTGTTTTTAGAATATGAGAGGAACCTAAATGTTGTGAGTTTAGTTTAAAGCACCCTAAGAAATTTTTAAATGCAGCCAATATTTCTAATAATAAACATTTAACTTTCCTAACATCATCAGTATAGAAATTTCTATTCCATACAAATTTTTGTAATCACCAGGGTGGTGATTAAAGAATGAATCACCGGAGATAAGACAAATGGCAATGGTCACTTTTCAACGTTTAGAAATTAAAAATAAACAAATATGAAACAACAGATCAAATAAAAAATATTTTAAGCATGACAGATAATAAATAAACTATTTAAATGATTACACCATCGTAACAAAAGTATTTGAGTTGTGAATAGTTTCGATAACATTTCCTTTCCTATATTTCTCGCCTTTATATTATCATATATGGCACTGTGATTTATTCTGTAATAATTTTGTAAGCTCTGACTCATAAAAATAAGAAAATTAATCATATGAAAGTAGCACAATCTAAAAAAAAAAGATACTGGACATAACATCACAATATTACAATTATTTATAGAGCATTTGTCACCGCGTCTGTCTGTATGACCTGTTGGTATGACCTTTCCAAGGACGACATTGATGGTACTGAAAAAAAGCATACAAATCTGCTAGGCTGAAATAACTTTATACCGACATTCTTTTGAATTGTGTTAAAATGTTTTGTTTTTCTATTTGCTATGGTTTTCATTCTAACATTAACAGTCCAGTAGGCAGAGATTTTTATGTGTTCTTGAAAGATATAGGGCTAGTTTGACGGTTCCCTATGTATTTTTTTTGCGTAGAACACAATGCGCACAATTTTTTTAAATTAACAATTTGTGAAAAAAAAAATTTTTTTTCACATTTCCGCTTATATATCCGTTCCTTGGCATATTTTAAATAGCATATACATATAAGAAGTTGTAGCCTATTGAATTTCCAAAATTTGAAGCCCAACCCAAGCAAAAAAAAGCACTTTTTCAACTTCAGCAGTCATTTTGCAAGTTAACAATAGCACTTGGAGACCTCAGGTTGGGCTTAAAATTTAGGAAATTCAATACGCTACAACTTCTTATATGCATATGTTATCTAAAATATGCCAAGGAACGGAGATATAAGCGGAAATGTGAAAAAAGGACGTTTTATTTTTCACAAATTGTTAATTTCAAAAATTAGCGGACGATTTCAGCTCTACGGACTCCGCGCATTGTGTTCTACGCAAAAAAATACATAGGGTACCGTCAAAACTAGCCCTATATCTTTCCAGAACAGTTTCTGATAATTTTAGCTCCCTGTCTACTGGACTATAACCCATTAAAAAATAACACCGACGTTTGGCTACTTATCACATAAACAACTACGTACAATTGTCAAGTTTTCATGCTTTTTCAGTCGATTATGCTGTCGCAGAACAATCTTTTGGGCCCTTCCGAATTTACCTTCCCCATAGACTCGAAGATAGCCAGCATCCACATCAGGATATCGCCGTTCGTCGAAAGCGGGTCGCTGTCAGCACCAAACGGTAAAATTAAACTTCCAACGCGACAAACGAAACTGACTTTTGACTTCCCTGCAGGTTACGTAATCGATATTTTGGAAAGCGATGAGGTGGCCAACTACTCGACGGGTTCGTTCGCCGTCTCCGAGCCGGGGGTGCTCGAGGTGCACCTAAGCGTCGCACCGCGGGACGTCGGCGCTTGGCGTCTCAGGCTCAACAATAATGGTGCGGCGTACAACGTCACGGTTTTCGTTTACACGAAATTGACAGTGAATGCGCGTTTCGTCCGGAAGAATGCAAGTAGGTTTTTTTTCGGTTAGTGAACGCGAAGTTCATTTCGAAAATATACAGGGTGGCACAGGTTTTTTCTTTATTTGTTAAGGCGGTGTTTTCAAATGTGTAGTATCTTAGCATATGCCAACTTTTTGACATAATACAGGAAATTCATATAACTTCCAGTTTCATCAGAAGCCCTACCAATTTAAAATTTTCAAACGGGACACCCTATATACACTAATGGAAAAAATTAAAGGGTCAAAAAATGTTTCCGAATATTTAGTGATTTTTCAGAATGCTGTATCTCAGTGAAAAATGGTCTTATCGAGGTCTAAAAAAAAGAATTTCGAAGCTTCAAGTTTCTAGTTTTGAGATATTTCGGCAAAAAATTTTTTAGAGCTACATGTTTCGCGCAATTCTAAGTAGTGTGAGAAAAAATTTTGTGGGTCTTTTCCTTTTTTTTTTCAAGTCCACGAGCTTGAAAAAAAATGGTTCTAACTTAGCCATCGTATGGACCGGATAGCTTGTTTATTCAGCTTCAATTTATTTATTTTTTTAATCTCGATACGACCATTTGTTGCTGAGATATCGAACTTTAAATCAAAAAGGACCCTTTTGTCTTTGATCGACGATATATCAGCAACCAACGGTAGCACAGAAAATCTAAGGGCAGTTCTGAAAACAGGAATCAATATCCTACAAGGCCCTGCTGCGATTTTTTGAGGAGAATTTTTTTTATCCTTGACATGAATTTAAAAAAACAGGAAAAAACGGGTAATTGATGTTTTTTTTTTTAGAACATCAACGGCTGAAATTCAAATCTTCATGAAATGACTAATGTTGCGTCTGCCTTTTACAGTTGAATATACCTCCAAAAACCATGCAAAGTTACATTACGTTCTAACGAACCGGTTTCTTGTTGCAAACGGTCACTTTTGAAAAATTGATTATGATTGAATCATAAAGTAAACTAAATATTGTGTCTACCCGAGTCCCTCTCGGCATGCACAATTTTGGCTGTAACGCTTGCCCGAGTACCGCTCGGGCATGTGCGTTAAGGGGTTAACCACTCAAATATTTTTTTAATCGTCTTCTAATTTTGTGTGCCATGGCAATTTAATTCCACTCTAATAATCGCGATCCTAGAAAACCCTTATTACTATAGCAACATGTGATACTTTGACAGATAAGGCGACAGGCATTTTTTAATCACAACCACCTTATAATAAATTATAAAATGTCGGTAGTATTTGTGCCACGCAAAAGAAAGGGCGCTACTACTGGTGGTGCTTTCAATAAAATAGTTCTTTAAAAGTTTTCGATATGATTTACTGTCACAACTTTCGTTTCCTGTCACACATTCTTTGTTCGTAATCTACTCAATATTCGACTCAAAAACAAGCGACTTACCGCAACAAATCTTGAAAATGACACTTTACCGTTCAAACTGTTTTTACTAAACTGAATGATTCAATTTTTGGATACGGATATATAATTAATGTTGTAAACACAGTTTAGACTTTTGACCAGTGTGTGAAAACACGTCACACTTGAAATGATACAAAAAGATGCTCGACCTTGCAGTACACTTAAAAGTCCCATGTCGTGTTCCCGCTTGTATTTTATTAACGCCCTAATGCCACGGGATGTAAATATTTTGGAAGCTTGAAAACAAATGTTATGCCAAGTTCCCGAGGTATTAACTACAGAGGGCTTACATTAACATATGTAGATAATTATGTAATTTATGTTGCTTGACTAACCCGTTCACGCTTTCTTTTTAGAGGTCAACAAATACGATAACAAATTATGTTTATAATTGGACAAATAACGTTAGCAAGTCACTTCTTTATTTTCGTTTATATTACATATCGTTTTCGAAATGCTAAAAAGACAGAGGAAAGGACTGTTTCCTTTATCAATGTCATTAACAGGGTATCGAACTGCTAAACAACCAATCGACGTACGTTTTACAGGGCGATCAAATAAAAATGTACAGCTTAATTTCAATTAAGAGTTCTATGCACGTGTTGCAATTAGTTTTTATTTACTTACATATGAAGTTTGAAAATGCGTAAATTACTACATACTTATTTACTTAAAACAAAACTTTGTTGAAAATTTTATGACGCAATTATATTTATTTACCGATATAAAATGTTGCATACGAAACCACTATCATTTTTTTATCATTTTGAATAAACAATTTTTAGTTTGTAAATATAATAATCATTAAATGTATTACCGGCATCAAAGCAATGGCAAATACGTATAGAGGATTTTCCTTCGAAAAAAGTTGACTCCTTCCTCCATTCCCTTTAAGTGACCTACTTAGATGATTATTCATCGTTTCAGGTTCCAAAGATATGGGTGGACATAACAGTAACATTGTGAAACTAGGCATATCTGATTACGTCACTTTGATAAGTAACATAAGCCTCCTAGACCCAGATGGTCAAGCCTTATCTCACAGCGCCAAGTACAGTCTAATTGGACACAACAATGATAACGCCTCAACTAAAGACAAAGAGTACAACTTTGAAGTCGATGACGTTTCAAACCCCTTTATGCCTTAATCCAAGGCAAAGATATCGAAGGTATAGATAGTAGACGGATTCAGGACACTTACAGGGTGTCCATATCCGCATTTAAAGAAGATAAAGATTATTCTCTATGCCACAATAAAAAATAACGTTTATTAAACATTCTTAGTGATAAATTGTGTCACCATTTACAATGTTTTAAAGTCTTTATTTTGTACAAAAACTTTTTTGTAATTAAGTTTTTTTTACTCTTAATTTCAGGTACAGAATTTATGAGGTTGGCTTATATAAATCCTCACACCTTAAATACAATTTATCCGCAACAGGCCTTATCTATTGAAGTAGGCATTGGTTCAGATCTGATCACTACTGGGTGGAACTAACCCTACGATATTATTCGATGTGACAAATCACAAGAATACAGCTGTCGATGTACGATTCTCCAGCAGAGACACTCAGTCCATATTACGGTCGATGCAACCTTACAGGCAAGCCAGAAAAAAAACTCTAAACGCACATCATTGAATGTATCCTTTTTTTAGGAAAATCATAAGTCCAGAGGAAACCATAACAGTGAGAGTAACACTTACGACAAAGTACGGCACTTACCAAGACGTGATAGACTTCACAGCATCTCTAGGCTCTGAAACGTTCACAAAGAAAGCAACAGTAGACGTAGGCACTCAGCTAGGTTACGATAACACGGAGCCAGAGTTGGATTACACCTTTTCGAGTGATTGCACCAAAGTTATCTTTTCAAAATGCGAAGAAGGCACCTGGACGGTTAGAATCAGAGCACGAGACACGGGCTCAGGTTACATATATTCCAAATAGGATTAGTTCGGTTTTAAAACATTATTTTTCAGGGTTATTTACAAGTGAGTACCGTTCCAACAGGCATTTATTTCCCGAATGGGTACACCACTGGCACCAAAGAACAAGTCGAGGGCTACTATAGTGACTCATGCTGCAATCCTGATCTGCAGATGATCGCAGTCGATAGACTGAACAACAGAGCTATTAGAAATGTGAATGCATACTGTAGGTTAACTATATATATTTATATATTCAAATGTCTATTAATGATTTTCTTTTTAGTGGCCTTCTGGGGACCAGCACAGATTGCGGCTTTAGTCCTTGGCATCCTCCTCCTTATTCTTATTATTGCTCTAATAATTTACCTGATAGTGAGGTGTGTGAAAAAGGCGAAAACTATGATCTGCCGACCTATAGAGGAGGACGTATATGACAACTAATCAACTCCATAAGAGACGAGCAACACTTTTGGTGAGAGGACACTCGAATATTTATAAAAGAAACTGTATTTTAGTACAATATAATTATATAAAGTAGGTAGCTTAAGCCCTTAATTATTCGTTTGTAATATTTACGTTTCAAATTATTGCTTGCATTTATATACGATCTTGTTTCATTAATATAGATGTTAAAATAACGGGTAGATTTATTTTAATAAGAAAAGAATAAAAAACTGTGTGTCTGCTTACCTGGAGATATGTTTAGGGCAGGTTGAGGTGTTCTTTCTCTAGCAGGAAGCAGGAGGGCATTCTGAGAGAACTCCTCGAAAGTACCCCCGGTGACGGCAGCATTGAACAGAGGTTGTTCACTTTTTTTACGTTGTCGTTCATTGTATTTCTCAATATATAAGTGCGACAAAATAACTACATTCTATAACAGCTGTTAAATGGTCTTAACCCCATATCAACAAGAAACGAGAAATGTCAATTTATGTACTGTGCTGATGGAAATAAAAGGAACCACGTCTTCAATTTCTCGTAAACTAAGTGGAGTAGTAAACCTCTCGGACAATAGATGGCGCAAGGGTTAAGTTTCGACAAACTAATAGAAAGTTGAATTGAAATGATTCTAAATGAAATTGAATCAGTTATTGAACAAACAACAGTAGACTGGAAGATTGGGTATATTTTCTTAGTAGTACGAGGAAACAGCTTTTGCTGAGACATCAGAAATATAATCTTTGTTTTATATTAATGTATAATATAATGCTTTCATTGGTAATACTTCTAAATAATGTATAGTAATAAAATAAAAAATAATGAGTAAATATAACGTGAGCATGTGACGACCCTCCAGAGAAAACTAACAACAAATTTTGTATACATATATATATTTTTTGCAATCGTTCTTAAAGTACTACGATTCAGTTCCAAATTTTTTATTTCGGACTAGTGCATTTTTTTTACTTAGTAATGCGTAAAGAAAAGGATGATATAACATATGGGGGTTGAGCCAACCCCTCGCAAAATACAAGGGTTGGACGCTCGCATTAAATCCCCTGTGACGTCAGGATAAGTAGTTTCTAAAATGCCAGCAGGTGTCGCGGTTAGTGCAGGTTAGGTTTATGTGTTGCGCGCGGTCTGTCGCGGAGTTGATATTTTTTTGGTTGTTTCTTTTATTTGGTTACGTTATTATTAGTTATTTAATTTATTATATACGTAGTAAAGTGCCATTTACGTGTTGTGCAGCCTAGTACATAGGATATACAAAAATTGGCCTAAAGTTTACATGTTTAGTGTCCCAAACAAGCCCAGCGACATGAGTGAACATCGGTAATTCCTAGAAAAGGTATTACACCATCTCGAAATTCAAAGGTATGTGAATTTTACATTTTATAAAATAACATATTCGATCTGTTTCTTGCCAAGAATAATTTCGACCCAGTAACATACCCTATATTACATATAGACGCGATTCCTTGTAATTTTCCGAATTGTCCGAAATATTTTTCGAACACTTCTTAGCACCACGAAAGTAGATATGAAAAATGGCATATACCATATATAGAGAAACAACAATTATTATAGCCTCTTTACCCCATCATAATTTACATCAATTTCTATATGAATTTCTACGTGTTATATATTTTATATAGTTTCTACATGTCAAAGTACGTAGATCCCAACTAAAAGGTAGATAAAAAATACGACTAACTAAATAATTATCCTGTTATTAATTATGTTGTCACAATTAAATAAAATTTTGTAAAAATCAGTCAATCGGTAAAGCAACAAGAGAAAATATGAAGCCACGTTTATGATTTTTAAATAGTTCAACGTATTTTTTTCGCACTAGTGCAATTTTTTTTTACTCACTAATGCGTAAAGAAAGGATGATACAACTTATATGGGGGTTGAGCAAACCCCCTCCAAAAAGACAAGGTTGAACGCTCACATAAAATCCGCTGTGACGTCAGGATAAGTAGTTTCTAAAATACCGGTAGGTGTCGCGGTCAGTGTTGGTGCAGGTTAGGTTTATGTGTTGCGAGCGGTCTGCTGTGGAATTGTGATATTTTTCAGTTATTTCTTTTTTATTATATACGTAGTAATGTGCCATTTACGTGTTGTATAGTCTAGTGTAAAGGAAATACAAAAATTTGTCGAAAGTTCACATGTTTAGTGTCCCAAACAAGCTCAGCGACATGAGTGGACATCGGTAATTCCTAGAAAAGATTTTACACCGTCTTGAAATTCAAAGGTATGTGAATTGCATTTTGTAAAATAACATATTATTCGATCCTGTTTCTTGCCAAGAATAATTTTGACCCCGTAACATACCTAAGATTACATACCTATAGACGCGATTCCTAGTAATTTTTCCGAATTATCCAAAATATTTTCGAACAAGTACTAGGAAAGTAGATAATATATGAAAAACATATATAGAGGAACAACAATATAGCCTCTTTACACCATCATAATTTACGTGTTATATTCAATGCCAAAATTGATACCAACTAAAGATAGATAAAAAATACGAAACGAAATAATTCTCTCATTAATTATGATGTCGTAATTAAATAAAATTTTGTCCAAATCAAAGTCAATCGGTAAAGTAAAGACAAAATATTAAGCCACGTTTATGATTTTTTAAGTAGTTCAAGAATTATTTATTATATATTTTTTTATTTATTTATTATATATATTTTATTATATATTTAATAGTTTATTTTTCTTCCCCTTGTTAGTGGCCACTTTCCTGGCAAAAAAATACGTTTCTACTTCTATGTTTTTCAAGTATTGTTTAATTTATTATTTCGTTAGGTGATTTTCAATAAATTGTAAATAAATACTTCTAAAATACCATGAAGTGAGACGTAAACTTTACACCTTCACGATGGTTTTTGCTGATTAACGAAATATTGCATATATTTTATTGTAAACATAAAACATATACAGTATTTAGTGCACCAAGTAAAGATCCCTTCTCTCGCTTCCTTTTTCTCAACTTAACCATCTATTTTATCATTTTTACTTATGAATTTCGACTCTACAATGCGTTGTCAATCATTTTAAATAATCCAATATAGCGACTACGATACAACGACTTGAATGCAACCCAGCTCGGCTTACTTACTTAACTACTTATGGTGACGTCAGTACGCTGGCCTTTTGTGAACCCTTGCTGTCTTTGACTACAAGCCGCCATTAATATTCTAATAAAAATTGACAAAGGAATGTTTTGGAACTGGATACAAAACAAGAAAATCCCGATGCATCGCTTTAATCGAAAAATTAAAAAAAGAACCTTAGTTCCTATGAAAAACATTTATGACATTGAACGCAAACCAGGAAAAATAGGTTTTCTGGTCAACAGGCGTAACCCATCCAAGACGTTTGCCTTAAATTCAACTCGTACGGGCAGAGATTTTTTTGTATGACTGTCGTTCCCGGAAACGTGATCGTCCTTAGGTCGCCCGCCTGATTAATCTGCAAAGTGTTGTATAGGGGAACTGTCGTAGTCATCGGTATTCCCAGTTTGTTGTATGTGGTCGATGTGGAGCTGCTGCTTTGGGTCTGTCCCGTGATCGGATTGATCGGGGCGCATCGCGCCATAGCCAGGATGCAGGAGGTTATGTTCTTGTAGAGGGTTATCTGTTCCTCCTCGAGTTCGGCTGCGTTGTCTTCGCTGGCTTCCGTGTAACACCGTGCTATCTGCGGGAGGATCGATGGTTTAGAATTTCAGTAGTAGCTACTCGTCCGCGGCCAGACTACTTACATATGTATGTGTCCGCCAATCTACCGATTTTTATTTCTAGTATATACAATATAAGAATGTGTAGAGAAGAAATTTATTTTCTTATTTGGTCGTCATTTTTATGGTTTCAACTGTTTAACGGAATCTGGATATCTAATTATTAAATACAGAATTATATTTCCGACAGACGGACGAGTAGGCACAACGTGGGGAATTTTCCTATCGATTTTCGTTTTCATACCCTACCAATAAGTCGGAATTTGTCCTTCTTATGCACCTGACAAAAGGGCAGTACCCGCTGACGCAGTCGCCGTTGGTGGAAGCCTGAGAAGCCTAAAAAATAAACGTGATTTTTAAAATCATTTGTATTTGAAAATATCAGGTCGTTCAAACCATTCGATTTTGTTTTAAATAGGAAGCGTCTTCTAGTAAGCAACAGATGGCGCCAGAAGAATCCGGAGCGGTTTTCTGGTACTTACGAGATAAGATCCACGATAATATTTATTTGTGTTTTAAAAACAGATACGTAGGCAATTAGGAATATTATGGTGTTTATGTAAAATGGCGAAACATCCCTTTTTAAGCAGATATAAATCATTATTCAGAGCTGACGCAATCTATTTAATTTATTATTGTCTGTTAAGTGTGCGGCGTGTTCTACTTTAGACATCCACGGTATTCACCGTAATATTCGGGATTCATAGGATGATATGTTTTTTTAGTACCTGGAAGTGTTTTATTTGTTGCGCATTTTTTTCTGTCATTGTCAGACTTCCGCCTACCACGATTAAAAATATATTGATATATAGACTATATTACATGAAACGTGTGGGTGAAAACAAATCAGCAGAAGTCCGAAAATACTAAACAAATAGAAATACATACTGTTTAATTAATTTTTATTAAATCCACAATTATTATATTGAAAACGATATACATATGTATGTATGTTTAGTTTTATACTACATACATATGTACATATGTCATAATTAATAATTAATTACTTGTTAAATTAGTGTAATTCATTTAGTAGTATTTAATTACTTATGTAATTATCTTACAAAATTACGTGAGTTTTCAAATAATCGTACAGTTGAATGTATTGATACTTGGATCATATCGGTAGATGATTTAATTAATTAATTATGTACTATATTTCCATTCTAAATTGAAAATAGGTAGAAAAAAGCAAGGTTGTCAGATATATTTTCTAAAATTGCTAAACTCACTATACAAGTATACTTCATACTTCAGTAAATTGTTAGTTCGTGACGTTCTTAGAAAGCTAGTTTGGAAATATTTAAAAAAAAATACATAGATATAAATTTATTAGTTAGCATTAAAATAAAGCGTTTAAAATTGCTGGAAAAAATAATTATAAATTAAAACAACTTTATGTATGTTACTATACTTAAGAAAATTTTGAAGAGCTGGCAATGCTATATGCACGCCCATGGAATCATAAAGTTTGCACCGCTTTTTTTTGTTCCCCAGGCGTATTTATCAATTTCAATTAACATTAGAAGGACTATACATAGGTGAAATAAAATTACATAGGTGAAAATGCGTACGGTAGAGTAGTTCGGGGCGGGCAGTCGTTAATTGGACCTGACCCCAATTAAGTAAGATTTTCTATTTTCACGCTTTGGAGGATTTACCCTGGTACTTACCGCTATAATGTCGGCGCAGTCATTGTATCTGGTGTCGGTGAGGTACAAAGAGGCGCACTCCGACAGAATGCCTAACGAGGGTTGGTTATTATTTGCTCTGGACGCCCTGGAGAAGCATCCGATACAAGCGTCGAGTAAAGCGGATTCGTCCTCGTTGGCTATGTTGGTGCACATCAGGTTGAATAGATTTACTAATTGGGACCTTTAACATACAACATTTTAGGAGGACAATCCGCGTCAACCGGATCAAAGCTACGACCAAAATTAGAAGCAACCAAAAAAATCGGCCAAGGGCCCATTTTAAAGCTTAGAGCGTCTACTTTCCGAATACCGAGTGCGCCTTTGAAAAATCCAATATGGCGGCCGGAAGCCGGAGAAAAATCGAGTGCCCAGCAAAAAAAGCTTGTAAAAATCAAAATTTTTTGGCTCAAATTGTAGCTAATGGATGCCTCCTCTAAAAAGTTGTTGTAGTAGGTTAACAAAATCCAACATGGAGGATCCAATATGGTGGTCAAAAAGCCAATACGGTGGCCGGGTTTTGAAAATCAACCTATTTGCACCAAATTTGATATACGGGAATTTTTTGGGGTCTCTGATCACGAATACGAGGTCAGATTTGCCAAATTCAAGATGGCGTATTAAATATGGCGGACGTATTTTTTAAAAATCAACCTATTTGCACCAAATTTGGTAAATGGAGGTTTTTTGGGTCGCTGATTACGAATCAGATTTTTAAAATCGAGATGGTGGACCCAATATGGCGGAAACTCAATAATTGAAATTGGATTCGAAATCGGTGACCTCAAAATCCCCCGTATAATAAATCTGGTACAAAATGGGTTAATTTTCCGAAAATTTCGTTAGCCATCGATCTCCAGTACCCCCAAATTTGCTGCAAATCGGTTGATTTTCAAAAGATTCGGCCACCATAATGGATTTTTGACCGCCATATTGGATCCCCCATGATGGATTTTGTCAGTCTACCACACCAGCTTTTTAGGAGCATCCATCGGCTACAATTTGAGCCATAAAACGACCCGATCGGTTGCGAATTTTTATTTTTACAAGCTTTTTTGCTGGACGCTCGATTTTTTCTCCGGCTTCCGGCCGCCTTATTGAATTTTTTTTCAAAAAGCGCACTCGGCATTTGAAAGTAAGCTTAAACTTTAAAATGGTCGATTTAATTTTGGTCGTAGCTCTGATCCAGTTGACGCGGATTGTCCCGTATATACATATTTTTAATTACTATTCATTCAACTCTGTTGAATTTTTTTTGCACCTCATACTCTTACTCGCCCTGTATAACCGTTTCAGATAATTGTTCTGTTTTGCACGATGTGTATAATTAACGATTTCATGCTTCTGAAACTGGTACATAAGATTGGCGCAACACATCTGATACGTACTGCCTCTAAGTAATGTTCTGTTACGATTTAGTCCAGAAAAAAAATCCCTGCTCCGTAGGAAACGTTTGGAAACGTCGTTAAACTCACGTTAAACAAGCTCAAAGTAACAGTTAGTAAATTACGGTTTCTTGGGTATTGCCGCAAAAATATTAAACATTCAAATATCTACTTATGATACAAACAAAAAAAAATGTGCTCTTACGTGTTTTCTTCGCAGTTTTGTTGCGTTTCTGCCAACTTCTTTTTTAAAAGTCACTACATCCTGAAAAATAAAGGCGAAAAATTTAATGCAGCCATATTGATTTAAAATGAAGGACACATTCAAGATTAATGCAGGTAAATTCAAAATACAATATAATCAAAATAATAAAAGTGGAGCTTAATCTGGAGTGTAGGCTGGATACTTTCCTACTGGATCTCATTTCTTGACATACATATTTAAAAATTACCTATAATTTCAAACAAATTAATATAAAGGCACTCTTGATACAAAAACGAGTCAACTATATATGTATATATACATATGTATGTGCATCTTAAAATTGGGCGCCAACAATCTGCCTGGAATTTATTATTCGCTTAATTCGACCCGCTTCCCCTTTGCCTTTTTCCCCCCTTCCCCGCGGCGGCGCTCCGGAATGGAAATCGGCCACTGAAACTCGGATTTGATTCGAGCACACTTACCTTGAGTATTAAGGTTGAAATAAAGAAATAATACACTTTAAACATTGTTGCTAAATGCACAAATATAATAATCTTTGTTCTAAATAATAAAATGGTGTTTATTGCACCGCTAGCCGACTCCCCCTTCTCTGACACGGAATTACATAACGAATTTATTTACATGCCAATTTCAGTAATTGGTTTCATAACATCCTTTATATTTCATATATTCACTTCTGCTTTGAGTACGTATCAAATTAGTGATTCATATTCTCGGTGTTAAAAGTTAGATAAAATCGAACGTTTTTTTTTGTTTAAATTTGGGTCGTCTTTGTGATCATCTCGAAACGCCAGAAATACGATAAAATAGAACAAAATATTTTTTTGTATAGCCAAAACTTTTGTAAAAATTTTGATCACGTACACAAAAGAATTTAATCGAAACATACGTTTTTTTCATTTCTTTCTAGTTATTGTTACGTGATTCATTTGTTTTTTACGTCAATAAAAACCGAGTGTGTCGATAATGAAAGGTGACAACATAGAGGTCCACACAAAGTAGCTGATAGGATAGCGAATAATCAATATTTTTGTTATTTCGAACAAAGCGTTATTTATGGAAGAAATATCAATACTATTGACTCTGTAATTATTACGTCAAAAAATGTTTTTAAACATGGATTGTTGATTAGATTCGTCTTTGTAAAAGTTACATTAATTGAAAAAAATACATACATATACCGTAACACAAAATGTGTATGTATATATGTAAAAATAGTAGTAAGCAGAGTTTTCCAAGAAATCTCTGGAATATACATATATTTATAATAGCTTACATACATACATATGTACGTACAGGGTGTCTACTTTTATTTATGTAAAACTCCATAAAATCCTCATTTTTGGTTTTATATTTTTGGCCAGTGCATATTTGAAAACTGGCATTCAAAACACGCATTTTAAAAAAAATGAAGGTCCTACGACCTCAGGGAGCCGAGATAATTTTTTTTTAAGCGGAGGAAAAGATAATTTTGCGAGCGCGATTTGAAATCGTGTTTAGTTTTTCGATGCGCCCAAGCGGGTGTCCCTCACTCTGTCGCCGTGCGCTGGCTAACACGTGCCGCACCCAGTTCTGTTCTTTCTCAAACAATTATGTCAACTTAATTTATGCGAAATTATTTGAAATATTTTTTTTAAGAAAGTAAGTCTGAGATCTATTTCGCTTAAAAATGAAGTCAATCGGACGTTATATAGCGCTGTCAGGAATTAAAAAAAAAACATATCGGCTCCCTGAAGTCGTAGGACCTTCATTTTTTTTAAATGCGTGTTTTGAATGCCAGTTATTCGAAAAAAACCGGTTCGAAAAAATGATACAATTTTACAACGCATTTTTTATGCAAAAAATTAAATAAAAGCGATTTGGTTTTTTTAATAGCATGAAAGTACAAGTCTTCGCGCGAATAAAATGAGCCCATGATCGTTCCTGTACGATCATTTTTTGCCTCTGTAAAATCTGATTTTTGAAAACATATTTTTTTTAAACCGTTATAACTCGAAAAAAAAACTTTTTTGAATTTGTGAAAAAGAGATCATTTTCCGCTTGCCTTGGACTATATTTGTAGTTAACAAGAAGTCTGTTCAAACAAAAATGGAATTTTTACAGCAAAAATACGAAAACGCGATTTTTGACGTTTTTTTTTAATTTTTCTCAAATGTTTATGAACCGATTTTTTTTGTTCAAATTTCATTCGACGCGCATTTTTAAGACCTACAACTTTCTGATTTAACTTTCTTGTGTGGGACTTGGTTTTTTGTTTTTATTTGCAAAAAAACGTTTTTTTGACTTGCGAATTGTTTTGGTTATGTTCGTCATTAAAAACTCGAGTAGCAAAAAACGCTATCTTTCTTAGAATTCATTTCTCTATACGACCATATTTTTTGTTTGCTGATAACAATTAGTGACCGGTTTTCTCCCCGTTGATTGGGCTATATGTATGTTTACGCGAGCATTCCGAATGCAATTATTATAAAGTGTGAATAATATTTCGGTGGTATTTTTGTGTGTGTATGTGTGCGAGTATCGTGTAGGACGGTATTTCGGCGATTAGTTGAACAAGCGCACCAGGCATCGTTCGTAAATACCCATGACGTGACAGTGTAATGTTGATTCCCTCAAATCTAGAATTAAGTATTGCGCAACGTTGAGCCTGGTCATGGTCAGAGCGCGTGGAACTCTGGCGGCGTTCGTCACAACGCAGATAAACATTGCTGGCCAGAGTGCTGCGTTGATAGGTCGGACTAGAGCGGGCTTTTTCTAGTCCTATCTATTCGGCTCATAGATTAGGACGCCGCGTACGTTGAGTGTGCTGCTTTTCCATCCCGTCTCCCTCCTCCAGATCCCTTGCTTCTGGTTCCGATCGAGAAAATTAATGGAGGATATTTGCTCCAGAATGCTCCTCCAACCAGACGCGGTTTACTGGAAGACGCGGGGACCTAAATTTTTGGAATAGAAAGGGCAATGCACCAAGATAGTTAAGCAATAAGCAAAAATTTCTTTGGACGGTATAAGATGATGGTTGAGTTGTAGATGGGTCCCAAAAGGTCACATGATCTTTGTAGACCTATTTTTTTGGTGGTTTTTGATCAGGTTTTTGGTGAGATTTTGGAGATCAGAATCGGTATATTGGAAGGTAAATTGTTTTGAGAGAACTGAGCAGAAATAATCCAGAACTGAGGATAATGTGGAAGCATGTTCGAGAGATTTTAATTAAACGAGTTTTTCTGAAAAATAATTGCCAGGAAACGAAGAAAGAGGGACCACGGATGATTTTTGATATTGGTCGCAAGCTTATTTTTCTGGTAAAATATTTTGCTGATTATAAGGATTGATCTTGGACGGTCTTCCGCTTTGATTTCAGGTTTGGATTGGTTGCGTTAGTTTTGTCAGTTATTTTTTCTGGATATTCCCTTTTCTATTACACGTTTGTAGTTCAATATAGCCGACGTCTCTCTCTATTAAAATGGGGTTCACGACTCACTGCGACAAACACCGACCTGCGGGAGTCAGCAGTTTCGTTTGTCTTTTAAAAACAAGCCGGTTCCGAGAATTCCACACTGTTTTTTATTTTCGTTAAAATTGGCAAAACAGATTCCACGAATGGTTAAATAACAAAGCGCTAATGTAATTAATTTGGCCGTTTTTAAGGCGTTTTGTGTTGTGTCGATGCCTTGTGGGGGAGCACTAGGGTAAATAGAAAAAAAAAGTATCTAGAGGATTTCAACTTCGAAGGAAGGAATTCACCTTGAGGTGAATTAAGAAAATGGCCTAAGGCCGATGCTTACTCCTTGTAATGTCTAAATTTTCGTTAATTAGGGCCCTCAAATCGATTTTTTGCCCGAAACAGGTAAAACAAATTCCAACTTAATAACGTCCTGTCATCCAAAGACATTTTAAAGGCCCTCGATTTTGCTTTCCTTTACTTCGATAAAAATTACAATTTATTTCACGTACAGCCCTTCAAACTTAATGAAACAAATTAATTTTTCAGGCTTTCGATTTAATCTCTCAGACAGGAAAGGTAGGTACATATTCAAGGTAGAATATTTTCATTTTAGCGGTAAATACTTAATAAGAAGCCGTTCTAATAAGGGCGAGCCTCTGTTTCTTTGGTTTTGTTGGTTTTCTACGGGGTCCACAGAGACGACCTTTCCCCTCATTTTTTTACGTCACTTGATTCTGCATTACATAAGTTTTAAAAGTGGAAACTCTCCTCACCTTGATCGACGCCTAGACGCCAGCGTCGTAAATATTACTTAATTTTTAAAATGCGCCTATATTTTTTTTCGGCGCACACTAAAAATATCCTAACGTCACGTCGCCTATATGTAAGTTATACCTGGAAGACGACCTTCTACTGGGCTTAAATCGGGTAATTGGAAAACCTTAGATGTGTTACTCCATAGAGGAGTTATAAATAGGTTATCGTTACAGTTGAAATTTCGGTTTTTTAGCCTAAGTCATACTTACTGTATAGTGGGACTCAGATCGGGACGAATGTGAGGTCGATGATTCACGCCGTGACAGATAGCAAAGGCTTTGTTACGTGGATGGAGCTCTGACTAAAGTTTGCTTAGTAAGCAGTTTTTGGAACGACATATGTATTTATCTGTTTGATATTAGGTAATGAATGATAGTTCCGAATGATACCAGTAAGGATTTTATTAATACACTAATGGAAACAATTAAAGGGTCAAACAAATTTTCCGAATTTTGATTTTGTGTTTGTTGTTTGTTGTGTTTGAATTGTGATTTTTCAGAATGCTGGATCTCAGTGAAAAATGGTCTTATCGAGGTCTAAAAAAAGCATTTTGAAGCTTCAAGTTTCTAGTCTTGAGATATTTCGGCAAAAAAATTTTGCGTTTTTTTTAAATTGTTTTCCAGGTCCACGAGCTTGAAAAAAACTAACTTAGCCATGATATGGACCGGATAGCTTGTTTATTCGGCTTCAATTTGCTTTTTTTTTAAAATCTCGATACGACCATTTGTTGCTGAGATATCGATTTTTTCAAGCTCGTGCTTGAGAAAAAAAAAATCGCAAAATTTTCTTCTCACACTACTTCCTAAAATTGCGCGAAACATGCGGCTCTAAAAATTTGTTTGCCGAAATATCTTAAAACTAGAAACTTTAAGCTTCAAAATGCTTTATTAGGCCATTTTTCACTGAGATACTAGATTAATTTTTTCCATTAGTGTATATACTGATTTGAATAAATAATAGAGTTCGTATTTAGTGCGTTGGATGGGGAGTCATTAAGATCGTTATTGATTTGTGATGCACTACATACGTGGATTTTATGAACTGATGCCACTCGATGAGTGTGCAGCAAGTTGTCGCTTAACTTCAGGGCATTATGGGGAAGTTTGAAGTTGGCGAATGTAATGGAAGGTGATAATGACGCCACAGGCACCTGGGAGAGTGCGTTCGACGTGTGTGCGGGAAATAATAACACGTAGTTGAAAAACGATGTAAATATTTATTTATTATTTAATACATAATTGGGATACATGAATCGGTAATATGAAAATATCGATATTTTCTTTATAATATGAATAATTGTTATGCTGGACAGATCAACACGTTTGACATCATTTAAATAAAAAAAGGACAAGTATATTTCAGCTTTGAGGTAAGGTCCAGCATAAGTCTTACAATAGATATCTATAAATATACAATAATGAGATAACATAACGTAATATTAGCCGTCTATCGCGGCGAATAACAAAAATACATACATTTTATACATAAAGATAAATAGTTTACAAAAATCACACATATTTTCAGCTAAGAATAAAAGGTACGTTAATCCCTATGATAAGATGACAAAGTGAAATCAGCTGTGATGATATAATACGGTACACGTCAGGGTACGGTATGTACAAATTGATAACAATGTAATATTAAGTCATAGCTAATATAAAAGCGCCAATAATACGCAATTAAATTATTCGTAAATAAAGAATAATAGACATAATCATAGGAATATGTAGTATGTATGTATATTGGCAAAAATGAAAGCGGTAAAATTGTGCAAGTCGAAGAAATATCATTCAAAAGTCGATCACTTAACTAACGAATAAATACCTAACGATAGAGTAATAAATATGCCCCACCGGAGCATGATATGTCCAATCTCCATAATGAGAATCATCACAAGAACAGCGGCCGATTGCCGCTTGCATCACATCGAATCAACACCGCGCGCGCGTCCTACCTAGTGCTGGATGGCGGCGATGGCCTCCTTGTCTTTGCGGTTCATCATCGACTTGAGGTGCTCCACCTCGGAGGCGAGCCTGACGATCTCCGAGTGCATCCTGTGCTTGGCGACCGCGTCCCCGTCGGTGGCGTCCTGCATCGCCTGCAGCTGCGACTGCTTCTGCAGCGTCTGCAGCGTGGCGGCGGCGGCGGCGGCCGAGTCCGCCTCGGCGCCCAGCGAGATGCCGGAGTCGCGCTCGTCGCTGGAGCCCTCGCCGTCCCACGGCGGGCTGGCCCGCGGCCCCGGCTCCTGCTTGATGTTCTGCAGGGAAAGCAGCGCGCTGGCGGCGTCCTTGTCCCCCAGGTGCGACTTGTGCCTCAGCTTCAGCGGCAGGCTGTTGTTGGCCTCGTTCGTCGTCAGCGCGACGGGGGCGCACTCGTCGCCCGAGTTGCTCGACACCTCGAAGGGGCTCTGCACCCGCGACCGGGACCGCGACAGGTTCAGCGCGTTGTTGGAGTCGTAGTGGATGTTCGGGTGGTAGGAGAACGGGTAGGGGTGGTACTCGGAGTGCTCTCTGTACGGCGACTCGAGGTGCGAGGGTGGCGGGTGCAGCATGTTGTGCGCGTGGGGCAAGGGCTGCGGCGGCGGCGACCCCATCACCGGCTGGTGGATGACGGGCGTCGGGATGGGGCTCTGCGGGCCGAAGAGCATCGGCGCGGGAGCGTGCGAGATCTTCTGCCTCTTCGACAGGCTGAGCACCTGCTCGTTGGTGGGCATGTTGGCGAGCACCTTCTCCACGCACACCACGTTCTCCCCGCAGATCCCGTACTCCTCCTTGATGGCCTCTAGCTGCGCCTTCAGGATGGCGTTCTCCTTCGACAGCTCGACGACGCGCTGCTCGAGCACCATGTCGTTGAAGCGCCTCTTCTCCCTGGACCGCTTGGCCGCCTCGTTGTTCCTGCGGCGCCTGTCCCAGTAGCTGTCGTCCTTCTTGTTGTCCGGCGTGAACTCGCGCTGCTTCCGCGTCGAGAACAGCTCCTTGTGTTTCACGGAGGTCATGTTGTAGTTGGGACCGAAGTCCTCTACGGGGGTGGTCGAGTTGGGTAACATTTCCCGTCCGTGCGTGGCTGGCATGTTGGAGTTCAGATGTGGGGATTTCACCGTTTACGGGGGAACCACTTTGACCGCGGCCCACAAATTCGGCAACCATTATACGTTGTTTTATTACATCTGAAACAAGGAGAAATTGCGACGTCAGTACACCTAGCCAATAAATAACACGAGATATCTTATGCGCAGTTGTGTTAGGGATGGGCAAATGGAAAAAATATCGATATTTCGATATATCGATATTTTTACACCAAGGCACGATTACCTAAAAAATTGTCAATATATTAGAACGTGAAAAAAAATTACCACATATTTGGCAGTTGTATTAGTTTCATTTATTATTAAAAATACATATTTATTTATTATTAGTGAAGTAAAAAAGACAATTATTAATAGTCAAGTTTAAATAATTGTTTCTTATTCAAATTTTACTCAAACCAATATTCATCAGATATAGACATCAGAAGCACCCTTTCTTTGATGTGGTTCCGGTTAATCTGCTTGAATATATAATTACTATGAAATATAATAAAGCTCTTAAAAAATATCGAATTCGATACTGGGAAATAAATATCGATATCTCGAGAATAAAAATCGACGATATTTATCGATTATTTTCTGAAAAAATATCGATATTTGGTGCCCTTCCGTAACTTGTGTGCTAGTTTTAAGTTTCGGCCGAAAACGCCATTCCCGGTACATCGCACTTCAGCGAAAAAAAAATTCTTTCAAATTTCGATACTAATTTGATCTTTAGAATTTTTTCTCGAAAAACAATGCATTTTTACAATAAATTGTCAAGAATAAAGAGTTCTTAAAATCACCCAAAGAATGCACTGGAAGCACTTGACCATTTGCAAAATCCAAAAATTGCTCAAAAAATTTTGAAAAATTTTTCCAGTGCATTATTTGGGTGATTTTAAGAACTTTTTATTTCTGACAATTTTTTGTAAAAGTACATCATTTTCCAATAAAAAATTCTTGAAGCATTTTTAAGCAAAAATTTTGCAGTTCAGGCGCCATTTCGAACGCATAAGGGAAAAAATCGATCTTTAAACCACGTATACTTAAAGTTCAAACATTTATTCCACTGGTTAGTAAGCTTCCAGGTCCATTGCAGACCGGAAACCCCTTGAAAATTTGATAAAAAACAAAAATAACGTGCAAAAAAATCGTTTTTTTTAACTGCTTTTTTCCATGATTAATAATTTTTTGGAGGAATTTCATGGACACCATCGGAAAGGGCACGTCTTGAACTTTAAAAATATGTCCCTGTCAAATTTTTCTGTCGCAAATAGTATTAGTTATGAGGCGGTGAAGAGCGATGTAGCGGGAGTGGCGTTTTCGGCCGAAACGGGTTAATTTGTCTTGGTGGTTTTTATTTACGCCCTTCGTGGATATTTTGCGTGGAACGGGAGCGCGGAGGGCTGCCAACGAAAAATGCGCGCGACATTAAAATGGATTATGGAAGAAATGGGGACTGGTTTTTGCCGCAAGTGCAGTCAAGGCCGTCCTGATTTATCTGCCGACACCGTGGCGAACCTACGCCGTCATACCTCGTCGATGTGCCGGTCCGTGGCACCAACATGGGCCCAATGGCTCTTTTCGAGTGTCGATTAAGTGTTAATAGTTTAACCGCGTTGACGTCAGCGCTAGATCGTTAACGCGGGACCTTCCGTTAGGCGGGCAGGTAGGCAGGTATCTATTTTGTAAAGACGACCGTCGAGCAACGTGATCGCCAACACGTGTCAAGGCCCAACAACTCGCGCGGTCCATTGTCTGATAGAACAGAAGTAGGTATGTGCGCGTTGTGTTGTGTGCCGGCCGCCGCCACGTGTAGAATCGAAATGTGACTAATCGTCACTTCTCGAAAATTGTCCGTAAACTAGTACACGGCATTCATAATCATAATACGCAATAGCGGGGTATTTATAGAATTTCACGAAGTTCACCGCGATGATTTGCCTCAATTTTAACAATGAACAACATTAATTTTAGTACAAAGGAGCGCGCATTATTTTCGCCGTTCTAAAAACAAGTCTAATTTTAGTCGAATAAATCGAAATTGCGCCTAATACGAGAAACATACACACAAACACACACACGTAAGCGAATGCGACGCCAAATCCGTTCGAAAAACAACAGCCGCGCGCTATACGGCATACACGGCCAGCTCGAACTTATCAGATTGTTCTTAACTACCTCTGTAAAATCAATGAGAAACGAGGTCAAAGTCTTCGCTTACATAATTTCGTAATGGCAAATCTATATAGGACTCGGCGTTCAAATATTTGTCAACGCGCGTTTAATTTATTTTTAAATGGCCACACGTGAACTATACCGAGTGCACACAAGATTAAGTATTACTAACACCTACACAATGTGTTCCGTTTTCAATTTATTGTCCGTGATAAGCTCATTTTAACCGTTGCCGTAAGACACGTAGTTGCTTTTATTACGCAACCATATTACGGTTCCGGAACAATGATCATAATCGAGAAACTAAAAGGTTGCGGGCATTGCATTATCTCCTACGTCAATTAGACCAAACTGAAACGCTATATAGTCCGGTGTATGCGACACGGATTCCATCGGGCCGGAATCAAAACAGAACGCGATAAGCGCGTCTGCCTCGAACAAAGAACGCCGGAATCGGTCCACATTCTTCGAACAATGAACGAAGTGTACCTAAGATTAAGTAATCTGCTCCATGGGCGCGGGGGTTACTCGAAACGCGACACGAAAACATTCTTTCCCGGACTCTTTGTCGTCGAGGCGGATTTTCCTATTGCTACTACGCGTGAATCATCCTCCATTCGGCGTAAAACAATGAAAAAGTATGTAGTTACCTACACCTAGGCGGCGTAACGCGGCATTAGCGGAGCGTAGACCGTTAATGAAAGATAAAAATAGGCTAGTGGAATATCAGTTCAAGAATGCTAGCCAGCATCTCGGATGTGCAACGTACACGTCGTCGTTACATAATACGTCGAAGACGACGGTACAGTTGCAAAATAACAAAAACGAACGTTAGTTTAACAGTAAACGCTCCTCTCTTTGTTTCGTTTAACCTCCAATCGCTAATGATTCCGTCTAAGAGCGTCAACCCAATTAACCATCGGCTTGTGCCAATCGAGACCCAGATACAAATCTCTCGATAGACGCACATACACCGACAGATTAAGAAGACAAACACGCCACCGTGAGTGTGCTAATCCACAAACAAGTTGCACGTTATTATGACAGCGCGTCCACGGGATAGTGCGCCGCACCGAAAAATCGTGGAATTCGTTTTTGTCACCGGGCCTTTAACTTAATCACCGTTTTGGATATACTATAATACACTTATATTAATAATAGAATAATCATTCAGTGAATCAGACACGGTATTATTTGTTTGTTGTTACTCATCGCCATCGAGTCGCGATGCTATATTTCAAGGGAACGCAATATGTAATTACTATAAATTAATTAAAAGCTTATTGCATCACTTTTCCAGCGTCAAACGGGCCAATTACAATATTTCGTTGTATCAGCGTAAATATCCGTTCTAGGAACTTGAACTCTACCAAACAACGCATTATAGGTAAATAAAGTTTGTTTTTTCTCTTTTCGTAAACAGACACCGCGTTAGATTACGCGAAATTTAGAACAAACTAACTGTACCACAGATGCTGCGAGTATTATTAGAGTGTATCTGTCACCTAGGCCCATGCACCGTGACAATCGGCAATCACAAAAATTCGGGGGGAGAAAAAATTGACACTCACCAACTGAATGCGTTGACGTTGCGGTGGAAATCGCCTGGATACCTGCGGATCTCGAGCACTGTCTGCCTCAAAACAAATGATAATGTCAACAATGATCACAACAATAGCGTAGAACACTGTACGGATGCGACTATATCAGCGAATGGTTCAGCGTTGACTGAACGCCTGGCGCGGCTGGTCTGAGTTAACTAACAAGCAAGCTTTGGACTCGCGGACCCGTCGTGTATTACGCGCACAGTCGCCGGTGGGGAAAGACAGAGGACAACACCCTCAGTGAGTCACCAATCAGAGCTGGGACAGGTTAATTTCTTATTCTTATGTAAGGGGACACTGTCACGTGGCCACCCACGATTTTCGGGAGGCTTTCGTTTTTCCGAAATGTTGCGCAATGCCGCGACGGGATCGTTTTTCGCGCCTTTGTCCGAAACCGAAGTCGACCGACGATCGAATTGCGTCTCAAACAAACATAAAAAAAATAAGATTTGGCTAGTAAACAAGCCATATTTGTTTATTTATAATGCATATTTTAACCGAACAAACAGAATCTAATGAACTTTGTCCCGCGAGGGTCAGGGTCTTTTGGTTATTTCGCTTTTCGCGGTTTTTGCGCCGCTCAGGTACATGACATACACATCTATACCCGATTTCCACGTGGCCCGGCCAAAAACCCGAAGGTTCTAGTATGTTCTTGTACGTAAACAATACGTCATCGGCTCGATTCAAAACAAAGGCAAATCATTTCAGAAACTATCGTCCAACCCTGGTACAACAAAAACAATCTTATCACTACATAACTACATAGAACAAAGGATAGACGAATTTTCGCAAAATTCCAAAAAAAAAAAATATTTGAGTAATCAAGAGATTGTTACGAAAATCAATCATCATTTTGACAAGTCATAGGAGACCAAATATACACCGACTTGTTTGTGTAATAATCTTGAGCATGCAAATTATAAAACTATTATTGCCAATTATTTTGTTGTTCGGTTAAGTATACTAATAACAAACAGTAAACAAGAGTAGTCATCAAAGGGAGACAAACACAAATACCTGGTAATAAACCCGATTGGATTCTTGCGAAATATTTTGACATAATATAACGTAAGAAAAATATGTTATTAATAAATTTCGTATTAATTATTTACTGTACTATTTTTTTTATATCCCAGCATAAGTTTTGTGATATAAGACAGATTTTCGTTATTTTAGAAACAGAATTTTTACTTTTATTACTAAAACTCTTATCTGATCACCGTCTGGTACGTCTGTTTTTTAACGTAGAGAAAAATTGCAAATCTAGAAGGCTTCGCATTAATTTACACGTAAACAAGTAAACAGAAAAACAAAGCAAAAAACAAGTTAATACTTATCACCCGCCTATGGTAAAATTAGTGATAAAAATATGACGTGATGTTATCTCTCATTGTCTGTAAGACAAAGAGTCGACTAAAAGTAATGATAAACAATAGTAAACAGAATAACAATTATTTATTTTACAGAATTTACCAGAGGTAGAGGCCCATCGAAATCTACTGTACAGAAACAATACTTCAAGTCATGTGTATCAGTTACATACATATGTTATATGATATGTACATATAGTACATACATATTTATTAAAACTGTTTGTTGGGTATCTTATTTGGAAATCAAAATACACTTGTTTAAATCAATATGTTTGCAATTGTACGTAAATGATATAATTATTATTAGAACGGACGAGATATAACAAATTTTATTAATTACCATAATTCAAGACTCGAGTAATTGATCTGGAGTACCAGAGAAATAAAAACGTTTCATCACTATCTGTTGTTTAAACATTGCAATAGGTAATTAACTCGTTTATTGATATTATAAAAATTGTTGACTTCGCTCTTTTGTTGAAGAATTGCGATTTTTTTTTTTTCAACGGAATTCTAATAGAAATAATTACATATGTATATTGTTTAACAGAGAAATATTTGGTACAGGTACCACTCAGGAACGAAAATGATCATCGTACACCCACTTTTTGAAGGTTGCTAAAGTTCTAATAATTTTTTGTACTACAGTATTGATTTATTTTTGCTTCTGATAGGATTACAACTTGTGAAATTGTGCATCTAATAAGCCCAAGTTGAAGGCGATACGAGGTGTGTAAATTAAGTAATGAGATTGGAAACGTATTAGCGCCTGATCTAGCGACACTGCGGAGATGGGAGTCGTTTGTTTTTTTTGGACTGTTTTCGTAAACCGTTTTTTCTAGTGGGTTTTAAGAATGTCTGACATTAATTTTGAGCAACGATGAGCTATCAGGTTTTGCCTCAGACTCGGATACAGCGCAACGGGTACTTTTGCAAAACTTCAACACGCCTACGAAGACAGTGTTTTTCAAGAGCCCAGGTTTTTCTGTGGTTTAAGGCATTCTCAGAAGGAAGAGAGTTGATTGAAGATGAACCACGCAGCGGAAGGCCTTCATCTTCAAGAACCGATGAAAATAATGATCGGGGAAGAGTTAAATTTGAATCACACCGCTGTTCATCAGATTTTGACTAACGAATTGGGGATGAGAAAAATCTGTGCAAAAATGGTTCCAAGAAACCTTTCGCAAGAACAAAAGGACAGCAGGAGAGAACAGTGTCCTGACTTTTTGGAATCGATTGAAAATGATCCCCATTTTATGGAACGCGTTATTACTGGTGATGAGACTTGGGTGTTTGAATACGACCCGGAAACCAAGCGCCAAAGCATGGAATGGCACACCTCAAGCTCTCCAAGACCCAAAAATGCAAGAATGAGCAAGTCGAAGATCAAATGCATACTGATTTGTTTTTTGATAGCTAGGGAATTGTCCACAGAGTTTGTGCCTCCAGGCCAAACATTTTTACAGAGAGGTTCTTGAAAAACTTCGAAAAAGGGTCATGCGTGTGAGACCAAACATCAAGAACAACTGGATGTTGCATCATGACAATGCGCCTTGTCACATAGTCATTTCATTAAACGAGTTTTTAGTCAGTAAAAACATTCCTGTGGCTCCTCAGCCCCCTTACTCGCCTGACTTGAGTCCTTGTGACTTTTTTTCTCTTCCCGAGATTGAAAAATCACCTCAAGGGAAGTCGTTTTGGGACCATAGAAAACATTCAAACGGCTGTAACCGACCAGCTGAAGCTATTCCAGTATATGAGTTCCACCAGCACTGCTATGAGGAATGGAAGAACCGTCATAAAAAAATCAGTCTCATTACTTAATTTACACACCTCGTATGTCGATTGTGTGAAAAGGTATCGCTAAAAAAGTAAAATTGAGATGTTTTTGAAATATCGTGAACAACGAAAATATTAAATCATTTTCAAAGTCCTTGGATTCTTATTAAAGGGAAATCTTAAGAGTATCTACATACATACATATGTACGTATCTGACTAACAGCCAATTATTCGAAATATCAAGCGAAATATGTAAATATCCTGGAAAATCTAAACGTCAGACTTATCAATGCAAATTTAGCTAAATACGACAAACAATTTGTTTTGTCGTAAACCCCAAGAGTGTCGGTGCCCCCTTTGTCGAATAAACATATTTTCCAAGTTGCGCAAAAGGCTGCTGATACGCGAATATTGATAACGATAGCTCGGCGAAAACACGAGGCCAGATACGGCTGATTGTTTGGCGATGCATAATTTTGGATTTCCATCGGGTGCCGGTGGGATTTTTTTGCGCAGAAGTAGGTCAATTAAAACAAAGTGTAATACCCATTTGCGTTAGGTAACTGGCGAACTACCGCCTGTAATGAGAAGAAATGAAATGGAAGCCAGACATATCGATCGGGCTATCCACAGTTCGGATAGGCACCGAACAGATTGTTATTTTTGAGTTATCAAAGAAAAATAAATTTATATTCGAGCGATTGACATGCCAGTCGACTCATTAAACTGAAAATAACGGCAATAACATAATGTTATGAGAGATTATGTTGACATAGGTTAGGGATTGTGCATTAAGGATAACAACATATTTACAGCATTAAAGTTCATGGCTTAACGATAGCCACACAGTATTCTGATTATTAAATGAAAAATAACGTGCAATCAGAGAAGGTTAATGCCATATTCTCTAAAATAAAAAATAAATCCGAGCGAGAAAGAACTGAAAGTATTATTTTAATTATCGTGTTGTGTATGCGCGTTCCACATGGCAGAAAAAAAATTAATATCTTATGCTAATCGTTATGCCGACTACAGAGCAATACACTTGACAAATTTGTATAGTTAATAAACGAATTATAACGGTGAAACGCCTACCTGCTTCTAGATGTTGGCAAATAACTAAAAAAAAAAAATACCTTTGAATAATTTTACAGCAGCACAATTTTGTATCGATGATGTTATCAGTGTTTGTTCTATTATTAGAATCAAACGGATGTGTAAGCCTCTAAAGTCATGGAGTTAACCGCTCACTTGTCTTCTCTTCTATATTAAGAACCTACTTTTTTCCCCTATTGATAAAATGTTTTCGCGTTTCAACGCAGGAGAAAGCTGTAGGAAAGTTCCTATTACTATCACTAATTTATTGCTTCTTAGTATTTTTTTTTTTTCATTAAAATTTTAGTGCGTGTGTTACAACACGGTGCCTCTATTGAGTTTTTTCTAATACAAATTCAACTGAATTTATTTACGAGACTTGGTAAAGAACAACGTACTCCTGTCATAAGTTTGCCTTGTTAGTGATCTTGTTAAAAAAAAATACAAATCAGCGACCTTTCCTCAACATTTATCCTATTTATTCTAGGAAGGACGTTGATCTTTCAGAGTAGCAACGTATCTCGGTATGGAGATGTTTAGAAGATCATAGGAGTGTTATTTTGACGAGTTGGTACGTGTTTTTTTACTAACAAGTAGAACATTTAAAACTCATTCAAATAATCGTTAATTAACACACTTCGGAATATCGGGTGATATTTCAGAATGATTTTCAAAATGATTTACCTTATACTTCAACCAAATCAGGCTACGTCACATTTCTAGGTAATATAATTTTCGGCTCATCTTACAGGAAATTACATCAGGCTGTTTATTTTAAGTCAAAATATCCCATACAAGATGATATATATTTTAAGGGGCACAGTTTGAACAAGTGTCATAAAGACTGTAGACGCAATTGGGTAATTAAAAAGGCTTAAGGCCTAATTAAATAAGGGCCAGGTGAGGAAAAAATTATTCCTTATGTAAAAATCCGAGGACCGACAAGAGAAAAATGAAATATAAGAAAAGATGAATACATTTTTAAATAAACCCGAAAGATAAAATAAATTTACTTTGCATTGTTTTTTGAAGAAATTCTGACTCAAATTGAAGAAAAAAATAGTTTTTTTTTAATTCTGTCCCAAAAGTGGATTTTTAATGCGGTAATTACTCAGGTGTCACATGCGCTGGTTCAAAGTTTGCGTAGCCAAACCGTGACAGCGCGATCACCGAAAATAACCTCAAAGAAAAGTAGGCCACGTTCAAGATTTCTTCTTTCGCGGTATATTATTATCTCAGACTCTGTATACCAGCATATTAGCAATATATGTATCACCGTTTAATACTGTTGAAGTTAAAAAAATTGGTATTAAATGTTTTTAAATTGCTTTTGATTTTTTGTAACAAAAAAAAAACATTTTGCATTCTCATCAAAATCTCATCTGCTGGAATATAGAATGTGTTGTGACTTATAGACTTTTCAAAGCTTCGAGCGTTTCAGTTACATTGGTTACAGTTTCCAGACGTTTTTAGTAAGCAATTTAAATTTGGTACACCCTGTATCGCATTACAGGATAGTGTCATTGTTGAAACGCGAATTAAGTTCTGTTAATATCGTCTGGATGACATAACACCGTTGTTCTTGAAATACCTGATACGTAAATATTATTAAAACAATTTAAATATTTCATAATACAAGCTGCTAATCTTGGTGATACACATGATTCAGTTCCAAGGTTGGATTTTTTTTGTGAAATCTTTGTAGTAAAGAAACGTTACCGGAAATAAATTAACAAACAAATATGAGGTCACAATACGACAAACCTTGTCGTGTTGAGGTCAACCTCTTACCGCGTTATTAACCCAAAGGTATTGTAAAAATATTTTATTTATTTCTCGTGCAAAGACATATCGAAAAACCTTTTATACATTGTACGCTCGGCGCCAAAATTAAGGAACTCGCAAGTTTTCCTTGAAAAATATAATCCCCAAATGGTTATAATTTTATCCAGGAAAAGTGCAGGAAACTGAGAAATTGCGTTTTTTTTTTTTAATAAGAAACTAATTTGTTAAATCATTATTAATACTGATGGTAGGAAGTTAAACAATATACATATTTTTTGACAAAGGCTGATCCCTTAATTTTGGGGCAAGGTATAATTACATAGCTTATTTGGCAACCCACATAATTCCAGTAATCTCGTTCATAACAAAGACCAGTTACGATAAAGTTTATTTATAATCGTATTTTTAATTTCTACATTATTATGATGATAAAGGAAAATGTTATCGTCAACATCGACGGGCTAATTTTTTACACAAACAAGGAACTTAACTTTTTGTTTACTTGCTTTATGCGCGTCTCTCGCCATATTTAGATATTTTACTTTGATACGAAACAAGATTTAAACAAAATAGGTATTGGTAAAGAAAACAGGATTATTTAATTTTACGTACGTATTAATTAAAATGGTTAAAAATGCAAAACGAAAATGTTTTTTTCTCTAATAAAAAAAAGCTAAAAACCATAGTTTAAAATTATATATTTGGCGACTAAAAAAATAGCAATTCATACAAATTATTATTTCGAAACCCCTCTTGCACGCCGCTGATCAATATGTTGCTGTTTCAGAATAAGTCGGGAGCAGTGCTCAAGTACCGAACATCACCCTATGTGTTAGTCATCTTTAATTAGAGTAACCTTTTATATTTTTCCTTGGGAAGCGTAAAATGCTTTTTTAATGTTGGAAATATTATACAGTTGGCTGAGTCGTAAGTTTTTTTTTTTTTGTAAAAAAATGTAGTGGAGAATTTATAATACAAAGTGATATATAGTTTCGATCATTTGTGAAATAATGCGGATAGATGTTGATTTTATTTTTTCGAATTGTGTTCAGAGCTTCAAACAGCTTTTACGCCAGATCTCCCATTCTTAAAAAAATTCAATTATCCATATCTAATTTTATGAGATCAAAACGTAAATGTGTTTACCGTTAAACAACTGCGTGTGTTTTTTGTTATTCTTTTCGCTTATCTTAGGCATGGCGTCACAAAGAACGAGAAGTATTTACAGTTCTGTTGTTTCAATTAGTTGTTTTGACCACCCTTAGTCATAGACGGTAATATTAATAACAATAAAAATATAATAAGCGTCTACAAACAATGACTGTTGTTTCGTATATACATAGGTATTTTTTATCTGAGACAAATTGTCTACATTGTATCTCCTTTTTAGGTACCTCTACACGATATAACGGATTATATCAAAAATTAAATAACGTCGATAATACATAACAATAGGACAATGTTTCATAATATGATAAAAAACAAATACATTTTATCAGTTAAGATGCTTTAATCCTATTTAGGTAATAAACCATTGAAGCATTGCGTATTATTTGATCCCGAAGGGCGTTATCAAACATTCAAATAGTACGTGGGTACATGATATGCCCTTTCGATGATCTAGAAACATTTATATGACGTTCTTTATTGGACTTCAATTTAATTATCAAGTACTTTTGGACAATTTTATCTGCTAGAAACGTGCAAGAGAGGGCGTGGTTCACTTTCCCATTTTTAACGGTACGGACTAAGTGGATGTGACCCCGAATTTTGCATGAATTAACCTTGGTTTAGAGTAAGTTGGCCATTTATTATATGTTCAGAAGAAATGTTACTATTTATGGGAAAATATTGGGGACTACATAAGATATGTATATACATATATTGTATTGTAGGTAACAGCAAGGTGCACATAGGCTCAGTCCGACCCTTGTAAATGAACCACCCCGTTCCTGCGACAAGGATTTCCCAAATCCCACTGATTTCTTTCTGTTAATTAACACTCATGAGGTCAACGTCGAAGTATTGATAAGTCGTCACCCTGTAGTTAGTACATCCTTTATACGTTGTGTCTTTTAATAGCTTTTAGGCGAGCATGGGTTTTAAATCGGATGATCCAGCGTTTTTGACGCTACATTTTGAATTTTGTAAATAATTCACGTTGCCAAAAAAATAAGCGCATGGAATATGCAACTTATTTTGTGCATCGTATCGAAAATTTATTCTGAACTAAAAGCAAAACGCGTAGGAGTCGCTGACCTCGCTTCAATTAAAAAAATACGTCACATATTCAAAATTTTCAAAATACAACACAGTCCTAAATGCTAGAAATAACATTTGGCGGTATTTTGTAATATTTATTTGGCTTAGGCTTAATTAATACATTATTGACAAAAATATCTCTCGAATTCCTAGTCAATTATGACATGTTATTTAACAAGAAACGAAAATATTTTCGTTGAGAAAAACAAACCCAAGTAACATTTACGAATTACAAGTACCATATCAAAATTTACGAGAATTTCTTGAAATCTAGTTGAGTTTCCAGCAGAACGTATTTTGTTTTGCTTCCTCGTATTCATATTTTAAAATTGGCACATACAGTATGTCCCTGGATCGGTTTAAAAGAGGGAAACAATTTGTGTTTTTGATTTCTCAGAAAAAGTAATCTCTTGATGATTTGCCCCTGCTTCATTTCAAACCCCCCACAACGCAAATTACTTTTTATATAACTCAAACGATTCTCGAGATAATACCATTTTTCTTCAAATTTTTTTTTTATAATCCTTTAAAAATTCTTGATGGACTTCTATCTATGGGGACGTTTAAAGCAAATTGTTTATCGTGAACCACTAGAAAATGATGAAGAGCAATTAAAAACAAGGATTCAAAATGCAGTCAAGTCCTTGTCAATTGAGGGAAATTAGAAATAGTTTTAACGAATTTAGAGCTCGAATTGAAACTTTTGCAGAAAAAGGAGGAGCATTATTTGAATAAAAAAATTCTGGTTTAGTTTTGATTTCATTTTATAATCAGTTGTTTAATTCAATGGTTAAAACTTGAGACTAAGTAATTCGAATCATTTTTTTTTAGCTAACTAATTAATTGAGTTTCTATAGCATATAGTATCCTAGACAACGACATTATTGGGTTAAATGCGCCAACTAGAATTACTTATAAAATTTTGTGAAAGTCCAAATTATGAAGAAAATGGTATTATCTCGAGAACCGTTTGAGTTATATAAAAAGTAATTTGCGGTTTGGGGGGTTTGAAATCAAGCAGGGCAAATCATCAAGAGTGACTTTTTCTGGAGAAATCAAAACAAGTTTTTTCCTCTTTTAAAACTCGATCCGGGGACATACTGTATATACACATCGCATACCGAAAATGCCTGCCATTGATTAACTATACGCTTCTTAGTAACATAGTAAAGAAAACAAACCTAAAAATAATTTGTGAATCTCACTTTCACCGAACGCTTGTTGTTTGGATGCGGATTTTTCCTGGGACGCCCTGTACGAGTATAACGAAAACAAAAGGCGAACGTAACGCTTATGGTAAATAAAGTTAATAGAATTTCATATGACTTCCTTTGAAATACGAAGTTGTTAATCGAAATTTAGTCAAATGTCGGACGGATTATAAATTAAAATTAAAACGTTATTTTAGTTA
This sequence comes from Aromia moschata, assembly GCA_029963805.1. NCBI lineage: Eukaryota > Metazoa > Arthropoda > Insecta > Coleoptera > Cerambycidae > Aromia > Aromia moschata. Next base: position 1,297,301 of record JAPWTK010000077.1, on the reverse strand, counting down.
CATTTAGGGCAGATAAAATACGAGCGAACGAACGGAATGAGGGTAGCCATTAAACAATATCGCTAAGTAAATACAGGGTATTAGAAATTTGATTTTTTCCAACTGATATTCAAATGTTCGAACATTTTGTACGTTATTGTACACGAATTACTATTAAAAGATAGATATTTATAATTACGTTACTAGATGTTCTACATTGTATTTTAATTTTTGCACTTTATAAATATGACTCAGTTCTACGACTGCTCTGTAAAAATGTTCGGGCAGCGAAAGAAAGTTTTGCCACAAAATTAATTTCATGTTTGCACTTTATTCTGCACCTAATAATTATAAATGCCGTTTCGAATTTCTAACGCCATTTTCGCTATGCGGTTCACTCGCAGGACAGTGCTTTGCATCGCATTTCAATTTTCCGCAATTAAACGTATTTAGTTAGATCACATTATTAACGAGAACTTTCCATGCATTTATTGTTTAAGTTCTCGTTAATACGTTATTACTTGTTAACGGCCAACTGAAATTAATACAGTCGAGCATTCCGAATCGAACGCGAATTTATTTCTTAGAGGTTGTATGCAAGAAATGCGGGGTGGTGCAAAATTCAAAAATAACGGCCAATATTGTAACCGGATTTGATTTGATGTAAATAATATCCAATATCATTTCATTCAGCTTTGGCTACGATAATAAATAACCTGGAGAAAATCAAATATGGCGTCTATTAAAAAAAATGACAATTGGCTAAATACAATTTCTAAAAGATACAACCCAAGGTTTTTTTTTAATATATGTATATCACGAACTTTGTATTTTGGACTATCAAAAGAAAGGGATGAGAGTTATTTATTTTGTATTTGTGCACAGAAAGTATGTTAGTTTTGTATATGCCAAGGAATTTTTTTGGTGCGTTGGAAATTATAAACATAATTTTTTGAGACGTACTACACTGAGAAAAAAAAGGTGACTACAGTTAACTATATAAAATCTTGTTGAAATTAGAAATTTCGAAGTAAAAATTTAAATTAACTTAATTTTATGGGAGAAAAAATGTTGAATAACTTTCTCAGTGTAAGGTAGTTTCGTTATATTTTTGAAAAGTGACGGTTTGGCACATGTTTTGTATTTGGCACCACGGCTCGCGAACGCTGGTGAGGCTGACCGCAGGGGGTGAGAAAATTAATCCGTTTTCAGTGCGCATCGGCGTCGCGTAGGGCGCAGGGCCTGGCCCCTGAGTGTCCCGTGCAGCGCTATGGTTGGGCCGTGGGTCACTCACAACACAGCGAGAAAAAGAGTCCGGATAAAGGGAAAACCGAGTGTAGAGCGCGCGTCTGACTCCTGGGTTTTCACTGTTGGCGAAGAGCCTGCGACACTCAGACCGATGCTGGCTGAGTTAACTGCCTCACTGTAAGTGCAAGTCAGTGCATTCTCTTGACCGAAGCCACCGGCTAGGATGCCAAAAGTATTGAGATAGTGACCTACATGCCCGCGAAGTAGTGGCAAAACGAAGAAAGCGGAGAAAGGAAGAGAACACCAGAGGAAATGCGGCCGCCAAAGTAATAATGCTGTAGTTACGTGAGATTACCGCGACACATAATATGTTTGTGTGTCCTCGATTTGGTGGCGATGCGATGCGATGGCGCGCTAGGGGGACTTTCTGCGGGCCGCATTGCTAGGATAAAAATGAAAACAGCGCGCCGCCTAGAAAATCGCTAATAGGGTTGGTATCAGGCGGCGCGGCTGTCGGAGAGTTCCACTTTCCACTTTTCCAGCTTTCCACGCAGAGCCGAAGCACAGATGTAACGGACGAGACCCCTTGAGTCACCTGGCGCCAGATCGCGTCCGTAAAGAGGGTGCTCCTAAACTAGCCAGCCACCTCTCAATTACAGGATGTTTGTGAGATAAAATACCCTCGAATATGGTTGAAAATCTCTCCACCAATCGAATTTTAAACCCTTTTCGGCCGAAAACGCCACTCCCGTCACATCGCTCTTCAGCGCCTCGTAACTAATACTATTTGGGACAGAAAAATTTGACAGGGACATATTTTTGAAGTTTAACGTACTTACCTTTCCGATGGTGGACACGACATCCTTCAAAATTTTAACAATGAAAAAAAGCAGTTTCTTTTTAATCAAATTTTCAAGGGGGTTTGCAATGGACCTGGAACCTCTTATAACTGTGGAATAAAATGTTTAAACTTAAAGTTTTTGCGTGGTTTTTAAAGATCCATTATTTCGCCTTTGTTCAGAATGCCGCCTGAACTGCGCATAAAAATTCAAGATTTTTTTTGAAAAATGATGCACTTTTACAAAAAATTGTCAAGAATAAAAGTTCTTAAAATCCTAATGAATGCACTAAGCAGCAATTTTTCAGCAATTCTAAAATTTTTTGAGCAATTTTTTGATTTTTTCAAAATTTAAAAAATTGCTTAAAATTCCAGTGCATTCTCTGAGTGATTTTGAACTTTTTATTCTGGACAATTATAGTAAAACTCATTCGAGAAAAAAGTTCAAGATCAAATTAGTATCGAAATTTAGAAATTTGTTTCTCGAAAACAATGCATTTTTACACATACATTGTCAAGAATAAAAAGTTCTAAATCATTCAAATAATGCACTGGAATTTTTTCAGAATTTTTAAGCAATTTTTTAAATTTTGCAAAAATTGACTACCTATTTGCAAAATCCAAAGAGTTGCTCGAAAAATTTCCAGTGCTTTTCTTTGAGTGATTTTAAGAACTTTTTGTTCTTGACCATTTTTTAAAAGTGCATAATTTTCCAATAAAAAATTCTTGATGCATTTTTAAGCAAAAATTTAGCAGTTCAGGCGCCATTTAGAACGTGCATAAGGGGAAAAAATCGATTCTTAAAGCCACGTATACTTAAAGTTCAAACATCTCCTGTCCACTATTTAGTAAGCTTGCGGTCCATTGCAGGTCAGAAACCCCTTGGAAATTTGATTAAAATAAATGTGCAGAAAAAATCGTGTTTTTTTTAAACTGCTTTTTTCCATAAATAATAATTTTGGAGGAATTCTGGACACCATCGGAAGGCTACGTTTTAAACTTTAAAAATATGTCCCTGTCAAATTTTTCTGTCGCAAATAGTAATAGTTGTGATTCGCTGAAGAGCGGTGTACCAGAGTGGCGTTTTCGGCCGAAACGTATTAACTGTATTTTTCTAGAATCAATCTCGGAAACTCGTTAATAAGACATATTAAAGGAATAAGAAATATTTAGATTTATGGTTACCTTCAAAGTTACCTTGTGCCTTATGACTTATTCCCCAATGTTATGATATTCAAAATTCTTTTTCAGCATTTTAAGAATTTTTAATCAATTGCTTTAATGCCCTAAAGCGTTTAGAGGTCATTTATACACAAAGAATCAGCTTGTCCTTACATTGATTGAACTCAAAATTCAAAACTTCCATTCTTCTTGTCACTTATATGAAATTTTTTTAATTTCAGTGTTCGAAATCTATTATGAAAGGTTTTACAAGGTGTCTTTTATAATTATAAGGAGTCAAGGATAAAAAATGTACACATAAAACTTGAATAATCTACCACTCTTGCTGAAACCTGAAACTAAAAAAATTCTAACGCTTCTGAATATTATTGAACTTTTTTAGTTTGTTTACGTGCACCCTCTAGAAAAATTAGTACCATTGAAAACAGATTAAAAGCTTTATCGCGTTATTTTTTAAAAGCTTTATTGAAAAATTAGATGCCGTTTGAAAAAAATTGACATCATGATTAATGTCCAGCATAATTTTATTCGGTTCATTCCTTCGATTTATTTTCAAAAAAAAACACGAATATTAATGGAATTACTGATTTATCAGTTACCAATTAGCACGCTGTATATTTTCGAGCGGACACAGTAGACCTAAAACTTGTATAGTCACCTCAAACAATCGATTACATCAATTTTGACCTTTAATCTTCATTGTACTCACCATAATTTTTTTAATCGTTCATATCGTACGACTGCAACAATTTAAAATACATCTTATTTTTTTACGTAGATAATATTGCACAAGATAACTTTCATTTGCCCCATCATTTTTGTTTTATTTTGCAATAACTTAGTTTGCAAAAAAATTACACCCACTCAATTTTGTCCCCTAGGATCCAATATAATTTTAATCTGAAACACAATTTTTAATACCTTTCATAAAGATTTTATACAAGCTGAGACTTAATAAGGTCCAACTTCAACGAATTTTAAGACCGTAAAAATAGCAAGCTTCTTTTCATCCCAAATTTTCTTATCCCTTTTTGCTTTAAGTATGCTAGTGTACAGCATACATATATAAAAAGTATGATAGTGTACTTTTGAACAGTTGTATAGATTGTTTGTATTTCCTGTCATTAATGAAAATGATATTCGTCTCCACATATAATAAAATGAATTGTTTTTCATATTCCCTATCTTTAATACTGATCATAGGTTGTTATGTATAAGCTAACACAGGGTTCAAACCCAATGACTGATAGTCAACTGTTCATATATCCGAAACTACTTGATTTTCATGCATAGTGCCTTATTTCAGTTTAGACTCAAGTTTGAACACCGTGTATATACTTCAATAATGTTTAATTTAGAATATGACTTTCCGGTGTACGTAAGTTGTGTCATAATGAACGAATAAGTGGAAATCTAAATACATGATATTCAAAAGACGAATAAACAAAATAGAATGAATGACTCGAGTTCTAATATTGATATAATGCCAACACAAAAATAAGACATAGAAAACATGGAAATAAGTCATAAGATCCATTGGCCTCACATTGGTATCAAAGGCACCAGTACATTACGGAGTATAAAGAGTGCTAAAATTGTCAGTCTGTATCGTACATTAACGTATTTTTATTTATGGGCGCAATATAAATGCATTTCGTATTTTTAGCGTTATAAACAATTGCGAACCAGGTAATATACAAGCGAGCTATGCATGCACATATGTATATTACGCTGTATTGCACTAAGGTCACTGGGAAATTTCCCTGTCGCCTTTATTATTGGTCTGAACGCACAATGAGCATTATTTATTTTCATGGCTCATTATTCCTCAATTAAGTCAGCGACTTATCAGTGTAAAATGTAAAACTATGGTTTATGAAAAAAATCGTTCAAAAACACAACCCCAGCGGCGGTACTAGCATTGAAACAGATTTATAAATTTTACACCAATAAATCCATAAAGGCATATACATGTGCGTACTGCCTAACATCTTTTTAATATCACCATTCATCAACGTTTTTATATCAATTATAAGCTATGGAAGGAGAACGATTTTGGAAATAGTTATGTATTGATAATACTGGGTACTGGTAGTTAAAGTACATTTGCAAAAAAATTCATAATGTGAAAAGACGAAAAACATTTGACATCTGACCCCTAGATGATATACTACACTAGTAACAAAAATTAAAGGATATTAAAAAAATTCCAAATTTTGGGTGATTTTCAACAAGGATAACTCGGAGAAAAATGGTCGTACAGAAAATTAAAAAAAAAATAAGTGGTAACTCAAGTGTCTAGTTTTCAGATCTCGACTAATTTTTTTCCAAATTTTTGCTTGTCTTTAAAATGTTCATGGCTTCAAAAATGTTTTCATGCGACCATAAAGCTCTTTTAGACAATTTAATCAGCTTTAATTTGACCTTTTAACGAGCTCCGTACGATGATTTGCCGCGGTTATCGTCGATCAAACAAATAAGTCCTTTCAACTTTGACACTCAATTTACTCGGGAACCAATGATCAGTACAGAAAATGGAGGTAGGGTTTTTGGAAACTGCAAAACATTTTCTATAAGGCACAATCAGGGGCGATTGATAAAAAATTTTTTGAAGCGATAATGTTGGGTGAAAATAAGTTAAAAATTTGCGAATTTAAGGATATTTGGAAAATTTGGTATAACTTTTGGATATAGTGGATGAACGAAGGATATCGTCGGTAATTTTTTAACCTCAAAGTGTCCCTAAAAAACCCTCAAAGTTACAAAGCGCTGCGATTTTTTTTCTTATTGCCCCGAAGGTTTAAAGGACTCCTCACCAATCATATGGATTTTTGGTTCCCGGCCAATTTTTCTGGGGTTGAAATATTGTTGTACTTTGAATCCCCCTGAACAAACGTTTTCATGGGCACCAAGGTCCAAAATCAACTCCAAGCTGAGTTACGAGCCGTCGAAAGTCGGATATCTGACTTTCCACGAGCCGTCGAAATCGGAATTTTTGGCATCTATTGAGTTTAGCAAAAATTATCTAAGAACAAAATGTCTTAAATTAGTCAAAGAATACCCTCAATTTTTTTTCAGAATTTTTTAGAGATGATTTTTGTGATGGCGAAAAATTGCAATTTTTCGTAGTTTGGTGTTTCGTGGAAAACGTCCAGTTTTTTGTTTCTACGCCGAAGGTTCCAGTACCCACTCCAGGATTAACATATAGATTAATTCATATGATTATAAATTAATGTAAGGAATAATGAATTTCCAATAATTCCCGATGAATGCTTCTACAAAACGAATTTAATTTGTTCTCCTGAGGGTCGTTATTGGCATGACTCGTGAACGTACTTCTCAGTCGATTCTTTTCTCCCATCCAAACCCGTACACCTTGTATGCGAGCGAATGTTATTGTTTTGGCGGGCATCTATTCCCCTGATTTTGCGTCGTAACCGGTTCTCCCGCTATCCAGTCCGGTTCTGGTGTCCATGCCCAGCATTAACATTCACATTCACAGTGACCTTGTTACAGACAATGCATCATATATGTATGTATATACAGTGCGCGCCTAAAGTATGGAATAAATTCAGTAAATGAAACAAAACATTTTTGGAAAAAATCCTCGAACACGTCGATTTTGTTTAATAAAAACACACATTTTTGAGGGAACGTCTATTTTCAGATATCATTTGTTTGAGCAACGACGTTATCAACTTATTTTTCAAACGGCAACCCCCCATTTTTTAAATTTAATTCGATAGAAAATCCTTTCATTGTCGATTTAACGGTACAAAAATGTTGCCACCTTACATTACAAAATTTTTGAGTAAATGACAATTGAATGTTACAAAAATGAAAATATATTTTTCACAATAAATAATCGAAAATTTCTTTTAATAAGCAAATACAATTTTAAATTAAGTGTTCGAAATGCCGTCCATCAACTTCTTTGGCAATATGCAGCTCGTGTGGGCCAAATTCTTCTTGCACATTCTGAATGACTTCCGGGGTAATGGATCCTATTTGCCCTAATGCGATTCCAGTAAATTCTTACAATCGTATTATCTTCGTGCAAACTTTTTATTTCAAAATAACTCATAAAAATTAATCAAGAGGTGTAAGATCTGGGGATTTCGAGGGCCATTCTATCGGTCCGTCGTTAATGGGATTTGAGGAAAAATGACGTCTAAATATTCACGAACTGAGCGCGCATAATGCGGGGGTGCCGAAACCCCCCATCTTGCCGGAAAAACCAGAATGTGTTATTTGGAATGTCTCAGACTATTCTTCTTTACCGGAAATTACTGCAAGCGCTGGAACTAGATCATTTTGGCAAAAACTCCGATATCTTCTCTGTGAGAGTCTTCAAAGAAGAAAGGCCCTATTATTCTGTTTGTTATTCTGCCCACACATTTAATTTCTGCGGATGTTGAGTATGTGCTTCGATGATCCAATGAGGATTCGTCCGACTCAATACCTGCAGTTTTGACGGTTCATTGTGCCGTGGCTTCATCTGAAAAAAGTATTTGCTGGTGTAAATTTGGATTTGTTTGACAAAGATCTCATCATGGTTTGCTAGGAATTGCAGTCGCCGGCCGGGGTCGTCTTCGTTGAGTTCTTGCACAAGCTGAAATTTGTAGGGATGATGTTTTCTTTCCTCAGGATACGTAGAATTGTCGTCTGACTAACTCATTTATAATCCAGGTATATTTTGAGGAAACCTTCTTCCATACATAACAATGTCAATCATTTTATCTTGGTAATTTTTGGACGTCCTGATTTTGGTAGATCTTTAACATCACCAGTTTCTCTAAATTTGGACTCAATCTTAATAACTGTGGATTGGGTTATCTGGATATCCTTGCATTAAATAAATTGCATACATCCTGCTGAGTTCTGGTCTTATTTCCACATCCGATGAAAATCAAATTTCAATTCTTTGTGTCACAGTTAAATGTGCTGTATTAAATGAATTTTTGTAAATACTAACGCGATACATTAACTAATTTAATGACAAATCTTCTCATTAACTGACAGTAAAAACTATGGATACGTCAAAAAATTTTATCTGGATAAATTATTTGCTTAGCAACATACCTACTTTTTACATGTTTTATTTGTGTTCAGTTTTTACAGAAATTTTCGTTTATTTTTTGTGAAAAATATATTTTTCATTTTAAAACATCTCATTGTCACATTTAAAAATTTTGTTATGTAAGATGGCAACATTTTTATACCGTTAAATCAACAATGAAAGGGTCTCTCAAATTGAATAAAATGGGGGTTGCTATTTGAAAAATAAGTTGAAAACAATGTCATCTGAATATAGACGTCTCTCAAAATGTGGGTTTTTGCCACAAAATCGACTGTTCGAGGATTTTGTCCAAAAAATTTTTGTTTCACATTCACTGAAATTTATCTCATCAATGCGCACTGTACATATACTACATGTATATTTTGTTGGCATTTTCGGTCAATCATCATATATACATATGTGTGTATAAAGAGAAGTGCATCGACTTTTTATCAACCGAGTATTTCATGAGTGTGGCCTTGATTTTGTTTACTGCACCGATGTGCTAATGGCTTGGTGGTTCACGGCTGTCGGCTAAATAAAGGTTTTGCATTTTATTGTACAAAAACGTTTTTAATTTCCTATTAAACACGACGGGCTAGCATGTGTGCGTGTACCCAAATCCAAGCGTCTAAAAGTCCGGCCCGAAGGACCAATGTCGGACTCGAAATCATCAAATAAATATAACAGGTCCCTAACAAATTAAATAAGAGTTGGACAATATAAAAATTATATTTCAACCAGGCAAGGAATGTATGAAAACTGTTAATTAAACGAGCCTATATGCGTCACCTCGATGAAAAATCCGATAACTTGTAAGGCACGTCAGACATTCATAAAATATAACTTTGTGTGGGGGAAATGAATAACAACGTCGTAGGTCATGGGTTTGAACAGGGGCGAGTTTTATTCGATATGATCTATTGTTTCTTAATACTGCACGGTTCAATAATTATTATTTTTTTAAAATCTATCTCATTATTAGTAGAATTAAATTTGATTTGTTTTTCAACCGATTTTTCGAAATTAACGATATTTCAAAGACACGTCGTTTGTTTTTCATGAGGAAATTACGAATCATCAGATATACTGTTTTGCCCGATTCCTGACTATCTGAGCCGGATTTTATCCACACTATTCGATTTTGGTCTTTCGAACCTGATTATGATCAATCTTTCTACTATCTTTTTTTTTTTTTTATTTGAACCATTTTATTCAACAATTAAAGGATGTGACTCATGTAGTCTGGTTTTAATTTCAGCTACTATTCGAGCTACACTACATCATACTAGCTTTTATTTTTTAATAATAAATTAATTTTCAGATTTTAGGAATGAATAAATTAGTTTCAGCTGTTGTCCTTCGGGCCGAATGTTTGGTCTCTGGAGTCGATATTGTATCCTTTAGAAATGGATATTTTCCTCGAGTCGTTTCGCTTCCCTTTGTTTATTTTTCAAATGAATTTTTGAATGGTCCGTTATTTAATCGCATGTGTTTTTCGCGGACGAGTTTATTTCGCCGAGCGAACATGCTGTATTCGGGCCTCAAACGTGAGAGAGAGAGTAAGAAAATTTTATACTTATATAATATATATAGTTGAAAAGGCAGAAGTTTGAGGAGTGATTCAAATGGTCTTGGTTCAATCGTGTTTTTTTTTGCGCGACGCCCGTCCCCTCCCGGCCCGCGATGCCGCCGTCGCCGTAGAACCGTTGACTGACTGTGAAAAGGTCGACAGTTGAACGGTCATCCCGACATCAAAAACCTTCCGATGGGCGCCATTAAATATAACCAACATAACATGATATACAGGGTCCGCCAAAAAGTCCGCAATCAATAATGATTTTATTTATTCAGTCCTTGATCTCACACCTGGAAACCAGTAGCAATTATTACAATGGGTTATTTTTTAAAATACAGACATTTTTGGGAAAATTGAAAAAAAATTAACATAGCGTAGATTTTATACATGGGAGATCATGATATACGCATGGTGTCTAAAGAAAGGGAACCTGGAAACGAAAGCGCTGATGTTTTAACCGCCGCATACCCACCTGATTTATAATTAGATCTGTTTTTGTATATTTTACTGCAATTGATAGGCAAATTAATTCACTTGTTTTTGTACATACGTCTTATAGTCCAACATATATAATTTTGAAATGAAAACATATAGGCCAGTTTTGGCATCCATGTAATATTTTGTTATAATGAAAAGTGGGAATTCCGGTAGAGTTAACTTTCAATCCTAATTTTTAAATCAATTTTATGAAAACTGGCGCTATTGTTAATCAGTAAAATGGCTGCTTAAGCTGAGTGTCTTTTCGTTCATTTTTTTACTTCGAAAGTAGGGCGACTACAGATCAACAGTATTATCGGGTATTCAAGACGCGATTAAAAATTAAATGATATTATAGTTACAAATCTGAGAATTTCGAAGGCAACGCTAAAACAATATATATGTCGTCAAAAAAGGCAAGAAATGTAGAAAACGTTATAAATCAACAATGAATATTTTTCAAAATCCAAAAATGCAAACTTGAAGATATTTTTTTCAGCTAACCATTGGAATAATGAATAAACAAAAGAAATGGCGTCTGTTAATTAAGGCTTGTAAAAAATTCCATCGTTAATTATCAAAAGTACAACGACTGTTTATATTTTTAAATTCTATTACTACAACAGCAATTGAACGATATTACCAATAACAAAGATTTTATTGGTGCTTGCAAAATTGTAGGAAAACTTTGCACTTATTGTGAAACAACAAGACCCTTGGGAGACTTAGGGTTGGGTTGAAAATTTAAATCAATATGCTACACCCTAAATGATATTTTTATAATGAATAAAGAACCTGAGATATAAGCGAAATGCGGAAAAAGATGTTATTAAATGATTAAAATTATGATTGCTTCAGTCACGGACCCTGGTGCATTGTGTTCTAATGCAACAAATACATTGAGAGCGCACAAACCAGTTTATATGCTTCCAAGAACACTTTGGATTATCTTGCTCCGGTCTACTGGACTATTAAACACAGTCAGGCAAGATACTCCGTGTAAATAACCCATTTTTCTCAAACAGCTTGAAACAAAAAACTTTTGATGTAGTTTCACCTGAACGAGATGAACCGAAAGAACAACGAACAGTTCCGAACGGTCATTAATTATGATGTGAGCTTCAACAAATTCAGCAAATTCTCCACTGTATACGTATAACATGAGTACGTCTGGGGTTATCTATGAAATTAATGGTGGAAATGCATGTTCAACAATATTTTCGTGAACAGCCGTCAGGTCGTGGTGGTACGGTCGATGATCGGCGTTATTTGAACGCCCGGCCGAGCGGGCCGGTGCGGTAAGAAGCGTTGAATCCGATAAAGAGAAAACAAACGAGATATGATCTCTTTCCGTTTGCCGCAAATCATTGATAAGGTCGTTGGTAATCATGAAAAACTGATATTATATCTGACTTTCAAGACGAAAAAAACAATAGTGCGAGCGCCATCTGCAACAAAATAACTATTTTTATAATTGACACCCAATTTTGGCAACTCTGCCCTGCTATTTTTACAATTTAAGTTTTTTTGAAAATTAACAAACAAATAGAAATGTTGTTACATTAATCAGTTGTTAAAACACAATCATGTATGCCGTGTTGATATTTTACAAAAAATGAACCTAAAAATATCTATTCTGTTGCTTGGTATTTTGGGCCCATTACTGTTAAACAATGTATCAATTTAATGATCACTACACCAACCAACGATTAATATTTGTCCTCACATAATACAGTCTAAAAAAATTAATACTCTAAATAGAGTCTGAAAAGACACAACAAACCATGAGACATGAGTAACTGGAACATATTGTTGTCTGCCCAGTCCGAACTCACAGCAGTTTCGGCGTTGATATTGAAACTAGATCATCGGCGAATCATCTGAAGAAACGTTATTTCATGATATTTTGATAACCAGATAATCTTCCGGTCGCAAACACAATAATTATCTATGGTTTTCAACAACTAACACTATGAAACAATAATATGATGGTTATGCGCCAGTTAGTACATTTATTTCATTCCAATCGTTAAGACGGCCGACCGCCTGACATGATAATGAACGGTTGAAATGATTACGCCCGTTGGATAAGAGAAAAGAAAATATCTTTGTTGTTCATCGAAACCTTTTGCCAGCTTGATGGCACGGAGTTTTCGCCAACCTTTTTCTTTTAGTTTACCAAGACATGGTTACGATGTTATGAAAAATTATTACTATGTTTTGTTATTAATACTGTGAACCAAAATTGACAAATAGCGTTATAAAAACTTATTTTAGCAACGAATTTCAATGCTGAGAAAATTATTTCATAATTTCGCATTGTAATTGAATACAGTTTTGAATAGAATGTTACTTTCAAATGAGTGATTGTCTCCGCCCAATTGAAAATGAAAATGTGACGTCACCCATATGCTGAATTGATGATATTTGATGTCGCAAATTATCACTTTAATCGAAACGACGTCATCAGGTGACGAAAAAATGCATGTCACGGAGCCAATTAATCACCCATTTGACGTCCATCAAAGGTTTTCAGAATATCTTGGCGTCCTATCCCATTAGGCATTTGGTACATCTTCGGTTAGGTTGATTCGTTCTTCTTCGATGAATGTATTCAAACTGAGTCCTTCCAATAAAAAGAAATAAACTTTTTTCAGTAGAAGAAATCAACGAGATGGGATGTTGATTTGGTGAGAAGGGAGAAATTTGAGAAGTATAGAAAGTCATTATGATTCAAAATTCTGTAATGGAACTGTGAGTGATGGGTCGGTTGGCGGCCTGAGTCAATCGATTGAAAATACAAAAGAATGAAGAGCCAGCATGTCGTTTTCTTTTGACCTCCATTGGTGGAAAAAATAAATCACATCGTTTGGCTTGTTATCGACTGTTTTTAGTATACTTCAAGAACCAGACGGTGAGATAAGACGTATGACAGGCGCACATGTATGATCTTATCCATTAACATTGTGCGTTGAACGAGCTGGGTTATTTACAACAAGAAAGTATTCCGTATCCCCGAGAGGTGTTCCGCAAAGAAGCAACAGATGATGCACCGGTTGGTGCGGAGTTTCAACCCGGCAGACTGAAAGACTGGTAATAAAATGAGCAGTGACGTACTAAACACAATGTTTCAGATACATATTTTTTTATATTATGGTTCGTCGAGAGATATTTTTACGATAACTCCGTGTGCTGGACCGAATAGAATAGAACTGAATCACGGTTCGATGTGTTACATAGTCACTCGAATTTGTGATTTATTATGGTGCCAGATAAAGCAAACCGATAACATATTTCGAACTGGATCGTTTTTATGTCTTAAGACTTTATTCAGTTTGATTAACGTTTGAGGATTTTAGAATGTCTGAAACAAAACCATAATTTTTTTGTTTAACACGTGCATTCGATGGGAAATGATTCAAAATACATTATCGGGCTTTTTTCAAAGAAAATGATGTCGCCGCGCTACTTTTTTTAAATTGTTTTCTTTATTTTCACATGATCAATTTCACCAACTGTGAATAAAGGTTGAACTTTGAGTGCGTGGTTTTAAAGATCGATTTTTCCGCATAAACTGGGGGAGGTTTGACCAGAAATTTTATATATCCAAGAATTTTTACGGGAAATGAGGCACTTTTTAGAAAAAATCATTTTTCCAGATAAAAGTTCTAAATCACTCAAAGAATTGCATCGAACTTTCAAAAATTTGATAACTTTTTTACAAATTATCAATTTTGCAAAATTTTAAAAAACGCCAAAAATCTGCAAATTTCCAGCGGGGTTCGAATGTTTTGGAAAACTTTTTATTCTATTAACTATATAAGAAAGTCAAATTAAAGTTTGTTCAAAGAATGCATTGAATTTGAACTTTTCATATTTTTAAAAAATGACTGCAAAATCCAAAAACTGTCAAATTTTCAGTATTCTAAGTTTTTTGTGTTTGTTTTATTCTTTTGACAACTTTTTGTAAATGCATCTTTTTCCACAAAAAAATTTTTACCGTAAATTTGAAATGTTTTCATTTTCTTGAACGCATAAGAGAAAAAATCGACTTTAAACCATTACTTAAAGTCAAACATTATTTCATCCAAAATGAAGTTAGGTTCCAGGTCCATTGCAGACTGAAACCCTTGAAATTGATTAAAAAAACGTGCAAAAAAATCAGTTAAGAATCATTTTTTTCAGCAATCCAATTATTTCGAGAAATTTCATGGATGTTCATCCAAAGGACATGATCGGAAATCCCAAAACATGTCCCCGTCAAATTTTTTTCTGTCGTAAATAGTATTAGTTATGAGGCGCTGAAGACGATGGACCGGAGTATGTTTTTTTGAACGGGTTGGCATCTCTTAGTGTTATTTTATAACTGCGACACCAGAGATAATTTTGCTCATCGATAACGTGAGGAAATCTTTGCCAGTCCAAAACACAACAACAAGTAAGTAAGATGAACAAAAACCGATAAAGAATTAAAAATGTGATATTGAATTACGTTACCACTTTTTTGTATTTTTACTGGATATGTTGAATCAGTCTAAAACACATTAATAAGCTCAAAACCCAACTCTTACACATCAAAACAGGAAAATGGGATTATTTTATATTGTTTGTTTATTTAAAGAAATTTTGATTGCCGTGGCGATGAATGAAATGCTCCTTGATCATATTTGATCTGCTCCAAATACGTCACATCTAAATTATAGCGATTGCGACACCTGTCCAACATTTCTAGAGAAAAGTAGAAACCTTTGTTTTCTCTTGATTACTCCAGTTTTTTAACATAACCGCCCTAAAAAAATGTTTGACATATTTGATTAAAAAGTTCATTTATTACCATAGTCAACAAGGATGCTCCTACCAATTTTGTTACCTACATAAAAGGCCGCAATAAAAAAAAATCAGACGCACTTGATATAAACAAATAAATTAGTAATTTGTGTTTTTCTGTGTGTAGGCGTCTTAATATTTTCCTTCGCTCTGTGGATGGTCAGTCAAAGGTCTGAGTATGTATTATTTTGCGAAGTACCCAGCTATTCCATCTCTGTCCAGATATCGAATTGCATCACGAGTCAACTTATGTCGTGGGCCCAGTCCTGACTTTTACACACCAGCTCCACAGGCCGACTGCCCGACTTGCCTTGAATAGTCCATTGGCTCTAGATTTTGCACACGCATCTCGTCTGCACGTCTAGTCTGTGACCCCAAATTCGGGTATTTGGTCTTCTAAAGCACCAACGCTCGACTCCAACTCCGAAAAGTACACCTGCATGCATCGGGAACGCTAAGTCGCCTTGTTTTCGCCCATCTCTGACTTTTTTTAATCGTTTACTTCGAGGGTGTGCCTGACATAGCTGCTTAAGAAACAATACCTCTATCTCCATTTTTACTGAATTTGAGTTTATTAAATTAAATCGATATACAGACTAATATTCAACTGTTACTGGCTGTCAATAGTCTGGCATGTCCTAAGACTATTAATTCAAATTTTTTTTTTATATAAAAACAAAAGACCAGTCATTTCAATTTAAACATTTGTGTAAGTTAATATGTTTTTTGTGTCTCCTGTAAAATGGTCATTTTGGATATAAGAGGTATTGTTTCTGGCGTCGATAATTTCCATTGCTAGGTTTCGGATATCGGGTTTCTGTCTTGACTTTTCGTTATCGGTTTGAATTAGTGACAGCTCTACTAACAGTTTTTTTCGGACGGTGGATGTTCAGGACTTAGAATTGCTTAGCGCTGTACGTAGGATCAAAATAAATCTGATCTGATCAGAAAAAATGTTTGGGGAATCAATTTGCCCAAGTGTGTTTAAAGCATTTTGGTTGTTAATCGGTAAATTCGGAAATCCGTCGCTATTGTTTCTTGGTCTATGTGACCACCGGCCAAAAGTTGAATATATGACAATGTGGTCGAAAATGCGCAATTATTTATTGATAATCCGCGATTAAAGTTTACTATAATCTGTTAAGTATTTGCTTGCTAAAAGTGTTTTTCCAGGCCATCTATCTGAATGGATCAATTACTACTAGTATTTGATCACCAAGAAGACTGGTGTTCCAAGATCAATACAGTTGACCAATGATTACTTTATTACAGATTCGTTCTGATAGAAAATTATCCTTATAAATAGAAACATATTTAGAAAATCAAACCTAGACATGGCCAGTTCGGTTTTATTTTGATACTTACGACTTAATGGAGATAAGGTACCTGTGTTCATTTCCTGTTCAAGTGTTCAAGTCGAAATTTTCGGTTAAAGATCCATGTTTTTTTCAATGATGAATGTCCATAACCATATCCGCAATAGGTACAAAATGACCCGGCTAGATCATAACGATGTGTACCGGGTTTGTGGTTTAACGCTAGTAGCCTATTTCTAAGTCCTGTCGATGACATAATAGTGTGCAGTTCTCCTTCCTTTGTTCGCCGTTCGATATATTCTAGAACGATGACGACCTGATAACAAGGTTATCATCTCTAGTCACTGGAAATATTTTCATTGTTTATTATTAAAAAATATTACACAATAACATAGCGGGTAATTTAAAAAAAAAAACTTAGACCGATCTCCAGATAAGTTGTGTCTTTATTGGAGGCGATAAAAGGAGGGGGCCTTGGAAAAGGTTATATGAATCCGAAATAACAACAGCACGAAGAGAAAATATATGTATATATGGACACTCCAAGGCTCATCCAGATCTGAAAACTAGACACTTGAGGCTACAATTTCCTTTTTTTTTATTTTCTACTTTATTGCATTCTTTCCGAGTTATCCCTTGTTGAAAATCACCCAGAAATTCGGATTTTTTTTATTATCCTTTAATTTTTGTTACTAGTGTATATTTTTTTTGTGAACTATTTCTATAAGACACTATATAACAATTTTTTATGAGCCAAGTTATTTTGTATGCACTTTTTCGACATTATATCGATTTTTTCCAATCGGTTTGCTTTGTTCTCGCTCATTCTATAAATTTTCTACAAATGTTTACACTGCTAGTGCTGCCCCTTGCGACCCCAAGCTGTCCAGTCAACAAAAAACGTTAGAAAAGACGGGCTTTTTGTTACATTTTTTGCCGGTGCATATGTTGTGTGTGGCACAATGAGTCGCTCAGAGGTCCAGACACCACGACATGTTTGTTATTCATTTAATACGACTCACCAAAGTGCATCGCACGATTCCAGGGTCTCTTTCTAATTCGATTTTTTACCCGTCTTTGTTTAAATACACCTCAAAACATATTTATACGCCATGCAACGGCCGGCTATATGCACATATCTGGCGTCGTCGAACAACAGAATTTCAGATTTGCCCAAAGTTTGTGTGAGGTAGCTTTTCATGATTTGTGCAGCTTTTTATTTTGATTATACAACCATCATTACATAAATGATGATATACCATTGAGTTTGTTTCTTAGCTTAACTTCATGAATTTTAGTGTAAAAATAATATTATTTTCCTTATATAATGTAGAATAATCGGAGCAAAACGACCATTATCCAAAAAGTTGTATCAAAACGCACATTATCCAAATTAATTCACTTTCTTGAGTCAAATATTACAAAGGTCATTTCACCAATTGAGAAGTAAAATGTAAAGTTCTAATACACGTTCACCAAAAACATTTCAGAGCGTCAAGTCACTTGTGAGAAATCCTCAGTTATTCCTTCTTCTTGAAAAAATTAAAAGTGGATAATGTTAGTTTTGCATCTATACCCCTCAATTTATGTACTATACTGAGTCTGGTACTTACGAGTAGATTTTTATAACGTATGTCTGTGTGTATTTGTAGTAAAATGAGTGGATATAGAGGGCATTTTTTTCTTTAGCATCAAGTATACTTGGTGTGCGAAAAAGTCTACACCATATGTTTTTCCAGCATTTTTTTTTTCAAAAACTGCTATTAATCTCTGCTACATTATGTAACTAAACAAGATACAAACATTTTGGTTCTATCAACTTGGAAAGCTCACCAATATATCATTTCAAATTTTCGGCCTGCGCAAAATATTATTTTTTAAAAACAGAAAAATGTCATACGGAAACAAAAATGAAAATCCGACTTTTTTAAAATATCTCCGTTTTTTTTTCATGAACATCACGGCCCGAATTTTTTTGCACGTTAGGTACTGTAGCCGTTGATCACGTGAGTCTGAAAATCACATCTGGCATTGGAAAACTCTCCTTGATATTAACGGATTTGCGGAAACGACAAATATTTTCTTAACCTTATTTTTATGGTTCAGCATCTTTCATTTTTTGAATTGCGGATCGTCCAACGATTTATTCCAGAAGATTTCTGTTTATTTGTATAAACACCTTCTTGGTCGATGTCCTTATTATTTAAATAATAAATAACGATACGTTGTTTGTTTGCGAAATGTTTTGTTGCTTTTTCACTTAGTCCTAACAGTTTCAATAACACTGTGTAATATTAGAAATATGCTCTCGAGATTAAGTACAAACGTCTGTTGAAAACTGATTTTACAATTTCTTTTTTCAACATTTCACCCGTATTTCTTTCGTTTCTGTAATTTCATTTTAATTAATGTAAAAGCAAAAATGAATAAACCAGTATATGAACGGCACATTTAAGCACTAAAGCTACATATAACAACTGTGCAATTTCTATTTAATACACAGTTATTAGCTTTTTGTTTGTGAATATTATTACGATTGCATTGGTCAATGTCCCCCTGTCCATAAAAATAACACGCCGCTTGTTTGTGGAAGGTTACGGATTGAATTATTTTTATATCGTGTAACTGAAAACATATTTTTCTGCCGTTTCGTCAGTACCCTCAATAACAAGATTATTATGACGTTATTTGAAATAATTTTTTTTTTATTCTAAAAAGTCGGTCTACTTTTCCCCTCAAAATTGAAGTTTCAGTAAACGCGGAGTCATTATCGGTCCAAGGCCCAAGGCGGTTTCGTAGAAATGTTGCAATCAATTTCCCGGGCGGTCTGCACGTAGCACGTTTGCCACATTTCTGCGTTTTCCTCCAGAAAATCCATACGCCCTGAACAAAATTCACAGTCAACCAATCAGTTTGACCAACGACAAGATTTATCATTTTCTAGGTGTTGCGAACGCAGGCCAGAAAAAGTCACCCGAACTAAGGCCCATAAACCTTGAAGAACCTTGGAAAATAAGTGTGGATGTGTAACCAACAATCGTTGGTAAGAATGACACTCACTTATAGGTTTGCTCTCCCAATGACGAAAGAGTTATTTTGGAGTTGTCGGGAGTAGGTGAAAATCCAAATTTATTGTCAAAACAGTTCGATCACGAAAAACAACACGAGCCCTAACAATGAAATGTTCGGACAAACGTATTTTTTCAAAAAAATTATTCACTGCCATGCAAAAACTTAACAACCACGCTCAAAACCTAAAATATATAGAAATTACTTACATTTTCAAGATAATATTATGCTGAAAATTATTATTAGCTTAGATTTGTTGGTTCCAGTGACAAATATATGAAAAAAATTCGTTGTTGTCGCGGTAACCATTAATTTCATAATTCGATGTGTCAGTCACAGCTGATTTCTGGCAGTTTTTGCGGATATTCGTTATTTTTAAATAAAAATGGGTCGTGGACGTGCGACTGATCAAAAATTGCGGCAGCTCATTGTAAAAAATACTGCAGTGGCAAAAAAATCCGCGAAATTGTGCTTTGCAAAGTCTATCTATTGGGGTTATTAAAGCATTACCGGGAGACTGGAAATTTGTATGTAAAAGGTAAAAGTCCTGGAAGACCCAGACTTGTTACTGAAAGGAGCCAAAGGTTGTTGGTGAAAATTTGCAAAAAAAGTCGACGGAACACCTTAAAGGATATAATAGCGCAATGGAACTCTGAAACAAGAGAAAGGCTATCCCGCGAAGGTTGTAGAAAATACATTCATCAGTCTGGGCTCAGTTTTTGTAAGGTATTACTATTTTATTTTTTAAATTTTGATGTTTCAATTTTCGGAAATGACCGTAGGCTAAAGAAAAGCCTTTATTAACTGAGGCACAAAAAAATCGACTGAATTGGGCCAAATCAAAGGTATCGTGGACTATAGAAGGTCAAAAGTAATTTTCAGTGACGAATCCAAATTTTATGTCTGCGTAGGCAATCATAGAAAAAGAATAATAAGAACAAAAAGTGAAGCGTTTAATAAGGACTGCCTTAAACGAACCGTAAAATTCCCGAAGGGTGTCATGATTTGGGGATGTGTGACCGCTAAAGGTTTGGGACAGTATGAGGTCATATAGGGTACCGTCAACGCTGACAAATATATACAAATACTTACGAATAGCTTATTACCGACTGTTCAGGATATGTACCCAGACAAAAATTTCATATTCCAACAAGACGGCGCAGTTTCCCAACTGCAAAAGACGAAAAAGTGGTTCGTGGAACAGCATATTAAAGTCCCATCATAGCCATCAAACAGCCCCGACCTAAATGTCATTGAAACACTGTGGCATAAGATAAAAAGAGTTTTGAGAGATGAGTCTCAAAGAACGGTCTCTACTTTAAAGGAAAAAATCGGTGAAATTTAGGACACCATTTCACCAGAACCGTCGAGGCTTGGTGGAAACAATGCCTGCAAGAATTCGGGCCGTAATTAAGGTAAAAGTTGACGTAACGCCTTACAATACTTAAAATATTTTTTTCCGAACATTTAGTTGCCAGTTATTTTGTTACATTTTATTTGTTTTGTTGTGACATTGTTAATTTGTTTTTTTGAAAACATTAACTAAAATATACATTCATTATCTAATCATTACATAATCTAATACGCGAAAATGCGTTTGTCCGAACATATAGTTGTTAGGGCGCGTAGTCCCTCAATGCAGTGCTCATCCCACCAAAACTGTTTGTTACCATCACACGTAAATTTTTGTTTCTATTTTGTTTGTGTGTGAAAAGAAAATGGTATTTCCGAACTCCGAACTGGCAGCATCGGGAGACGGCGTCAGCGCAAATGCGTCTAGACGGCGCCGAGATGTGGCAACGGCGCGCTGCAGGAACTGCAATAGCTCGAAGCAGAAGGTGACGGCGGAAAGACCCTGGGTCCGTAACAGTCTTGCCAAGGTTAACTACGCTGCATCGCTATAGGCCGTCTGGTTTTGCCGTTTGCAACCACTGCGAAGCAAGTGCCTACCATTATTATCATTACCTAATCATAATAACATACTTAAGAGTAGCCTTCGAGATGCCAGACGGGGGCATGGTGGTTGAAATGAAGTCATTTTTTTATTTAATATACCTGCGGATTTTGTACAGGGGCATAATACGCTTCGTGTAGAGTTTAGCGTCTGGGTGGCACTACATACATAATATACAAATGTATATTTGCCATTTTGTAGAATTTGTTTTGGTGTAGGAACAAATTCCTATTGAAAACGCTTAATTTTCTAACACACTTTGATATTCCTGGAGTAGTAAATGAATTATGAAACCTGATGTGTCGGAAGTAAAAAATGACAGCAATGACTCATTTATGAATGGTGTCCAGGGTTTTGTGTATCTAAAGATGTTTTAGTTTACATTATTAGCAGCTGAACATATTATGTGTTAAAAAGTAATTAACTATGAGTAATTGCACTTTCGGCAGGGGGATTTTTTGCTCTTATTTACAATAATAAATACGTCAGGAGTATTATCAATTTCCATCAACTCAAATCTGGCTAGGTTTACAGCTTTACGTGGGGCAACTGTTACGTTTTTCAATATTCAATAATTCAAAATTGATTTAGGTCCCTCCGGGTCATCAATCTGGGTACTGTTTAGATTTTGGTGTTTTTCTTTGAATTCCTTAGATATTATGCAATGCCAGTGTGACGAAAAATGAAGCAGTTTATTAAGAATTAAAACGTATTATGCTATGAGTCCTAACAACTAAGTATACACATGTTCGGACAAACTCATTTTTCGCGTAATAGACTGTTTTTATGTATAATGAACAAGCATTGACTAATCTAACTGACAGTCATAAGAACATAAAGAATTTAAACGTATAATAATTAATGTTTTCAAAAAATCAAATTAACAATGTCACAACTTAACAAAATAAATAAAAGGTAACAAAATAACTGGCAACTAATGTTCGGAAAAAATATTTTAAGTATTAATAAGGCGTTACGTCACCTTTTGCCTTAATTATGGCCCGAATTCTTGCAGGCATTGTTTCAGCCAAGCCTCGACAGAGTTCTGGTGAAAAAGCATCCCAAATTTCGCCGATTTTTTCCTTTAAAGTGAGAACCGTTCTTGAGGATCATTTCTCAAAACTCATTTTATCTTATGCCAGTGTTTCAATGACCTTTAGGTCGGGGCTGTTTGATGGCCATGATAGGACTTTAATATGCTGTTCTCGAACCACTTTTTGGTCTTTCTTACAGTATGGGAAGCTGCGCTGTCTTGTTGGAATACGAAATTATTGTCTGGGTACATATTCTGAACAGTCGGTAGTAAGCTATTCGTAAGTATTGTACATATTTGTCAGCGTTGACGGTACCCTCTATGACATCGTACTGTCTCAACCTTCAGCGGACATACATCCCCAAATCAGGACACCCTTCGAAATTTTACGGTTCGTTTAAGGCAGTCCTTATGAAAAGCTTCACTTTTTGTTCTTATTACTCGTTTTCTATGATCGCTACACGACATCAAATTTGGACTCGTCACTGAAAATTACTTTTTGACCAGTCTTCTATAGTTCAGGATACCTTCGATTTGGCCCAATTCAGTCGATTTTTTTGTGCCTCAGTTAATAAAGCTTTTCTTTAGCCTACGATCATTTACGAAAATTGAAAATTTGAAAAATAAGTAATACCTTATAAAAACTGAGCCCAGACTGATGAATATATTTTCTGCAATATTCGCGGAATAGCCATTCTCTCTGTTTCAGAGTTCCATTGCGCTGTTATATCCCTTTAGGTGTACCGTCGACTTTTTTTGCAAATTTTCACCAACAACCTTTGGCTCCTTTCAGTAACAAGCCGCGTCTTCCAGGACTTTTACCTTTTCATCCAAATTTCCAGTCCCGCGGTAATGCTTTTTAATATGTCCCCAACAGTAGACTGCAAAAGAACAATTCTTCCGCAATTTCGAGAATTTTTTTGCCACTACAGTATTTTTTCACAAAGAGCTGCCGCAATTTTTGATCAGTCCGACGTCCATGGCCCATTTTTATTTAAAAATAACGAATATTCGCAAAACTCGCAAAACCAGAAATCACCTGTGACTGACACATCTAATTGTGAAATAAATGGTTACCACGGCAACAACAAAATTTTTATCTATTTTTTAGGGCAGGTTTCTCGATTTTCCGAACATTTAGTTGTCAACATTTTTAGCAGATTTTTATATTTCATGCCATAAATTCATAACAAATCAAATAATAATTTTCAGCATAATATGATCCTCAGAAAATGTATGTAATTTTATATATTTTAGGTTTTTAAAGTGTGGTTGTAAATTTTTGCATGGCAGTGAATAATTTTTTGAAACATATAGTTGTTAGGGCTCGTACACAGTAAAAATAAAGTGCAATTTATATTAGTGAAACGAATATTTAAAATTTGAAAAAGCTTGCTAACATATTTATTAAAATTATTTTATTAAAATGCTCAGCTTTCGTAGGTCGGTGTCGTGAGCTTCTAATATCACGCGTTTTAAATTCATCTAGAGCTTGGCAGTAAATTACATTTACGATGAAAAAATTCATTATTGTTTTTATGCAATAATAATTTGCTTTCAATTTAAGGAAGCCTTCAAATATCCTGGCTGCAAAAAGACGCTTATTCGCATTGAAAGAAAAAAAAACGGAAGTGAGTTAATGGAATTATCTTACCTAAAAAATCAAAAAAAGCACAGCTATATTTAATTCCTGTCCATGTTTCATTATGTGCGGATCGTGTAGCCTGACTCGAGACGGTGAACAATGAATTGGCCGAGAAGAGGTAATAATTGAAATATTTGCTGCACGAAGTCACCTTGAACGTTATTTTAGTCCCATCGCTGCGATAATTCGCGAATCCGTCCTGTCCTGTGATTCAGCAACGGCAACATTTCATCCAAACAATGACCCTAATGCACGCCTCGTTTTCGCAAGCATTCTGAAAGGGAATTTTTTGGATCGAAGCCATTTCTGACAAATGATCTTAGTGACATACAAATAACTCGGTGCACAACGGCGTTATGCGCTTTTTAAGTTTTTTAAGGAGACGGAGCTGACCGAGAATTCTTAAAAGACCAGCCAGAGTACATGGCCAATTGGATTCAGCTCGGGAAAAGAGACGGCCCTCTATAAAAATACCTTCATCAAAACTGAAAACAAGATGTAGAAAGTCATATTTAATAAAACACGGCCAGTTCTAGAGGGATATTAGTCCATTATTTTTACGATACTTTTGGTTCAACTTTAGAACTTTCCACTGTCAGTTTTATTTTTCCCGTTTATTATCAAATTGTAGGGAGATTTTTTTATAAAAAACAACTGACGCAAGAGGTTATAGATTGGGTTAGGGTTATGTTAAGCCCACTGGTAATAAAACTGTGTTTGTTTTTAAAATAAGTGTATACACCTAAAGCCTTAAAATTACCTTTTTTTTTGGGGGGTGGGGCAATAAATTTTCGTAAGCGCTATCGACATTATCAACATAATATTTGCACATTTTATCTGCAGTCTGTGTGTATGTCTCAATAAAAAAAACACTAGAGGCCACAATGAAAAAGGCATTGTCACTCTTTCGCCTTGTTTACAAATGCATATGTATACATCTAAAATCCATAAAGCAAGTGCTTTTATAGTAACAATAAATATTTGTGAGATAAAAAGTGAACAAAACAGAAGAATACATTGCGTTCATTTAATTTTATGATGATTAAAGTTTCACATTCGCTCTATAAACAACGTACTTCCAAGAAAGATCATTTATGTATAATAATTTGAGTGTAGGTAGGTACAGTCTAACTCAAAAACGTCGTTATTCGTTGTTGTAGGTGCCAGGTTATTCACAAAGAAAAGACACCCTCATTGCTGCGCCACGAGAAGAAAGAAAACAAGTCGTCTGTGTGGGTACTAAAACGAAAAAAAAATGTTTTTATGTATTTGTTTTTCACGGCTATCTAGACGCGATTAAGAGATATTTGTTTTTCAGAAACAAAGAAAGATCGTCTAATTATTTATGTAATAATTATTATTGTTAAAGCTAATAACATAAAACGTTATATATAGCATCGTGAACGCGATTGTAATATAAAAACAAAATAATTATAACGTATAATCTATATTACGAGAAGTATATTTAGATGTATGGGAGAACGGGCGCATGTAGGCAAGGTTATGCTACGCATGCGCCTTACTTGCAACGCAGTAGTCTGCAATGAACGGTAATAACAGGGTCAATGGCTGATTGACAAATCGTAATTTCGTCAAGGTCGAGTATGACGTCAGACCGACTGCACTACACTAACTTCTCCACGTTCCTTTGGATGTTGGATGCAGAATTTCAGGATAAGCTTAAACCGCTATGGATTTCTTTGTTCATGCAACGTCCGGAGTGGAAAAAAAAATGTTTACGGTGGATATCTACGTATGTACGTGTAACAGCCGATTGTCGATTGTCACGTATTGTTTACATGGATGAAAAAACCGTGAGCAATGATTTTTTTCAATGATTAGATATCATTTTAATTGCATCGCAATAGACGGAAAAACGCGAAATCGTACTCTCTATATCGCAATAATTCCTTAATGCTCATTCCCAGACAGTGGGGCTGCTTTATTGTAGCCAACGTTATATACGGGGTGTAGTCGAAAAGTTATCACACCTTAAATACGTACGGACTTTATAAGATAATTTTTTATGATACAGGAAATACTCAGAATTTGTGCACATGGAGGGTTTAGTCTCCATAGCCATAAAACCATACAGTCACTTAAATAAAATGAAGTGAGTTAACCGTGTCTGCGGAACTAAAATATTAACCCGTTTCGGCCGAAAAGCGCCACTCCCGGTACATCGCTCTTCAGCGCCTCCATAACTAATACTATTTGCGACATAAACATTTGACAGAAAATTTTTTTAAGAGGTGCCTTTCCGATGGTGTCCATGAGTTCTCCAAAAATTATTAATCATGAAAGAAAGCAGTTTTAAAAAAACACGATTTTTTTGCACATTTTTTAAATCAAATTTTTCAAGCGGTTTCCGGTCCGCAATGGACCTGGAAACTTTCACTAACCGATGAATAAATGTTTGAACTTTAAATATACGTGGTTTAAAGATCGATTTTTTGCCTTATGCGTTCAAAATTCAAGAATTTTTTATTAGTAAATACTCACTTTTACAAAAAACTGTCAAGAATAAAAAGTTCTTAAAATCAAACTCAAAGAATGCACTGATATTTTTTCAAAATTTTTTGCGCAACTTTTTGATATTGCAAATAGTCATTGCGCAAAAATTAAAAAATTCCAGTGCATTCTTTGTATGATTTTAAGAACTTTTTATTCTTGACAATTTTTGTAAGTGCATAATTTTCCAAATAAAAAATTGTTGAATTTTTATGCAAAAATTTGGCAGTTCAGGCGCCATTTGAACGCATAAGGCAAAAAAATCGATCTAAAGTTCAAACTTATTCCACTGATTATTGAGGTTCAGGTCCATTGCAGACCGGAAACCCCTTGCAAATTTGATTTAAAAAAATGTGCAAAAAATCGTGTTATTTTAAAAAAAAAACTGCTTTTTCATAATTAATATTTTTTTGAGGAATTTAATGGATACCATCGGAAAAAGGGCACGACTTAAACTTCAAAAATACGCCCCTGTCAAATTTTTCCTTGTCACAAATAGTATTAGTTATGAGGCGCTGAAGAGCGATGTACCGGGAGTCGTTTTTTCGTAACCTGTTTTTAGGGCCGAAACGGGTTAAGGGTGGTTGTTAGTTTATGCATTATTAGAGATATTATAAACGACCTATGACAATGCATCGTCGTTAATGACATACATATGTACATATAATAACATAATTATTGACTCATTTAAAATGTGTATTTTACTCAAAATGTGTAACAATTCAAGTTAAACGTATGATGAAGGAAGTACATTTGTTCAAACTAAATTACAAGATTTAGACGACACCCTGAATAAATCACTTCAAAGTCAGATCTGTGACCTGCTTCTGCTGAATAATTTGTGTCATCAAATTGAGTTTTTTTATATATCTATTTATATATAAATAATATAATCAGTATGTTTCCTTAAAGTAGAATAGGGCGAAAAATTATGGGAAATGGTAAAAGCGATAGATGCCCTTAGTACCTTGAGCGTCCATTGCTTCTTGAAGAATGGAAGAAACCGTCGAAAAGTTCATGTCGATGAATAAGTTATTTTCCTGTCGGTAGGTATTAGAATTTCAAAATTGTTATGATTTAAATAATGTAGTTTTATTGCATTGTCATTACTTATCGCATCGAATGTTGTAACACGTATTCTCATTATTTAACGATGACTGCTAAGCAATATCTGGTTGCATCACCCGAATCACTGTGCGTCTTGATTCTATTTAAATTATTAAAACGATGAATAAACGCAAATAAAATGATATTTTAAAATTCTCAAAACTAGGAATCATCTGTTATTTTTTTTTTTTTTTTAAATCTATTGATTCTTCTATTTTTCTTCCTTTTAAAACTTCAAACTGTCAAATTTCAAATACCAAAAATACAAGCCCATTTTTAATTGTTCCTATCGTAATTTTTTTTTTTTTTGGAAACGGTAATTTTCGGCTTATATTTATACAGCGCTTGATATACTCACATTTAAAACGTCTAGGCTTGCTCTATACCAGTTGAAGGTTACGTGAATATTTTAAGAAAATGACTTTCCAAACACAAAAACAATATATATACTTTTGATCCACATCGGACCAGCCGACCTATTCTTTTTTCATAATTATTGTTTGGTGGAGGCATTTGCGTGGGTTACACGAAAAAATATTTAGCTTAAGTGATTTTCTTTTAATGTCCACGAGAAAATCTGTTCGCACCTCACTCACTGAAAATCATAAAACGTATCATATTTTTTAGAATACGGTTTGTTAATAAAATTTTCCATTTCGAACAGAACATCTGTTGTCTCATTCTTTAATGTGAGACAGTTTTTTGACGGAATGTAAATACGTAATTTTGTCATTGTCATCTTTTGTATTTTCAAAAGGAGGTTTGTTTGATTTTTTTTTCAGATAGGCAAATCACGTGACATGGGAGAAAACATTCAAAGTAATTAAGTAAGTAAGCATTGTTAATGCATTAAACAATAATTGGGTGAAGTTGGGCTTTCGGTTTTCAGATTTCGACCATATATAGGTCAGATAAATTTGTTCATATGACACAGACCTGCAAGGATTTTTTTTTCAACCAAATACGATACGCCGAACGCAGATATGCGCGCGGTCTGAGCATTATTCTAATTTCTAGGGTTCTCTATGCAATATTGAGAGTAGAATTAAGTTTTAATTTGTAACGACACACTAAAGACGACCTAATAATAAAGTCGAAACGTTTCTGTTTCCGTACGACTGTTCTAACACAAATATTGTACCGAAACTTTGAATGCGATTTTCTCGAAACTACATTTTTTGATGATTTTACCACGATATCTCGAGAACCGCGAAAGATATCACGTTGAAATTTATACAGGAGTTGTGAAACACTATGACGCATGAATTACACCTAAAATCAGATTGAACAAAAATATTGCTACAATTTTATAATAACAAATAACTCGAATTTTCCAAATGCTTTGTTTTCTGGACGCCATTTTGTTAATTTTATTTTCGTTTTTAATTTGTTAGGTATAATCAATGGAGGAAGCCTAAGGAAAATAAATATTTTTAGAATTTGCCAAAACCTTTATCCGTTCGACTGGAATCGTGGTAAAACCGTGGATTCGACAGTTTTCCTTATTACATTGGGACGCCGATATTATTGTTCTGGGAATACCCTTAATTATTAATACCCTTAACAATAAACAAGTTTGGTATTTATTCGCGGCCTTGTTATAAACCATTAAACACGAGCCAATGTTTGCATTTTCAACCCTCCCTGTCCCTTTAAATTGAACAACTACTTCTGGTAAAACTTCTGAGTTCTCCTTGAGTATACCCAGTTTCCCTTGATGGCACTTCCATTTTTTAAATAATCTTCCGTCGAAAGACGTTTTCTTCTCCAATTTCTTCGTTCATGAACAGATTTTGACGTGTAGGTACCACTCTAAAAGCGATTAAAACAATGACAGATCATGGCAAGCTCGATCAGATTTTTTTAAAGGCACGTTGTGATGTCCCGCTCTCCCCGTCGTGTCGGGGCGCATGCCCCCTCCGCCGTTGCTGGAAAAAAAACACGGGGCCGACAAACTTGCACAAAGAAATTCGCCAGAGCAGCCGTATTTATAGATTACCAAAAAATCCGATGCACCGTCGCAGTCGCTCGACCGGACGTGGGGAGGATGTTGTTATGTTATTCACTATTCCGTTAAGGTCGCTTCGACGAAAATCGGCGGCGTCTGAACGAGAGAAAAAAAGAGAGGGAAAATCGTAAAAACAAAAACGTTACGGCGAAACGACGGTTAACGTAAATAAACAGACTCGGCTTTACGGTGCCGCCGCTGCAGCATTATGGAAAATATGTTTTTGTTATGTCGGGTCGGGATCGGGATTCGTAAGCGTGGGCCACGACGAAGAAAAACACGGCGGCGCACGGTGATCGATTTTCATCGAAAATTGGACAAAAGATCTACATTCGAGCCAATTTTAAAGCAAAATGGACGTTTTTGGGCTCAAATTGTTCTTTGAGCAATTGTCTACAATATGTGATGCCGCTTTTTTCGATTAAAATAATTGGCCGACCTTGCCAGACCTCCAAAGTTGGTGATTTTTCCAATAAAAAATGACTTTTTTCGCTGCAACTTCGTCGATAATCAAGTTACAAGGTTAAACAATTTTTTTCTTGAAAGTGCATAAAAAAAAGCTTAGATTTTTTATACATTAAACAGTGTCACTCGGATCAAAAGTTACAGGGGTTTAAAAATAGACTCATTTTTAGCTTATACCTCGTGATCTACAAGCTCGATTTCATGATTCGAATTTTTTAGATAGAGAAATGTTGGACAACCATTATATCATATTATATGTTTTATACAGCAATTCGTCAATTATTAAAAAAATAGTTGCATAAAGATGAAAACATGAGGAAGCAATGCGCTTGGTAGCGGTTTTTCAATTTACTTCAAAAGTACGTAAAATAATTGATATAAAATATATTGTAAAAATGCAAAAACATATTCTAAAGGATTTATCTATTTTTTAGGGCAGGTTTCTCGATTTTCCGAACATTTACTTGTCAGCATTTTTAGCAGATTTTTATATTTTTGGCCATACATTCATAACAAATCCAAGCTAATAATAATTTTCAGCATAATATTATCCTCAGCAAATGTATGTAATTTTATATATTTTAGATTTTTAAAGCGTGGTTGTAAATTTCTCCATGGCAGTGAATAATTTTTTGAAAAAAATGCGTTTGTCCGAACATATAGTTGTTAGAGCTCGTAGTTACCATTTTAAAACGTATCCGTAACATCAAATTTTCCTTTCCATCCAAATTTAAAACAAGTGAACGAAATATGTCAGACTTGTATTTGAGAATGAGCCGAATAATTTTTATTTGAACCATTTTTTGCAACTTGCACGATACCACTTGCAAAAAATCGCGGTTTCGCTACATTGAATAACCCTGTACTGGAATTTTTGTTATACCTAAATTAAGCAATATTTTTTATGCGCGTATTACTCAAAGCCGAATTAAGAATATTTTTTACGTTTGTTTCTTGTTCTGCGGCCGGACCGTTTTGAAGACGGCACTGGTCGATCGTAAGAGCTAACGTGGTATAAAAGTAACAAAATTGAGATTATCCGGAGAAAGTTAATAATATTGCATTCATTATTCCTTCGTAACCTTGTTACGCTAGTTATTAGCAAAAGAGAAACCTCGTCGCAGGAAAAAAACACGCTTGGAGTGGGAACCGCTGTGATATTGACATTGTTAGGATTTATTTTGCCGTTCTGGAAAATCACTATGTTTAACACGAAAGTAGATCATTTAATTCAGTTTTTTCACGACCAAGTGCAGATGAGGGAATACAGGGTGATCCAATCGACTCACCAAGCACCAATGATTGTGAATTGGACTGTAGGCGTTGTGCTATCAGCGAGCATCTTTGCAATTTTATTTTTTGTGCTCTTTCGGATGCAGGGCCCAGAAATTACGTAGTTTTTTCATCACTAGATATTACATACATATGTATACTATGAGTACAAAAATTGCTGTCAGAAAAATTAGATTTCCATCCAAATTATGTTTTCAAAAAAATCTTCTGACCTGTCTCTCAGAAATAAAAATGCTCTGACACCGTTTATTTAAAAATTGAGTCCTAGGTCATTCATAATATACATATCTAACAAGTAGTTCTAAAGCTAAGTGTATTTGTGCGACTTTTTTTTAAATTAATTTCTATAAAATCTCGATTTCGTTATACGTATTGCATACACATTATATGATTTCGAATAAATATTTCGAAAATATGTATGTACATGTGAATCTCAATTTCTTAAGAAAAGAAAATAAGATAAAACAAGTACATCAACAGTTCCAGATATAAAATATTATTTAATGAACACAGTTATCTACATAATTATGTAAAGTTTGGAAATGCAACGCAGTGGAATTTATTATTTCCAAAAAAAAGATTAAAGCTTACTTTACATTTCCTAACAGATAATATTAATGGTTTTGAATGAAAATCATGTGATAGGCAACTGGAAATGATTATAAGTATATTACGGTATTGCAAAATATTATTCTGTATATAATACATCAGATAAATTATTTAATAGGTTTAGGACACCGGATTCCAGTCCAATTTAAGATGATTTAAACTAATTTACTCTTAACATACTTTCGGTTCCAGTTTCAGTTCAAGTTTAACTTTGATCTTTTTCCATTTGTTTCCTGTTCCAATTCACTTTATTTCCAGATCCACATTGATATTAAAATGGCATGATTTTAAATTCAAAAAACTTTTTTGTTTTTAAACAGAACAAGAAGTGGTTCACGCAGTTTCTCTTAACCGTAACCGACAGCTACTGATTAAAATAGACTCGGGCTTAACTGGGTATAGAAGGATGAACGGTCCACAGAAATCCGAATTTACTGAAATCTCTAAAAAAACACACGTAACAATTACGCATTATTTAAAATTAGCAAACTGTTCAGTAAACTTTCTGGGACAAATCATTGTAGCTGAACGAGGCAAGAACCGAATAGTGACCTGAATAGTAAAAGTAGGTCAGAGTCACACTCTAGGATAGTGAGTTATTTGTTGTTTCACTCTGTGCCGTTTTATTAGCTGGTTTCGCACCAGCCTCGCTTGGAGCTGCTACTCATGCCCAAATTGATAGTGCTGCGATGGGGCGTTTTCGCAACCCCAAAATTAGGGTGAACAATTTTTTTTTGCTTAAATTTTATTTTAGAAGGAGAATCCTATTCAACCACAAATATATAAGGTACACTTTTTTCTTGGTAATTGGAATTTGAACGGTGAAAAATTGGTATACGAGGTGTATAAATTAAGTAATGAGACTGATTTTTAAAAAAAATTTTATTCGAATAGGATTACAATTCAGTATTGTCTCCTTCAAAATAACTTCCTTGGGGAAGCCACAGCGCTGGAGACGGTCCTTCCGTTTTTCATATCAGGGCTGGAACCCATATACTGGAATAGCTTTCAGCTGGTCGGTTATAGCCGTTTGGAATGTTTTCTATGGTCACAAAATGACGTCCCTTGAGGTGATTTTTCAATCTCGGGAAGAGAAAAAAGTCGCAAGGACTCAAGTCAGGCGAATAAGGAGGCTGAGGAGACGGAATGGTTTACTGGCTAAATACTCGTTTACTGAAATGGCTCTGTGACAAGGCGCATTGTCTTGATGCAACATCCAGTTGTTCTTGATGTTTGATCTCACACGCATGACTCTTCTTCGAAGTTTTTCAAGAACCTCCCTGTGAAAGTGTTGATTTACTGTTTGGCCTGAAGGTACAGACTCTTTGTGGACAATTCCCTGGCTATCAAAAAAGCAAATCAACATGCATTTGATCTTCGACTTGCTCATTCTTGCTCTTTGGGTCTTGGAGAGCTTGAAGCGTGCCATTCCATGCTTTGGCGCTTGGTTTTCGGGTCGTACTCAAACATCCAAGTCTCATCACCAGTAACGACGTCCATTCCAAAATGGGGATCATTTTCAAACGATTCCAAAAGTCAAGACACCTTTCACGTCTTTTTTCTGAGAATGCCTTAAACCACCGAAAAATCTGGACACTTGAAACAACACTGTCTTTTTAGGCGTGTTGAAGTTTTGCAAAAGTATCCGTTGCGCTGTGTCTAAGTCTAAAAACCTGATAGCACACCGTTGCTCCAAAATTAGTGTCACTCATTTTTAAAACGTACTAGAAAAAAAAAACAGTTTACGAAAACATCAAAGAAGAAACAAATGACTCTAACAAGTTCAAACTTGTACTGAAGGTGCATTACATGTTAGCCTACCGCCCTTCCAAGTCCCGTCTCTGCAGTGTTGCTAGATTGGGCGCTACGTTGCCAGTCTGATTCACTTAATTTGCATACCTCGTATGGTATTCATTTTGGGACGAAGGATCGTATGTTTGGTGTCTTTTCCTTTTTTGTGTTCTGGGCTAGAGAGGGAGTTTTGTATAGAAAACCGTTTATTGATATTTTATGAATGGACAGAAAGTTGATTTTTGAAGAGGATTCAGTGTTGAATGATTTGAGATCGATTTGAATGCGTCTTACACCTCCCTTGTATTTCAGTTTACCTCTAATGTTTTCTCCCTGTGGGTGAGCCACTATGCTGAATTCGGTGTGCTAAATGTGTGTTATAGACGTGTGAGGATTGGAGAGGGACTATACGGGTCTGAAAGAGTACGACCACGATTCGGGACAATACTTCACCCGTTGTTATTGCCGCGACTGTTAACGATATAGCCATTCTTTTTATTCTTTCTTTGACCTGGTTTTGCGGAGAAATTAAACGATAATATAGACGCTATATTTGTTTAATCAATTCACAAGTGAAAATATCCTTTGCCGTGTTACATCAGGGTGCATTATATGAATATAGTTACATGTTTCCATTATCTCATACACGAAACTGTAACATCTGAATGGCTGTTCAAGGCGAGAAAGGGACAAATAATTATACGTAAAATATACTGGCTGTCTATATACCGCGTGTCGACAAATGGGATTATACTCAATGACTTTTTTGATTGATTTCAGGTTTTCACTGTATTTCCAGAATGGCTCGAAATTTGGAGTTTTCCACGTTTTCCATAGCTAACTAGGATCTGATTGTTTTGGATGGTTTTGAATTATTTGATGCCAAATTTTAAGGTCAGTTAGTCATATTCGTAGTAATTTGAAGTACTGAAGTTAATCAAATGAAATAATGATTCATTCTAGTAATACGTTGGCGTGTGGAAGCTGAATAATCTTAACTACACTCGATATGACATTTTCTCTTTGCCTGTGCCTGTGTTTAGAAAAAGAAGGAAAAAGTATCGAGACTGGAATCGAATTGTTCTAGATCAAAATAATTTACGTTTACTGCGTCAACGTACCTACGTATACTAAAGCAACAGCTTTCTAACTACCAACACTTAACATATCATCGTTTTAGCTTGTGATGACGTATTTTAATCTATTTATTAACTAACTCTAAATTAGAAACGTAAGCGAAAATATGTCGCATAATTTGTAATAAACATGTGCTCGGGCTTATGTTAATTACACAAAAAAGATGCAATAATTTTAAAGAAAATTCAGTTGACAAATGAAATTAGTTTTGCATTTGTTAAGATTATTAATTAATTGTAATTGATTTTGAAGAATCACAGGTTCCTTGGATCAAATTCTTTATCAACCCCGTATAGGTACAAGAAATTCATTTTTTTTTGTGGTCATTGCAGTCTTATAAAGATATGACAGATTAAATGAGGAGAGTATAGAAATTTGCTCGTAAATTTGAATGGAAATGTCTAATTAAATAGTGGGTTAGATATCTAAACGTAATTCATATTTGATAAATGATTTTTTCTGCGTGTACGTACATAATAACTTAAATATGTCATGACTTCATACATTTTAAACTATTACATAAATATTTGATGCAACAACTAATCCGAAGGTCAGTACAGAACTAATATTGTAATATTTTACGATAGTTTGAAAAGTGGTTAATTCTAAGGTTAAAGTTTTCATTATTTTTTGACGTAACAGCACAAAAACCGTACTTAATACGCGTGTTCGTAAAAATACTACGCGTAAGTAAAGAAACGCAGAATACGTTATAATAACGAGGATTTGTAATAGCCGGTTTGCCGGAAATACAGGTCATCGATTTAATAATTGATATGACATTGCACAAGGTTTATTCCTAAAAATAATGGCGGAAAGAAAAATCGGTCTTTCGTTGATAGTGGCCGAGAACCGCGAGCTCGGACGTCTTGCCACATAGGTTATGTCTTGCCTCATTGTCGTTTTTTACCGACGTGATTCATGTCGGGTGGTTCACGTAATACGAAACCTACACGAAGAAAAAATATTCTTCGTACATGCAAAAAGCGAATCTAATTGACTTGTTCTCAAACGTCGATATTTTGAGTTGGAGCCAAACAAGTATGTCTGTCTGTTAACCTTTTCGCGTGCGACAATTCTCAAATATTCACTTCAAGAAATACGTAATTATATACACTAATGCAAAAAGGGTCAAAAATTTTCCGAATGCTGTATCTCAGTGAAAAATGGTCTTTTCGAGTCTAAAAAAAAAACATTTTGAAGCTTCAAGTTTCTAGTTTTGAGATATTTCGGCAAAAAAATTTTTAGAGCTACATGTTTCGCGAAATTTTAGGAAGTGTGAGTAGAAGAATTTAGAATTTTTTTGCTTTTTTTTTCAAGTCACGAGCTTAAGAAACAATTTTTCTAACTTAGCCATGGTATGGACCTGATGGCTTGTTTATTTCAGTTTCAATTTGCTTTTTTTTTTTAAATCTCGATACGACCATTTGTTGCTGAGATATCGAACTTTAAATCAAGAGGACCCTTTTATCTTTGATCGACGATATATCAGCAACCAACGGTTAGCACAGAAAATCTATGGGCAGTTCTGAAAACTAGGAATAAACCCCTACAAGGTTCTGCTGCGATTTTTGAGGAGAAAATCTTTTTGTCCTTGACATGAGTTTGAGAAAACAGGAAAAAACAGGTACCTAATTGATGGTTTTTCAGAACATCAACGGCTGAAATCAAATCTTCATGAAATGACAAATGTTGCATGTGTTTTTTTCAGTTAAATATACCCCCAAAAAAACGTGACCCTTTATTTTTTTCAAAAGTTTGACCGACTACAACAAGAAATCGGTTCGTTAGAACGTAATGTAACCTGTAATGTAATGGTTTTGGGGTATAATTGACTGCAAAAAACACAACGTTGGTCATTTCATGAAGATTTAATTTCAGCCGTTGATGTTCTGAAGATATCAATTACCCGTTTTTTCCTGTTTTTTTCAAATTCATGTCAAGGATAAAAAAAAATATTTCTTCTCAAAAATCGCAGTAGAACCTTGTAGGGGTTTATTCAGTTTTCAGAACTGCCCGTAAATTTTCAGTGCTACTGTTGGTTGCTGAGATATCGTCGATCAAAAAGACAAAAGGCCCTTTTGATTTAAAGTTCGTTATCTCAGCAACAAATGAATCGTATCGAGATTTAAAAAAAGCAGAATTGAAGCTGGAATAAAGCAAGCTATCCGGCCCATACCATGGCTAAGTTAGAAACATTTTTTCAAGCTCGTGGATTTAAAGAAAAAGCAAAAACATTCGTAAAATTTTCTTCTCACACCACTTCCTAACGTAGCGCGAAACATCTAGCTCTAAAAATTTTTTTGCCGAAATATCTCAAAACTAGGAACTTGAAAGCTTCAAAATGTTTTTTTAACCTCGATAAGACAATTTTTTCACTGAGATACAGCATTCTGAAAAATAATTAAAAATTCGGAAAAATTTTTGACCCTTAAATTTTTCCATTGGTTACGAAATCTAAAGTGTTTGGTAGATTGTTGGTTTATTATATTGGGGGGTTGAAAGGGGAGGCTTGAAAAATAAGGCAATGAATTGTATAACACATTTTTAAAGGTGTAGACAAATAGAGCGCTCTAAAAACACGACTGCCCTTCTCTAATAAAAATATGGAGAAATTTATTAAAACCTGTATGAATGTATGGAATTTTTAAATTATATTAAATTCTAGATTTATTTATGAAATATGTATATGTGGAATTATGTATACTTAGGCAGCGCTTAATTATTTAAACTGAAATGGTTTGGAGATTAACTGTTGAAAATACAGATTAGAGTTATGCAATATTTAATAATTGCATAATGACGTTCATTGAGTGCGAAAACGTCGATTTGTATAGAGAAACGTAGTTGGAACTTGAACTGTATCAAAAAATGAAACGACTATTGCATTTTATAAGCTTTTCTTGCCATTTCCTAAAAAGTGTCACCCACGTATCCTCTCCCACATATTTACGTGATTTATCTATTTAAATGAGATTTACGGAATTCTGTCGTTATTTTGCATAGTAATTTTCAAAGGTTATAGACATTATTGACATAAATTAAGCATATATATTTCGTATTCTGTAAATAAAGCAGGATTATATCAAATATTCTCAAACTATTTTTAAGTCTAACTTACCTACGCGTTCTCTTACATAACAGTCTCTTTTCACTGGGTTCTTATCGCGCATAAAAAATAATAAAAAAAGAGCATATGCAAATAAAGATTATTAAACTTTCCCTTGTTTACTTACAAATTTTCCGAGGGTTGCGAAACAATTCGTAAATTTTGAATAATAGTTTATGTAAAATTTGCCCGTAACCTCTCCGAGGACATTAAGCTTTAACATTCGTCATATATTTTTTTTTGTGGAAGTTCATTAACATATCAACCCACGTGTGTTAAAATTAAACAAATACGATAAAATACACAATTTCTATTAGCAACTATTATACCAGTGGAAAGTGCTGCGTAACAACATTACAGTACAATGGCTCGTCATGCCACACGAACGGTATGAGGCTAATGGAATTGGAAAAACCGTTGGAAAAAGCCTTAATAGGAGGTTTTTGTTTTTTTCGAAAAAAATATTCGACGAAATCGTAATGATATCTAAGGAAAGTCACCACTTTTATATTTATTACCTGTAGTGTATTCTCCTTAGAAGAAAAAAAAACTGACTACACGTTTACACATTGCAGCTCATCTTCAGATTCCCGAAAGTATGAATAAAAATAAATGACATTATAGATGAGGGTGTATTTACCTAAAAATACACGATTTGGTATATATCGAGCCATTCCAAAAAAAGACGTATTCCTATTCTAAAATTTATAACCTTAAATATAAAAAAAAATAATTGTCAAAGCTGTCACCTTATATGACAGCTATTATTTATTTTCCAATTGTGGCAGTCACTTCTAGCCACACATTTCTATCTCTCTTTCATAACCAGATTTGATGACGTTTTTTTGGATGTCCCTTTACATTTCCCTTTGTTAACCTCGTTTCGGCCGAAAACGCCAAAAATTGCTAAAAAAATTTCTAGTCCATTCATTGAGTGATTATAAGAAATTTTTATTCTTGACAATTTTTTGTAAAAGTGCATCATTTTCCAATTAAAAATTCTTGAATTTTTATGCAAAAATTTTACAGTTCAGGCGTCATTTTGAACGTATAAGGAAAAAATCGATCTTTACACCAAATGTGCAAAAAATCGTGTTTTTTTTAAACTGCTTTTTTTCATAATTAATAATTGTTTTGGAGGAATTTCATGGACACCATCGGAAACGGCACGTCTTAAACTTCAAAAAAATGTCCCAGTCAAATTTTTCTGTCGCAAATAGTACTAGTTACGAGGCCTTGAAGAGCGATGTACCGGGAGTGACGTTTTCGGCTGGAACGAGTTAATGTTTTTTATTGCAAACATTTTTTTGCTTGGATTTCAAATTATAAACTCTATGATTATTTTATTTATAAATAATTTGAAAGATAAAAATTTGGGTGAATTAATAACTCGAGTTTAAATTAATTGTGAGAAAAGTACTTAAAAAAGAAAATTGCTTTTGACAGTTATCCATCACAAATCTCATATTTAAAGATAGATATAGAATGTAATTTTTAGTTATTCTATTTTTGTGAATTTCGCCGTAGATATAATTATTTTTCTTGTATCGATTGAATTAATTGAATTAAAGTGTGTAGTTTTTGGGAGCTTTAAAAAGGAGTCATCTATATATTGGAACTGCTATTAGCACAATTTAGTTTTAATTTAATTTTTTAGCCACGTATAAATAATATTTTTGTTTTCGTAAAGGCGACAATTTCCATAAACATCGAATATCTTGTTTATAATAGTTGCGCTATCCGGTTGCGCGCCACTGGCTGACATGGTAGCAAAACTTATTAGAAAACAACTGAATGGTGGTGCAATTTAGGTCAGTGTTTGTTGTATAATTCTGTATATTATGAAAGTTATTACTAAAAGTCAGGGCCAGCCGTTTTAGCGGTCAAATATTGTAACTCTTCCTCATTCTTCTGCGCACTGCTACAATTTACCTTTCTCCTATTGTTCGTTTAGACGATGTGTACGTAGAATTTCACCAAAAGAAATAATACTGTTACTATGTGATACATAATACCTTGTTTACATAAATTAATTGTTTATTGGATAATACGGCTTTTATCTCACTTGACATATATTCTGCGTTGCCGAAAATAAAACTAAAAATTACATCAATGCCAAAGAGGAAGCTCGTACTAATATTT
The DNA here is from genome assembly GCA_029963805.1 of Aromia moschata. Lineage (NCBI taxonomy): Eukaryota > Metazoa > Arthropoda > Insecta > Coleoptera > Cerambycidae > Aromia > Aromia moschata. The sequence continues at coordinate 1,256,923 of JAPWTK010000077.1, read as the reverse complement.
ATATACACGATTTTCTCTTGTGACCTAAAAAAATCGGTATATATGTTTTTTAAATATCGCGTTTTCGACTTCTAAAATGCGAATATGTTGACATATTAATTAAGTTTAGCAATGCGATGTTGTTATTCGTTTATGGTTTTTTTAATGCCTCTCGACACAATGCTCTGGCATTAACATTTTGTAAAATTTCCTTCCTTCCGATTCGCTTTCCATCGAAAGTGTACGAAGTAATTGGCTTTTAATGCGGTGTACTACATTTCTATATAATGCACAATGCATTATGGGTAATCATTACATTGTGCAAGTTATTAAATTAGACTTCTTTCATCTCCACAACGTGGCAATAGTTAAAGGTCGCTTCTAAACTTAGACAATCAAGGGTTCCTCAGGGATCAGCCCTAGGACCAACCCTATTTTTTTACGCATTCATGCCATGGTAAATAATTAAGCTATAAATAGGAAGTTTTATTACGAGTCTGCCCTTTTAAAATTGTATATTTCTAAAAATATTTTATCTCTAACCAAAATTTTAACCTGTATACGTGAATGTCATTAGATGATAATACGAACCCTAACAACTATATGTTTGGACAAACACATTTTTCGCGTATTAGACTGCATATTGGAAAATGCAAAAATTGACTAATGCAGCTGACAGCACATAATAACTAAAAGAATTTAAAAGTTTGTTTTAATTAATGTTTTCAAAAAAACAAATCAACAATGTCACAACAAAACAAATAAAATGTAACAAACTAACTGGCAACCAAATGTTCGGAAAAAATATTTTAAGCATTAATAAGGCGTTATGTCATCTTTTGCCTTAGTTACGGCCCGAATTCTTGTAGGCATTGTTTCAACCAAGCCTTGACAGAGTTCTGATGAAAAGGTGTCCCAAATTTCGCCGATTTTTTCCTTTAAAGTAGAGACCGTTCTTTGAGGATCATCTCTCAAAACTCTTTTTATCTTATGCCACAGTGTTTCAATGACATTTAGGTCGGGGCTGTTTGATGGCCACGATAAGACTTTAATTAGCTGTTCCCCGAACCACTTTTTCGTCTTTTTTGCGGTATGGGAAGTCGCGTCGCGTCGTCTTGTTGTAATATGAAATTTTGGTCTGGGTACATATCCTGAACAGTCGGTAATAAACTATTCGTAAGTATTTGTACATATGACGTATCCATTACCAGTCTCGCGGTAATGCTTTAATATGTCCCCAAGAGTACTTTGCAAAGCAAAATTCTTCCGCAATTTCGCTGATTTTTTTGCCACTACAGTATTTTTTTACAATGAGCTGCCGCAATTTTTGATCAGTCGCACGTCCACGGCCCATTTTTATTTAAAAATAACGAATATTCGCAAAAACTACCAGAAATCACCTGTGACTGACACATCTTGATGGTGAAATTAATGGTTACCGCGGCAACAACAAATTTTTATTTATTTTTAGGGCAGGGTTTCTCGATTTTCCGAACATTTAGTTCGTCAGCATTTTTAGCAGATTTTTATATTTTTGGCCATAAATTCATAACAAAACGAATAATTATTTTCAGCATAATATTATCTTGCAAATGTATGTAATTTTTATATAATTTAGATTTTAAAGCGTGATTTTTGCATGGCAGTGAATAATTTTTTTGAAAAAATGAGTTTGTCCGAACATATAGTTGTTAAGGCTCGTATGTAGTTGGGATTAAAAATCGAACAGGGCTATTTCATTACAATACAAGGTGTTGTTATTCAATTTATCTGAAACATTACTCTGCAATGTTTTCCTACGTAATGTCATAATAACTAGAACCTTGTATAGTGTGCCCCGCTTTGATAAAAATTTTAATATAGTGTGTTGTAAAGATAAATTAATATTTATCCTCGACCTACTTACGACAACTTATTAAACATAAATTTTATTGTCAAAATGCTTTAATATAGATTTCTAGTAATAAATAAGCAATAAAATCGCATTGGAGTTGTGTTGATGGGTTAGAAAATAGTGCGTGCGACGACAATGTAGCAAAATTTGTCGCTAATTGTAATTTAATGACTGTTGCGCACTGGATCTGGTTTGTATCACGAAATAGAGGTCGCGTTTTCAACCTGGTATCATATATAAATTTAATTTAAAAACAGGAAAATTGGAAATATTAAAAAAAATAAGGAGCCAAGATGCAAAACATATTTAAAAAGTGGAAGCGGAAAAACATTTCTAGTCCGTTGTTGAACAAATTAAATAAAATCGACTGGCATATTTTTTGCCTTTTTTTATTTAATTCGTATACAGCTGTCCTATAATAGAATCAAATAACTGTAAAGTGAACACTCGGTATAGCTGGATTTTATTTGTCTACTGTGATTGTCTTCGATCTTCAGATGTAGCACAAAAAGACCGTTATCAGGAACCAAGACCGCAAGCGCTTTTTCCCACTTTATTTTCTTTCATCAGAAGCGTTTAAAATCCTCAATAGAATCATCGAAAAATCTTTTGCGATGGATTATGTGAGTATGTACGTAATGGATTGCATTAAACTTGACCGACGAACCAAATCTGCTGAATCGTACGACAATCTTTAAAGTTTGCCACACACCCTTGCGAGGATTTCACCGTTTTCAATGCAGTATGAATAACTTGAAGAATCAACAACAAGATATAGAGATAGAGTAATAAAAATGAAGTAAAAGCTGTCACATTTTTTATTATGGTGATTCCAAAAATGTATATGTTTTTATTGTTTCAATAGAGCCAATAAACGTATTCAGCATCTGTAGTATTTAATGAATATCTTCGGTTTTGTCGACAACACATTGCTATTTACCTTCCAAATCTGCAAAGCTACAAAATAAAGCTCCACTACGTTTAACAACTGTCACTTTAAGTTTTAAAATAATAATAGTTTGGCTTCGACATGGACTACTAGTATGTTGTTTTTTTCATTCCCAGCTAGTTTTGATTTAGTTTGTATAAGGGGCATTTCACGCCAACTAAGTGAGGTCAAAAAAAATTTCTGTTTGAAACATATCTCGAAACGAAAATTTGTATTTTCTCACCCTCACCATCCCACTCCTTGTGGCTCAAAAAATTTTAGAAAAGTTATTTTTAGCAAGTACTATCGATTGTGATATGTTTTTTTGACCTCACTTAGTTGGCGTGAAATGCCCCATAAATAGGCTTTGTTTTTTGGATAGTGTTCGAAGGTTTTTTTTTCTCGGTATGCGTATTTTATATCGCACTTTTGCGAGTAGAGAAGAACGTAGTGTGTGGGCCCTTAGATTTCGGCGTAGGCAAAAAGTGATTGTTGTGAGAGCTCGAGTAACACAAAGCTAGTGTGCATACCACACCCTCCGTTTGTAGGCCAAATGGGACAATTTGCTATGCGGCGAGAGAGAGGTTTTACTTGGCCTGCGGCTCATTTTCTATCTAAAGATTTACAATATTATTGTTAGTTCGTTAATAGTGGATAATAATCTCATAACCATAAGGTCTAGGTCAGGCACTTGACCGCTCCAGCTAGATTTAGAAGAACAGAAATTAGCCAGCCTGCTCGCATCCGCGTATCCTTGTCCTATTTTACGGGTAATATCCATTTTGTTCCGAGGAAGTTTCACTGAGTTGGACATAGGCGCCACGGCATATCCAATTCGCATAGAAAAACACGCGAAAAAATTTCGTTCGAACATATAAATAAATAAATCCATATCTCCTGGGTTCATTTTTTCCGCCACTCACAACCTGTGACGTCATTTACCAAAGAAGTACATTAAATCAATGTGCTATTCTGTTCTTACGAGGTGGGTGAATTAAGTAATAAGACTTTTTTTCGAATTGACTTACAATTCAATATTGTTTCCTTCAAAATAACTTCCTTGGGGAAGCCACACAGCGCTGAGACGGTTCTTTCCTTCCTCATAGCATTGCTGGAACTCATATACTGGCATACCCTTCAGCTGGTCGGTTTTGCAGGCGTTTGAATGTTTTCTATGGTCCTAAAATGACGCCCTTTGAGGTGATTTTTCAATCTCGGGAAGAGAAACAAGTCACAAGGATTCAAGTCAGGCGAATAAAGAGGCTGAGGAGCCACAGCTGGGTAAAAACTCATTTACTGAAATGGCTGTGTGACAAGGTGCATTATCGTGATGCAACATCCAGTTGTTCTTGATGTTTGGTCTCACACGCACGATCGAAGTTTTTCAAGAACCTCTCTGTAAAAGTGTTGATTTACTGTTTGGCCTGGAGGCACAAACTCTTTGTGGACAATTCCCTGGCTATCAAAAAAGTCAGGTTGTCATTCTCAATTCGTTAGTCAAAATCTGATGACAGTGGTGTGATTCAAATTTAACTTTATAATATTCTATCGACATTTTCATCGGTTCTTGAAGATGAAGGCCTTCCGCTGCGTGGTTCATCTTCAATCGACTCTCTTCTCTTTGAGAATGCCTTAAACGGCCGAAAAAACCTGGTCTCCTGTAAAAACACTGCCTTCGTAGGCGTGTTGAAGTTTTGCAAAAGTATCCGATGCGCTGTGTCCAAGTCTGAAGCAAAACCTGATAGCACACCGTTGCTCAAAATTAATGTCACTCATTTTTAAAACGCACTAGAAAAAACCGGTTTACGAAAACAGTCGCAAAGAACAAACAAATGACTCTAACAAGTTCAAACTTGTACTGAAGGTGCATTACATTGCATATTAACCTATCACCCCTCCAGAAGTCCCGTCTCCGCAGTGTTGCTAGATCGGGCGCTACGTTGCCAGTCTCATTACTTAATTTACACCTCGTATGTCAAACGTCTTTAATACACTTCATAAAATACCTATTACTGATGTGTTAGAAATGTTTTTAAGTCTTAAAAAAGTTACAGGGGAAAATACATCGCAACATTATTAAAAAATACAGGAACAAATGTATAAAAAACTGCCTTTTTTACTATTAAGGTTTTTATTTTGAGGATGTATTACCTACCATCAAATACCAAGTTTTGCGGGTTCAGTTTATCAAAACTAGTGCCTGGCAGTTCGCTAATCGTAAATATAAAGCAACTAAAAAGTGTCATTGAAGCAGAAAAATGGTGTTCCTATATTAAGCAAGGTTAGTTTGCAACCACAACAACTCTATTCCTTTTCCTTTTTAGAATTAACGTTTTTTTTAATTATTATCAATATCTGTGTAATAGGTTCAGTACCTCAGTAGATAAAATGATTTTTTGGATCATTAAGTTTTTTGCGGTCAGTCAGAGTTTAGAACTATTTAATTGGATGGTTCTTGATCTAAGAAACGTTGAAAAAGCGAAATAAAAATTTGGTGCATCAAGCCTTTTAAAATAACATTGGTGGGATGAATTAATTAATTCAATCACAGTATGTCTAAGCGAGGCTTAAAATTTATATATGTTTAAAATTAATTACTTTTAATTCGTATCAATTAATTTGTTCATATAGCTATACATATTGTAGTAGTATAGATTGTTAATTTACATGTATCGTTAAAGAAGTGGAATCAATTTCTTCAACATTTTTTTTCTCTTGTTTAGTTAGAGAAGAACGTTTTCTTCCTGATAGGAAACACACGAAGTAAACATTAAATAAGCCTCGATTTCGATTTACGATAAAACGCGGCGAAGGTCGTCTTCCTGCTCTTGCAAATTTTTTTGTGGGTTTTTTTGGGCTTGCCAGCTATCGCTTACCGTTACTACGCCTATGCTCGCTGACACAGATTTGAGAAACGACTTTATCTATGTATAAGCTGCAGATTACGTAACCTACTTTGAAGGAACAGTTCTTAATCTTCAGAACAATCGCGTCTCGTGTTTTTCAATACCGTTTTTTAGGTTATTATAGTGAAATCCGTCGTACCTACTAAAACGTTTGCGAAGCACCGTTCTTCTGTCCACAGAGGAGCGTTATTTGGGAAAGGACGCGCAAAAAAGGAATTAGAAAAATGTAATGCGAATCGTAACAGTTTCCTTAATTGCATCGTCAACGATCCTTGATCTTGATTCTGGTTTTTCTGTATCTAATTAGTGTAGCCCGATAAGTGTTCTCTGCTATCAGAAAAAAAAGGGTTTTTCAATAAAAAAGTCTCGATTAAAAATAGTGAAAGTACGCTTTCAGTTTTACCCATACCTTATTATGTGTATATTGAGATGATCTACATTTCTCTGTGTATTGAGAGTAGGATAGTGTCGGATGAAAGTAGATTAAATTCCTTTTTACCGTGGATGTAATATAGGTTTACTTTAGCTTTTATAATGGAGCCCGAAAAACTGTGACATCAAAAATTAATAACAAAACTAAACCCGAGTAGTTTGATTACGTGTGGGTAGATTAAAAAAAACGTTTCTTAGATCAGCTTTTTAGGCCGTATTTTCTTTTCAAGTTATTATAATAATTGTAGACGTCATTCTCTAAATGTAAACACGAGTATTGCGTCTCATTTGCCCGCGTGGACACGTCTTTTTAATTAATACAAAACGTTTAAGGCATTTGGCTTAGGATGCGGCAATTACTGTTAACATACCAAGTGAAAGTGTAACTAAATTTAATATTTTAAAAATATGTCATCCTCTTGGTAATATATTACGGTAATAATTAGTGAGATTTAGAGAAATCCTAAGTCTACTTTTCACGTCATAAACAACATTTTCCTCAACATCAGACAGCTAGATAACTGCGACATTTATTCTTGTTTTTTTGCAGTGTCACAGATTGCGTATACGAATTTAATCATAAATAAAAACAAGTGGCAAGTAAACAAAAACAGGTGGCAATGTTCAAAACGGAAAAAACATTTTTTTTAAATCACAATCTTGTTCTGAAAGTATGCGAATAAATGTGTTGCTCACTGTAGCTTTAGTAAGCTTATACCTTTTAATTTAATCGATGTTTACAATTTATAGATTCAGTGTCCTCCAGCACAGTTAAACAAGAAATATTAAAAATATCCACCAGAAAAAAAAAACTGTTTGTTACTTCAAGTAATTTAATTCTATAATAGATCGCAAAAGCTTATCAACCTAGCCATTACATTAATGACACTTCCGGTTGGCTTGTATCTGCTGTAGATAGCGTGGGTATTACATCACTTTATTTAATGTTCTTACTAAAAAGAATACGAGTATACGGCTATAATTAGAAATTGTGAGATAATTTTTGACTACACTTTTAATCCCAGTGATTTAAGAAGTTTACCTATTCGAAATTAAAAAAAACGCTGCCTTGGGAATCACTAATACCAAATATAGTTTTATTTTGCAATTTAATAGGCTGTCTATTACCCATGGGTACCTACTACGTATCTAAGTTTTGTAATAGTTTCACGCTTATATCTTTCTACGGATTTTTTTACTAAGACCGAAATAAAAATAGGTTAGTGAAATTATAGGGGCGATGACGTCATTAGCCTTCTAAATCTAGTGTGAATGGCAACTAATGGATGTTTCTGTGCAGGTTAGCAATGCTTTACATTCGGTGCTGAAAAACATGGGTAAGTCTTTCATGTACGTATGTATAATAGTGCAATTATAACCGGTTACCCCCCCCCCCGGTTGCAACGCCCCATAAAATAGGCAAAATTGCATGTCTCTAAAAATTGGTAAATAAAAAATAATATTTAAACAGTTATTTGCCTCGAGTGTCGGCGATTTTTATACCAATCCGGATCTGGTAAAAAATAATAAAACATCTTCTTGGTTATTCACATTCCATGCAAATAGATGTTTAGGTAGATATTATTTTTTTAAAATGGTCCATCGACTTGGTATGGATGAACTGATAAGACGTCCCTTTGGGGGTATAGTCCAGTAACGAGGGGAGCTAAAATCATCGAAAACTGTTCTTGAAAGATATAGGGCTAGTTTTGACGGTTCCTATGTATTTTTTTGCGTAGAACACAAAGCCCCTACTTCCAATTTGAAAATTTAGGGGTTGTAGCTGTCAACTGAAGGGGGTTGAATTTAGGGTTGACATTTTTACGTCGCAAGAGGTAATTTTAGAATTAAAAATTGACGGGTCTCCAAGATTTTCTAAAAAAATGCATAATAATGGAGCTACTGAATTTATTCCATTTGGCTGTTCCACACTGTAGGTATACTTCGCGTCAAATACGGTAGTCGCGTAGAAAACGTTATAAAACTGGCCCAAATTAATATTTTTCGAAATCTCAAAGAGTCTCGCAAACTTGAGAAGAGATTTATGATTTTTCTAACCCAACCCGGTCAATATCGTACAATAAACAAAGAAATGGCGTCATTGGCGTCAAAAATTCGATCGTTAATTACTCGAAAAGTTCTTAACAGATCGAGCTGAAATTTTATTTGTAACTTCATACTAAAATAGCAGTCCCTCCAAGAAATTTCATGATCATAGTGGCCCTACTTTCGAAGTAAAAAATAGTGAAAAAAAAAACACTTTTTTCAACTTCAGCAATCATTTGCAAGTTAACAATAGCACTTGGAGACTTCGGGTAGGGCTTAAAATTTTGGAAATTCAATAGGCTACAACTTCTTATATGCATATGATACACAAATATGCCAAGGAACGGAGGTATAAGCGGAAATGTGAAAAAAAAGACGTTTTTTTTTCATAAATTGTTAATTTAAAAACTTAGCGGACAGTTTTTAGCTCTACGGACCCCGCGCGTTGTGTTCTACCAAAAAAATACATAGGAAGCCGTCAAAACTAGCCCTATATCTTTCAAGAACACATAAAAATCCCTGCCTACTGGACTGGTATCGAATTTTGGGACAAACGGTCCTTTCGACCTTCAAAGGGCTCTTGAGTGCGAACAATTGCCGCGGAGCGAAACAATTTCATCCTGATAACGGTTAATCGTCGGCGACAATTACAATTTTTTATGCGATACGTTCTTACGTAAAACATTCAACATTAGTAGGTGTCACGTTACGCAATGGGATACCAACGTACGGCGAGAACATGAGGACAGACGTTCAGCAAACGTGACCAGGCCACAATGGCAGGCCTGCCACATGGTGCCGCCGATGGGACGGCCGCCGGTCACGTGCCCGAGCGCAAAATCTGCATCGGTGCCGGGGCATTTTTTTCTCTTGCATAAGGACCCCGTTTACGTAACAAGGGAGGCTATTTGAGGACGGCGGCAACTGAGAACGTGAAAAACGAACGGAAATGAAGGCGGCCGAAGGCAACGTGAAGGGTGCAGCAGATGTCCCCCGATGTCCTACTTTTTTCTTAAATGACAATTCACGCGTTCACATTTGAAGTAATGAGACGAAAAATATAATGAAACGGAAGAAAGCTGAGGGGGTTTTTATCGTAAAATGAATTAAATAACTCAATCGATAAAATTAGCTATCAGATTATCTGCAACAGCTCACAGTGTGCTTGAAGGTGGAAAAATTATGATGAAAATGAGCCAAAATCGGTTTGCGCAGGCTGATTCTAGATTAAAAGTAAATTCAAAATTTATCAAATTTAAAATCGTAGCTGATCCTTTCGCGTTTTATCCACATTTTTCGCTTAAAAAAAGCTTGACAATTTACTTTCGGATGGCTTTTGTCCCAGAATGGAATGACCGCTAGAAGGCTCGAAAGGTGAAAAATTTGCCATTTTTACGTTTGCCAGTTTTACGAATCTGGTGTCCGATTTAGAAAATTCATCTCATGGGGTCCCATAAAAAACGAATATTTACTTTTAAAAAAATGTTCCCTTATTCTACGTTAAATTTGAAGTAAGAAATGTCTTCTGTAATTTTTTCATTTAATGCGTACTTTTTTGAGTAAAAAATAATTAACCTCGATGAATTTTATAATAAGGCAAAACTTGAATAAATCGATATAAAAGCTTGAATAATTTTTTTACAAGAAACATTTTTTACTTAAAATTTAACGTAGAATACGGGAAAAATTTTTAAAAGTAAAAATTCGTTTTTTATGGGGCTCCATGGGAACAAATTCAAAAACTTGTTTAAGTGAGAAATACCTACCATTATAAAAGTTTTCTATTTTATTACTCTAAAAATACGCATTAAATTGAAAAATGCAAGAGACGTTTTTTTAATCAAAATTTTCTGTAATTTTCTTATCACATATATACAAAGTTTCAGAGAAATCTATTTTTTTGTGGCGAAGTTGGCGTGGAATGTCCCATAATATGCTACAAGGCCTGAAGAGTACAAGCCTACATAGGTATTTGATTTATTTACAATTAAAACGATGAAGGTTCTCGTCTACTATAGTCTCATATTTTACGTTAGCACTTGGATTTAACAAAAATGTAATTTTTCAGCCTTAACCGAAGAAATTTCTTCTTTGGCGGTCGCGATCTTGTCAACAATTAATTGACAAGCCCAACCCGTCGCTGATATCAATTATTGTTATAGACGTGCACTGTTCCGATTTTGAGGAACGTTACAGTTGGGTGGGGGCAGGTTTTCTAACAGGGCTGGAATAATTACACGAAGAGGTAATTAAACAGACACCCGTGTTTTACCATACGGTATCGGACTGTGCAAAATACATTTTAAAGACGCATTATTAAAAATCCTTTTCCGTTAAAAGGTCTTGTGTTTTACTTGTTGAGCTTGAGGGTCTAAACTGTTCCCACTCCCCTGCCCTTTAAGACCGATCGTAACTCTAAACTTTAACGCCTGAATACCCTAAGAGTCTACGCATGTCGTCCACCCACTACTACGCTCCGCTAGGCGGACAAACTGCACGTCTCCAGTTATTCCCTTATCCTCCGCTTTATAAAATTTTCAAAGTCTCAGCCTCGGTATTTTTCAGGCGTTTTTACCTTGGCTCAGCTTCCTTCATCTTCACGTGCATTCACAATCGCGATCCTTCTGGTGAGTTTGTCGCCGGTGCATTTCCTAGTTGCGTCATCGTGTTACAATTCTCACTGATCAGCCTTGCCGCGGTTTTCCACAGCACTCTATGCGGTATTCCCTTTTTGGTCGAAATCATTGATTTTAAATGAAAACGCACATACGAGATCGGAGGTCAAAGTTGTCACGCAATTAGGATTTTTTCTTGGCGTTAAAAAAAACTATTTCCTCAACTTGAATCGTGACAGAACGGAAGTGAAAAGGGATCCGTAAGCGGATGTTGACTACAGGCCTTTGGATTTCGTTTGATTCGTTTAGATTGATTTGTTTTTTGAGAGAAAATTCTAAGTACAAGGGCAAACTGTTAAATAACCTGCATAGACCCTGAAAAAAAAAATTATAATTTAACGTTATAAAACAGGGTGTAAATAAAGTTTGAAATAAATTTGACATTTATGAAATTGTTTTTCAAAACGATTTTTTTTCAGTAAATGGCGTCTCTAGATTGTGTTTTGTTTCACATTTTTTTTATGAAGATAAAAAGCAGCTAACGAAGGTTCAATAAGTACAAAAATATTTACTTTTATTATTTTTATTTTATAGGAGTTCCATGTCAATTTTAAAATTGGACACTCATGTGCCTCTGCTATTTTTTTTCTAAATAATATTCGTGGGTGTCTACCTACTTTTTTCCGTGGTAACGGCTAATACGCTAAAATAAAAATGTACACTTGCTCATCTCTACTATGTAATAGAAGCAAAATATTTCGTTTTAAGGTTATCTAACATCCAAAAATAAAGTAGTTGAATATTCGGAGTGTTCCGTTCCAAGTACGTTACATGTGCTCGATATCTACGTATATACGTGATATAATAGAGCATTTAGACTATTTAGAGAGAATTGTCAATCGTCGGTTTTGGCAATTTAATTTTATGAGCGTCCTGGGATCCATCCCACATTTCAGGGGATAATTGTTAAACCTAACTAACTCATTCGTAACAAAGGAGGAAAGAATTCGTAAATATATAGAGGTTCAGTTTAAATATGGGCAAACAAACTTCACAAAGAGGAGTGTTTTAACCCGTTTCGGCCGAAAACGCCACTCCCCGGTACATCGCTCTTCAGCGCGTCATAACTAATTTTGAAAAATTTGACAGGGATACATTTTTTGAAGTTTAAGACGTGCCCTTTCCGATGGTGTCATGAAATTCCTCCAAAAAATTATTAATCATGAAAAAAAGCAGTTTTTTTTTAAAACACGATTTTTTGCACATTTTTTTTAAAATCAAATTTGCAAGCGGTTTCCGGTCTGCGATGGGCCTGGAACCTCACTAAGCGGTGGAATAAATGTTTGAACTTTAAGTGTACGTGGTTTAAAGATCGACTTTTTCCCTTATGCGTTCAAAATGGCGCCTGAACTGCAAAATTTTTGGGTAAAAGTTCAAGAATTTTTTATTGGAAAATGATGAACTTTTACAAAAAAAATGTCAAGAATAAAAAGTTCTTAAAATCACTCAAAGAATGCACTGAATTTTATAAGCAATTTTTAAAAATTTTTAAGATCCAAAAAATAGCTCAAAAAATTTGAAAAAATTCTAGTGCATTCATTGAGTGATTTAGGAACTTTGTATTCTTGGCAATTTTTTGTAAAATTACATCATTTTCCAATAAATAATTCTTGAATTTTTACGCAAAATTTTGCAGTTCAGCACTATTTTGAACGCATAGGGAAAACATGATCTTTAAACCACGTATACTTAAAGCTCAAACATTTATTCCACCGGTTAGTGAGGTTCCAGGTCCACTGTAGACCGAAACCCCTTTGAATTTTATGAAAAAAATGTGCAAAAAAATTTTCAAAAACGAAACGTGTTAAACATTTAATTTGTGATTGAAATTAGAAACTCCCCATACGGATGTTTAAAAAAACTTGTTTTATATGTATGTATATTTAGATCATAGAAACCGACTTCGACTGTGGACGATGCAAAAATTAATATTTTTGATTTGCTCTCTCGGTAAATTAAGTTTCCAATCATGGCCAGGCGTAGATGGAGTGCAGTGCAGTTCCTTATTGCTATGCGTAATCCAACCTTGTCAATCGAGGGTCTCAACGTATAATTCGCTATAATGTTTAACTTATTATATATTATGTTTATGTCCTCGACTTAAATCTCTATACGTTATTTTCTTAAAAAAATGCCGGCGTACGATCTTTACGGCCTTATTTCCTTGTTTACGACGAAAAAAAACCGATCGCTTCCGGCAGTGAACTTCCAGCTAAGAAAAAAAAAAAAAAAATTCTGCATCTCTCGTGCATTAAATAACGCAAAGGAGGTAGTCGCCGGCATTTGGGGACGCAACTGTAAACAACTGGTTATGCAAACAACAAAAGGTGAGGTTACCCGCCTTCCGTATAGCCCAGACTTGGCCTCGCGTGATTTTTCCTGTTCCCCTCCGAGGATCCTCAACGCCACGAATTCGGCAACATTCGGAATCGGTTTTGCTGTAATAACACTCCCGTTTAGACCAGTAATTACCCGAAGTAAAACAACGAAAATTATAATAAGTCAAATATTTCTTTCAAAAGATGTATTCAGAACTTATCATTTGGTTACGAAGCAATTAGAACGCGTGGAGTATAAAAAAAAAATGCCAGCGTCTTTGAAAAACCTCACGGCGTGTGACGCAATCATTTTATATCTTTTTACAAAAATGCTTAATAAACATTGAGCGTGTGTATGTTGTAGGATTACAATATTTTAATGCATCTGTAATTGTTAAGACTTGCTCATTATTATTATTAGTAAATAATGCGTAAACAGTAATTATCTATCGTGCATAATGAATTAACAAACAATGTCTGGAGACGTACGCTTCATCTGCATATTTAATGCATTTCCAATTTTAACATTATTTATGTGTGATTTTTTTTTATCAATCTCTTCGAAGATGCCACGATGGCCTCATAAAAAAAATCGTAAAAATAGCAACTTGCTAAGTGAGTCCTGATTTTAGAGAAAATTTAATTGTTAAAAAATGGTGAGTGAACCATTTTTTGTCTTAATTTAAAAGTGTGGTATATTTAATTTAAAAGTGTGAAAAATCAAAGGTTGCGCTGGATTCCGGTTTGTACTGGATTTTTCGCTCTCTATTTTGGGCCCAAACGGTCCGCTGAATTTTTCAGTTTGACATCACCGAATTTATTTTCGTCAGAACATCGCGATGTTTTTCCTGGGAAACATCAAACGGTTCTATAATTGAGGATTGACGTTTCATTTTTTAATGCGAATTTTTCTCAGTGACGATGTTAAGAAGGTTCAGGTTAATCAAGTTCAAGGCTTCGCGCCAAATCCATTGTTTTTCGCGGTTTAATTAAAATTTCTCAAAAAAAACCGAAGTAACCCTGCTTTTGACGTTCCTAATTTTCGAAATCACTAAGCGAATTTCGCGACAATCGTGATTGCGAAATTTGTGTCAACATTTAGCAACAACCTACTCTAATTATTGTTAATTACAAGGTGTCTAAGTTAAATAATGAGACTGGCAACGTAGCGCCCAATCTCGTAACACTGCGGAGACGGGACTTGGAAGGGCGGTAATGTACCTTCAGTACAAGTTTGAAGTCGTTAGAGGCATTTGTTTGTTTTTTTTTTTGGTGACTGTTTTCGTAAACCGTTTTTTTTCTAGTGCGTTTTAAAATGAGTGACATCAGGTTTTATCACGGTATCTTGTGCGTTGACGACAAAAATGATCGGGGAAGAGTTAAATTTAATTCACACCACTGTTCATCAGACTAACGGATTGGGGAAGAGAAAATCTGCGCAAAAATGGTTCCAAAAAACCTTTCGCAAGAACAAAAGGACACCAGGAGAGAAAGGTGTCATGACTTTTTGGAAACGATTGAAAATGATCCCCATTTTATGTTAAAGAGTTTGTGTGTCCAGGCCAAATAGTAAATCAACACTTTTATAGAGAGGTTCTTGAAAAACTTCGAGAAAGAACAACTGGATGTTGCATCACGACAATGCGCCTTGTCATACAGACATTTCAGTAAACGAGTTTTTAGCCAGTAAGAACATTCCTCAGTAAAAACGCTCCTCGGCCTCCTTACTCCCCTGACTTGAGTCCTTGTGACTTCCTTTCTCTTCCCGAGATTGAAAAATCACGTCAAGGGACGTCATTTAATATATAACAACCTATATAGATAATTATTATTTGCGCGTATTACAAAAAATATTTCATTGGATAAAAACAATTTGTATTAGATTCATCTTTTTTCTGCGTGTAACGAAGAAACATTTTTCTGCGTGTACGTAACGAGCACCACCTAGGCACGTTGCGAATTTCTTGGAGCTGACCTTACAGCTCACAGTCGAACGAATTGTTTATGTAATATTTTAAAACCGTAATCTATGAGGCGATCACGTGGCTGTGGAATTATTACACACATGTAGAATGGTAAAAGACGAGATATGTATATGTCAGTTTAAAAAGCCTCGGTCTCGTAACAGAACGGTATTTTATGTAATTAGAACCGCCTATTAATCGAGGATAATTTCGTTGTGTTTGCAGATATAAAGTACCGTAACATTCTAGCCAACAGAATATTTAAAATACATATGTACATATTTGTAAGGTTAACAAGAAAAACTGCGATTTTTTTTGGTACCTAATAAACTAAAATCAAGTAACAAACACTGTGAAAATTATTCAACAGATCTACATACATATAGTATTTTTTTTTGTATAATAATATTTAAATAATTCTACACTAATGGAAAAAATTAAAGGGTCAAAAATTTTTCCGAATTTTTTAGTGATTTTTCAGAATGCTGTCTGTATCTCAGTGAAAAATGGTCTTATCGAGGTCTAAAAGAAAGCATTTTGGAAGCTTCAAGTTTCTAGTTTTGAGATATTTCGGCAAAAAAATTTTTAGAGCTACATGTTTTGCGTACAATTTTAGGCAGTAGTGAGAAAAAAATTTTGCGACTTTTTTGCTTTTTTTTCAAGTCCACGAGCTTGAAAAAAACATTTTCTAACTTAGCCATAGTATGGACCGGATAGCTTGTTTATTCAGCTTCAATTTGCTTTTTTTAAATCTCGATACGACCATTTGTTGCTGAGATATCGAACTTTAAATCAAAGAGGACCCTTTTGTCTTTGATCGACGATATCTCAGCAACCAACTGGTTGCACAGAAAACCTAAGGGCAGTTCTGAAAACTGGAATAAACCCCCTACAAGGTTCTGCTGCGATTTTGCTAAATTTTTCAGAATACTGTATTTCTGAAAAATCACTAAAAATTCGGAAAAAATTTTTGACCTTTTTGAAATTTTTTCCATTAGTGTATATACACAATACACACACATATCCGTTTTATACACTTTGTATTTCATTTTTAATTTCACCGTTTTCCACCTCTATATAAGGCGAATCACGACACGCAGGCATTTTTAAGAATGTTCATTGTTTTCCGCACATTTTTTCCGCGTTTGTATATAAAAAATGCTAGTTATCATAAATTATTAATAGTTAAATATATTACATCACCTAATAGGTGTTTGCGTATCGAATGACGATTCCAGTGACTTCATAGTATATTGGAAGAACCTTGTGCAGATTTTAGTTGTATCATTATTACCAGTAAATAATTATTTCTACAATCAATTATTTATCTCATGACAATGTAGTAATGGTACTTTTTTTTCGTAATTTTACGATCATCTTTATATTTACCGGCTTCTACTATGAGGAAGGGGGATTTTGTGTTGGAAACTGCAACACGTAATTTACATATCCAAATTTATTCGGTTCTTGTTGAAAAACGAGTGGAAAATGACAATTCTTGGATGTCTATAACCTTACCCATAATGGATACAGAATGGATATGTACACTCTATATTACCGTTGTATCAAACTCCTACACGCAGAATAATATTATTTAACTTTACGTTATTTTATTTCAGAGAAAATATAATAAAAAAAAGTAAAGAAACGATATTGTTACATTACATACCTTTTCTAAATATTAAACAGCCTTCATACGTCATAAATTATAAGTTTTACGTATATGTATGACCTAATTTATCACCCAAAGGAAAAACGCTAACCAGGTAAACATAATTAAAGTAAAATGTTTTGTAATGCGTTGAGCTCAATTTAAAAATATTTTTTCTTCTAAAGACATTCGTACGGAATTCCTAAATTCCAATAAGAGCGAAGATATATCCTAATTATCTCTGCCTTTTTTTGAGTTGTGTAACGTTTATCTAATGTTTATTGGGTATTACCGATATCAGTTTTTGTTGTGACCTTCCTAGAAAACAAAAATTTGTGAAACCCTGTTGCAAGATACTCCTTGAATAACATCGAAATGAGTTAAACACTGATAGCACGGTAAACATACGACCATAATGCCTGTGTACAAACAAAACAAATAATAAATACATACATAGTAAGAATTTTAATGTTTGTATCAATATTTTCGTTCACGTTTATCTAACAATGTTCGCTTAAATGAGGTTCTTTTCGTACGATAACAGTTATTGAATGTAATATACATACACATACACACATACATATGTATGTATGTACATATTTCATAATTATTTCTGGGAATCTAGTTGGGATGTTTTTTGTAATCGAAATACGCGTTGTCTTGTTTGGACGCATACATGTTTTGTTGATTCGTTTTCATACAATTAAAATTTGATTTCAGAAACCAAAAATTGTTGTAGCTCACAAATCAAATTTAAAACGGCAAATTATTTCAGATAAATGTTTAAAACACTGTTGATATCATTGTTCAGTTATTATCACACAACCCAAACTACCACGCAGTAGTGCTGGTTGCCTGTCAACTTACCTGCATATCCATATTTTTGCCATTACAAAGCTATCTAACTTACTTTCTTATCAGATTTGTGAAGCTGCATATATTTTAAAAAGTTAATGGCATATCTGCTAAGTTTCAAACTGTATATAAATTATGTACCATTATGTATGTATTGAATTTTTAATACATTAATAATTTTAAGCTTCAACCAATAAACCATTCTGCCATCTAGACGTAAGCAGTAGAAACGATTTGGACGGCAGTGAATTTGAATTTGCTTTTGACTGAATACAGAAATCTGTAAATTATAGAAAATTCAGGCAATAAATTCAAATCTTAATTTTAA
The DNA here is from genome assembly GCA_029963805.1 of Aromia moschata. Classification (NCBI taxonomy): domain Eukaryota; kingdom Metazoa; phylum Arthropoda; class Insecta; order Coleoptera; family Cerambycidae; genus Aromia; species Aromia moschata. The sequence goes on along the minus strand of JAPWTK010000077.1, from coordinate 1,238,947 downwards.
AATAAATTTTTAGTTGCATAAAGTTGATATGTGAGGTCTGTAAATGATTAATGCATTGGAATTATATATTCAAGGAACTACTAGGTATATCACAGCCATGCTAAATATAGCAATAAACTGTGTATGCTATCCTTCATTTGACATCCAAACCAATCCGTATATAATAGAAAATCAACGACCCCGTTTTATTTTTAAATAATTTATAAAAAAAAAATTACTTGAATTCGCGCCAAAATTAATCTGAGCAATATTTCGGTACTGGTTATTAGTCGATGTGCCCTATTTAAAAAAAATGTATGTCTATCTCGGAAGTCAATGAACAAAATTTGTCTTTCCTCTAGCCACAAAAATAGACATTGTTTTAGCATGTAATAAGTTTATTTTTTCTTATGTAATATATTTAAATATTTTGAATGCGAAAATAGCTCGAGTCTGCCATCAAGGCCAAAGAACTTGCGCCCTATTTTCATATTTTAATTTTATTTGTTGAAAAAATTTCGTACAGATGTAGGTCTTAATACATAATTACATTTGATCAAATTACATATATTTTGTTTTGATTAGCTCCAGTTCCATAGTAGCATACCAAGCTCCTTGTAATACATTTTCATAAAGTACATCAAACCTTCTGCCCAAAAAATGATAAAATACACAAAAAAAACCCCACTAAGAAAAATAAAATTAGAAAATATTGCTTTTATGTTGTTTCTTTTTTTTTTAAATAAATACGTAAATGATGGAATAATATATATTTATTAATCATTTAACCAAGAAAATAACAAGCACCTATTGTGCAGTGACACAGGCACACTACCGCTGCAGTCTTTCATCTTTTATTGCATATTGGGCATTTCACGCCGTGAGGTCAAAAAAATCTGTTTGAAACATATCACAATCGATGTGCTAGTACTTGCTAAAAAAACTAACTTCCCTACGATTTTTAGATTTTTTGAGCCACAAGGGAGAAGGATGGTGAGGGTGAGAAAATACAAATTTTCGTTTCGACTCTAGAATTTCAATCTTTCTCGGTAAGTAAAAGCAAAAAAATTAAAAGAAGGTTGCAATGGTTTTCGATGTGTTTTAATCGATTAAATTATTTTCAAAATTATTGGGGTAGTTTTCACCCTTATTTTGAGGATTGAAAATTTAAAATCGAAATTTCGAAAAGTATGACGTTTTTTTTTTCAATTTTTTTTAATTCCTTTTTTTTTGTACATCGATTAATTTTTAATTCATAATGGGCGTCGACCAGGAACTGGCCCAAAAAACTGCCCAAGGTTAAAAATCGTGGTTTTAGCATATTTTCTCATCCTGTGAGATAGGAAATGGCAAGTGAATAATATATCCCAAGGTTTTTGGGGTCGCTGATTACGAATCTAACGTCAGATTTTCAAAAAACAAAATGGCGGATCCAGTATGGTAGTCAACTTTTAAAAAATGGCTAAATTTTGAAATTTAAAAAATACCATCGTATTCTACGGGAAATTTTCTACGTTAGATTTGTAATCAGCGACCCCAAAAAACCTTGGAAAATATTATTCACTTGCCATTTACTATCTCAGGATGAGAAAATACGCTAAAACCACGTTTTCTCACCTTTGGGCCGTTTTTTGGGCCAGTTCCTGGCCGACGCCCATTATGAATTAAAACTTAATCGAAAGTACAAAAAAAAAAAAGAGAAATAAAAAAAATTGAAAAAAAACCGTCATACTTTTCGAAATTTCGATTTTAAATGTTCAATCCTCAAACTAAGGGTGAAAACTACCCCCAATAGTTTTGAAAATATTTTAATCGTGTTCTACGCAAAAAAAAACAAATCGGAAAACCATTGCAACCTTCTTTTTATTTTTTTCCATTTTCTTATCGAGAAAGATTGAAATTCTAGAGTCGAAACGAAAATTTGTATTTTCTCACCCTCACCATCCCTCTCCTTGTGGCTCAAAAAATCTAAAATTTTAGGATAGTTAGTTTTTCAGCAAGTACTATCGATTGTGACATGTTTCAAACAGAATTTTTTTGACCTCACTTAGTTGGCGTGAAATGCCCTGTATATTCATCACTGTGATCATTTTTTCTGTGAACACTACACTATCACTTAGGATTTTACAGTAGCGCAGCAACAATGTATCTATAAAGCGGTACAACCAAAGGCAAAAAAAAAATAAATTAATATTTGGAAAATAAAATTATATTTTCATAAACCACCTAAATGCCTTTCAAAAATTTTTCAAAATATTTCCGCGCCACTGTGACCATCCTCCCTTCAAAACTCCTTAATAATTCTCGTTGAATAAATACACCTATCAACGCACTGCCCTTCTCAGTGCCCTAGCTCTGATATTCAGCATGGTCCTCGTGATCAACCACCTGGAGAGCTTCGGCGAAATGCAGTCCAAAGCGTTGACGACGCCAACCATCAGCGTGTGCGGAAAATATCCCGTGGTGTCCTCCTTCACCCCTATGGTGGTCATGGCCTCCTCGACGTACTTCTTGGGGAGCGGCGCCATCCACGTGGAAGACCTGATCTTAGACATATTGGTGGCGACGTAGCCGGGCAGCAAACACTGGACCGTTATGCCATATTTAGAGTACTCAGCCGAGAGGTCAGCTGAGAATTTTTTAACGTAAGATTTGGAAGCAGAATACACGGTTAAAAGTGGACTGGGTATTTGGGCGGCTGTGGAGGAAATGTTAATCACCACCCCCTCTGCGCCGTTCCATCATCCCCGGCATTACTATTTTACACATATTGGTCACGGACACTATGTTGCAGTTGATTATATTCTCGTATACTTCGTCTTTGTTCTTCAGGTCTAGGAAGTACTCGGGGTGGGGGATAACTCATGCCCACGTTGTTGACGAGGACACCTATGTCGAGACCGGTCAGCTGTTTGTCTATCTCACTGTATATCACGGTGGTGTTGGTGAAGTTCGCTGCGATTGTTTTTGTTTCCACGTTGTATTTTTGTTCTGGAACAAAGCACGCAATGAGTTCCTTGAAAGATCTGGTTCAAAAAATTGGTGCCGTTTTTACGTCTTGAATTATAAAATAAATAGGGTTCTTTAATTTAACGTTATAAAGTAGAGAGTTACAAAAAAAAGTCGTCAAATCTGGCTATAGAAATAGCGGCCATGTCAAGGCTTTTCGATTATGTCAAATTTTTGACAAGTGACTGTCACGATTGTAAAATAATCGCTGTCATATAAAGTGACAGCTTTGACAGATTAACCCATTAACGCCCAAACGGACACCATTTTTCGTTCTTTTTGGAGCATCAATCTCGAAGGGAAATTAATGAATTCACTCAATAAAAACCACTTATCCTAATGTTTTCGGATGTGATCTTTCGATTTCCGTTCAGAATTGTGATTAAATGCTCTAGAAAAAAAAAATAGATCGATCATAATGATTTCATCATGAAAACCTCAACACCGGGAAAAAACCTCGTTTTGAGGTTAGAATGACAAATAATTTTTTACTTAGATAGAACGTATTTTTTATGAAAAATATTGAGAGGACATTTTCCATCAGAATTCTACGTAAAATATGACTGTAATTTTATTCTTCTCCTGAAGGAGAAGATTAAAACTCAGTTTTAATCTACTCCTGAATTAATCCTTAATCTAATCCTACTTCGCCAACTTGGTTGGCGAAACGCGTCGAGAAAAGTGTAGTAGTTCGGTGTTTCGTCGAAAACGTCCAGTTTTTTGTAATTTTTCCGTTCTCAATTTTGAATTTTCAAGAATGAGGTCCGCCATATTGAATCCGACATCTTGGATTTCAGACTTTTTTCACCAGGAATAACTCAAAATGTAACTAAAACCTGAAATGACATAGGAAAAGTATTATTACAAACTCCTATTTACTTTTTATAATGAAAAACGTGCCATTTCTTGAGAAATCCGGCCGCCATTTTGAATCCGCCATCATTGAAAATTGAAAATTTAGTCAAATGTATTCTGTAGTATTGTTTTGATTGTGGAAAATGACTGTGGATCAAGAAAAACTCACAATAACATTATTTTCTCGTTAATACTAGAGAAAAATTATTATTAATTATTATGTAATGTCCGCCATTTTGAAAAGATTAGAGTCAGTTGAGATCATCAACTCCAACTATTGCCTCCACTTCCCTCCACAATCCGGAGTAGGTTAGAATACTTTTTGGACTAAAAAAAATATATAAAAAAAAATCCCCAAATTTTCAGTACTTTTCTCCATAAAGTCAGCCATATTTTTTTCTAGAGCATTTCTAATCTAATCACAATTCTAGCCCCGGAAATCGAAAGATCACATCCGAAAACATTAGGATAAGTGGTTTTTATTGAGTGAATTTATTAATTTCTCTTCGAGATTGACGCTCCAAAAACGGACGAAAAATTGTGTCCGTTTGGGCGTTAGTAGGTTAAATAAGGTTATAAATTTAAGATAGAATTGAAATTCGTCTTTTTTTATTTGCCGACTTTGATGACGTTTTTTTTTTGGATGTCTCGATATAGTACCTATCTCCTTGGCCACGTCATCAAGTTTTGATTGGGTTCTACTGATGAGGACGATCTTAAGGCCCTTTTTGGCCAATAGTTCGGCATAGGCTTTTCCAATTCCATCTGTAGCACCAGTCACAACTAAAAAATAAAGATATAACTTATTGTTAGCTTTGAAATATATGACTATTTATTTTTCAGTTGAGTTATTTAACATTTTGACAAAGTTGGTGAAGCTTGCTTTTTATTTTTGTTGCTGTAGATTCAAGTCATTTTGTTTCCAGCGCTTTTAAAGGTTCAGTTTATTGCAACTAAGAAATTTGTAATTGTTGCAGTAAATGCGTTGCATAAGCAAATGAGATGTCATTGCACTTTGATTGCACACCAAAAGTAATCAGAATGAAACTCATCAGAAGACAATGTGGACTATATAAAAATAATTTGTTTGATTAGCTATGTATTGTTACTACGAGGATAAAGTATTGTAAGCAAATGAGATACAATCAAATTTAAAACCATAAACGTCAACATGAGACGACACGTTTTTAACCCTGTAACTAATTTTATTCAATAATCGTTGGAATATCACGTATTTAGAATATATTTTTTAAACGTTTCATTGAAACGATGAAAATAAAAAATTAACGTGCAAAGTTCAACTCGAAAATTTACTGACTCTTGGTTTTACTGGTAAAGGTGACTTTCAGCCACTTCTGCAAGGGAAAATAAGGATTCTGTACGCATCTGTAACCAAATATTTTCTCCCTTGTTTTTATTTTTTGCTCTATTTGATTGTTCAAATCCCATGTTCAATTTTGTAACCAAGCTTTTTAAGTTCTCTCCTAACAATTCCTTATCTTGTATGTACGTAAACATTTTAGTTATAGTAACGTAATCAAGCTTAGATAACAGACATGTTTAACATTAAAATACGCTTAAAAAATTGACGCTACTGTAGAATATGCATACACAATATTTACGTGTATATACATACGTATTCATTTACCTTTATGGCAGTGTATATCAAAGTCCTGTGGATTTTAAATTTAAATGACCGGATGAACTTATACTGGTCTCATTAATAAAACAATGGCGTTTAACCCATATTAAGCAACATACAGGGCGATTGGACGTATCGATAATGGTATTTTTTTTAAATATAAAATCTTGGTGTTTATTTTGCAGAGGTTTGAATAGCTCTTTACTATTTGGGGTCTAATCTTGTTAATGAAGAGATTTCAAATATGAGATAAATAAAAATGAAATACGTTTTCCGGAATGGAAAAAGGTTATACTCGCGCACCCTGTATTTTGGTTTACGCAACTGAATAACAAAAGGTGGCATTTTTGTGTCAAACTTGGAATTATACCCGTTATAAATTAGTTTGAAGAAGAGGCCATTCTAAAATATTAGGAATACTGAATCCCAAATAAAATGAAATGCAATTTTGAAATCAGTTTGAATTGGAATCGATTGGTTTGGTTTAAACTGAACTGAAATAAACACTTCAAACAAACTATTATCACGAGGTTTAAATAGATTTTATATCTTTATTTTGGGATAAAACTAGATATCTAAAACATATATTTGATATGTGACTCAAATAAAATACAACCTACGGAATGTGAAGGCAAAAAGGGAATTTCAATTTTTTTATGCAAAAAATAAAATCGGGGAGAATTCGATACCGTAAAAAAATGTTTAGTAAAAATTTCCACTGACCTGCCCATTTTCCAGTTTCCCTCAGATTGACCGCGTTTATATGCAACTTAGTCGCAATGAAATTGTCGTAGAAAAATCTGAAGAAAAACCTCAATAGGTGCAGCCAACTATGAACGTGCACACCAGTCCGATTTTTCCGGTACAGGAAAGGGCCTCCTTCTCCATTGTCGCCCTTCGTCGCTTTTCCTTCCACTAGAGCAGACCGGAATGGTGTTCGAACTAAATTTTGTCGCACCTCATACAAAATATGCTACTAATCGCCTAGGCAAAACGGATGTACGTACGGCGATGATAACATAGTTCGGCCTATAGCATATTTCGTTTTGATTTAGAGTGCGCGCCTGCGCCGTGGCAACTTTCACAACCCCTTTCTACGATTTTCGCGTCCGCCACATCGACCGAGAGAAATTGCCTCGGACGGCACACCTTTTTTTTTCTTCGTTGTCGAGAATGCTGGGAACTTTCACGCGATGGGCTTGGAGAGAGTGCGTTGTGTAACATGTACCATACCTAAGCGCGGAATCTAAAATAATCGCTGAATAGCGACGGTAACACAGGGAATTTACCGGCATGTCATGAATGCTTATCACTGTTTGCGCTAATAGTCTAGTAAGCAGGGAACTAAAATTATCAAAAATTGGTCTTGAAATGTATACACGATTTTTTTTCATTTTTTTTTTTAATTTCATTCTTCTTTTTTGTACTATCGATTAATTTTCAATTCATAATGGGCGTCGCCCAGGGACTGGTGAGACCAAACGTGAAAAAACGTGGTTTTAACGTATTTTTCTCATCCCGTGAGATAGTAAATGGCAAGTGAATAATATTTTCCAAGGTTTTTGGGGTCGCTGATTAAGAATCTAACGTAGAAAATTTCCCGTAGAATACGATGGTATTTTTTAAATTTGAAAATTTAGCCATTTTTAAAAAGTTGACTACCATACTGGATCCGCCATTTTGTTTTTTGGAAATCTGACGTTAGATTCGTAATCAGCGACCCCAAAAACCTTGGTATATTTTATTCACTTGCCATTTACTATCTCACAGGATGAGAAAATATGCTATAACCACGTTTCTTCACCTTTTGGGCCGTTTTTTGGGCCAGTTACTGGTCGACGCCCATTATGAATTAAAATTAATTGGAAGTACAAAAAAAAAAAAAAAAAAATTGAAAAAAACCGTCATACTTTACGAAATTTTGATTTTAAACTTTCAATCCTCAAAATAAGGGTGAAAACTACCCCCAATCAATTTTGAAAATATTTTTATCGTATTCTACGCAAAAAAACATCGAACACCACTGCAACCTTCTCTTTAATTTTTTCGATTTTCTTACCGAGGAAGATACGACATTCTAGAGTCGAAACGAAAATTTTTATTTTCTCACCCTCACCATCCCCTCTCCTTGTGGCTCAAAAAAATCTAAAATTTTAGGGAAGTTAGTTTTTTAGCTAGTCCTATCGATTGTAATATGGTTCAAACAGAAATTTTTTGTGACCTCACTTAGTTGGCGTGAAATGCCCCATATGCATATAAGAAGTTGTAGCCTATTGAATTTCCAAAATTTTAAGCCCAACCCGAAGTCTCCAAGTGCCATTGTTAACTTGCAAATGACTGCTGAAGTTGAAAAAGTGCTTTTTTTTGCACCATTTTTTTACTTCGAAAGTAGGGCGACTATGATTTCTGGTAAAGTAGGGCGACTATGACTGACTATGACGAAATTTCTTGGAGGGACTGCTGTTTGTAGTATGAAGTTACAAAAAAAAAAATCAACTCGATCCGTTAATCCGTCTGATCAAATTTTTGCAAGCCTTAATTAAAAATGACGCCATTTCATTGTTTATTATACGATATTGACCGGGTTGGGCTAGAAAAATCATATCATCATCACTGTTTTCGATAAAAAAATTCTGAACATCAAATTAGTATCGAAATTTAGAAATTTTTTTATCGAAAACAATGCATTTTTACTATAAATTGTCAAGAATAAAAAGTTCTTAAAATCATCCAAAGAATGCACTATAATTTTTTTCAGAATTTTTTAATAAAATTTTTAATTATTGCAAAAATTTACTATTTGCAAAATCCATAAAGTTGCTCCAAAAATTTTGGAGTCAAAATTTCCAAGTTCCAGTGCATTCTTTGAGTGATTTTAAGAACTTTTTATTCTTGACAATTTTTTGTAAAAGTGCATCATTTTCCAAAAAAATTCTTGAATTTTTACGCAAAAATTTTGCAGTTCAGGCGCCATTTTGAACGCATAAGGCAAAAAATCGATCTTTAAACCACGTATACTTAAAGTTCAAACATTTATTCCACCGGTTAGTGAGGGTCCAGGTCCATTGCAGACCCAGGCCCCTTCAAAATTTGATTAAAAACAAATGTGCAAAAAATCGTGTTTTTTTAAACAGCTTTTTTTCATAATCAATAATTTTTTGGAGGAATTTCATGGACCCCATCGGAAAGGGCACATCTTAAACTTCAAATATATGTCCCTGTCAAATGTTTCTGTCGCAAATAATATTAGTTATGAGATGAGGCGCTGAAGAGCAATGTACCGGGAGTGGCGTTTTCGGGTTAACACTGATGTTAAAGTCTTTGTAAGTAAAATGAGATATGTTTTTAGTTATTATTCTTAGTTATTATAAAACGCGCACGTGAAATTTCTTACTATCTAGTTAGTCATTGGTAATGGATATGCGGCCTAGACTGTTAATTTATATAAATAATTAATTATTTAAATTTGCGGTTGTCGATGTTTGCCTTAAAACTAAACATCACCCGTCTGATACATGGAGAAAGTTGTTAACACCATGCAAATAGCCATGTATACGCGACTCGATGTTAATGAACTTGCGTATATTTTTTCATTTGATTGTAAAAGAAAGTAACACGGCGGGTTTTATGTAATGGTGGCAATGTCAAGGTTTTCCAGAAAGATCATTACGTTTTTTGTCCGACAGTTGATTAATAATAATAATGCATTGTGTTTTTTATATACTTTTATTAAACATTACAGGTTTCTAAACATATTTTTTTCAGACGATTGTAATTGAGGATCATGTTATGACCTAATTTTTTTATACCAATATTTCAGTTAATATTTACAACTACTATATTTATTATCACCTTTAATAACACTAAATATGTAAACCTTAAGAAAATATATAGATATTTTATAATCGCTTACATACACAATATATATGTACACATTCTCACGTTTTTTTAAATAAATTATTTTAGTTATCTTCTCTACCCCTCAAGGGGGGTTTATTTGACTTATTTTCCAAACATAATTGCGTTCCAAACTCCAACCGATTTTATTAAAAATGATGGATGTTATTTAATTAGCTTTTAAATAAGTATAATGTATTTTAAAATAAAATTGTATATTCTATTTTTGAAAAATGTCTTCGTCGAATAAAACGATACGAAAATTAAGTTTTGAACAATCACCCAATTACATCGATTTTACAGTATACTCTCAGTTAAAAAAAATTATATGTTTGTTAATGATAATGATAAAACTGATATGTTTGTATTTCTTGAACATTAATATGTTGCATGAAATAATGATATACATGTATAAATTCATTATATGTATATACAATATTTATTTCAAAAATTCATCATACATAATTCGTCTGCCATCTATCGGCCGTCGTTGGAACCTTACCTCGGTAAACGCATTATTATATGTGATAGACTTCTTTTCCTGTATATATCTGTGGGTAAATCAAGTAGGTCCAAACCATTCCAAACATTTGATTTCAAATTTGTCATAACTTGAGTTCTAGAGTCGTTAAACTAAATCCAATATTTAAAATATTCTATAAAAACAATAATCAGTAATTTATTAGAATACTTTTTATAGTTTTTGTTTTCCTTTTCTTTTATTGTGGTGAAAGTGCAACGAGTTTCGCTTTATGGCCAGTCAAAAAGTAAGTCTTAAAAAGTTTGTTCATACAGTCAAAATGAAGCTTCATATTTCACATATATGTCTTAAAAATTTTAATAAATAAGATTATTAAGCTCTAAAAACATTTTGATTTACAACACTCTCATCTTCAATTTAGGAGCATTTTTAATAAATACGCGTAAAAAACAGATCGACTTGTTTCACTTATTTTACAGTTCATATACTGTATATTATAAAGTAAATGTGATATAAAATCACTATGTACTTGTTTGCTGTAAATTATAATAATATGTGCACTTCTTAAATTATTTCTCATTTAAATATGTATAATAAACAGTTTCCATTAGAGAATTGAGCTACGGTATAGGATCTGCCATCTATCGGTTAACGTTGTAACCTAACCTCGGTAAATCAAGTAGATTGCAAACAGTTGAATTCGAATTTGTCATAAATTAAGTTCTAGTATCGTTAAACAACATCCAATATTTAAAATATGTTGTAAAAATAGTAATTAATAATTAATTGTAATAAGTGTATAGTTTTCGTTTTTGTTTCTATTTATTGTGATGAAAGTGCAACAAGTTTAGCTTTACTACCAGTTTCAAAAGTAAGTTTTAAAAGGTATGTTCATACAAAGTCAAATGAAGCTTCATATTTCACAAATAAATAAAATTTTATTAATAAAACTAGTAAACTGTAAAAATATTTTGATTTACATCACTCTCTTATCTTATATTTAGTAGCATTTATAATAAATAGGTGTTCCGAGATATTGCCAAAATACTATGAGTCATCGTCCAGTCTAAACAGGTCGTCTCGATCAATTTTATGCTGTTAATAATACTTTTTTAATAAGATTATTTGTATATTTTGCCCACGGTTTGCAAATGTTTCTACTTAAAACATTAAAAGTTAGGTTAGACTAAACTGGTTAGGAAACAGATTAAAGTTAAGAAAATATTTTTGCGATTTTAATGTGGAATGTGTCATAAATTTATTTGAAAAGTACCGATTTACACGCTAAGGTACATTTCAGATGCCGATAACTACATTTCCCTGGTAGATTACATTTTTTGTTGTTGTTTCAGGCATATGGTAAAGGCAGAGTTCCAGGATGACATGGGCTTCCTTCAGTCTCAAGAAATTGGATAAAGCATTATTTGTAAGTCTCATAAATGAACTGTTTATCGATATTTTTGAAACTGTTTTGTAAAATGACGTACAAAAAACATAAATGCGGCTACGTTCGAAAATTTCAATTATACCCAAAAATAATTTTTAATATCTAAATTATGGAATCTTGCATGCATATGATTGTTTTAATGTTTAAACATATGTTGGTGAATTAGCTTGTTCAAATTAAATGTGTTTTCCCTTAACAATTAATAAGTTATTTGTGCCGTTACTGCCATACTAAAAATATATAGCATTCTTTGTCAGACTTATAATATTTTGGTATTACTTTGAAGTTAATTTAGTCGTCAATATTAACCATATGGCCCTGAACTGTCGCGGACTGGTGATATCGTCTTCTATTTGCGAAATCCACGTTGTCCTCATTTAATTGCGACGAAGTTACGTCTACGCCTGGATGAACTGGCGTAACTATGATCTGCTCGTAATCAGTCACTCTTTTCCTAAAAGTCGCGAAGCATTAAAAATCCACTACGCTCTCAATTATTTCCGCTTACCCCATACACCGTAGCAAGACGGACTTTAACCACTTGAAAAAAACGGAACTCAGACGCTATCCCCGGTTTGACCGCTGGATTTGCTGTTCCGATATACAACCAAACCAGAAAGACGACGGTCATGCAAGCGGTTGCGTACACCCAGTTCACTAGTAGCATTATTAACACTTTTAAAACAGCCTGTAATGGAATAGTAATTAAAACAATACCGACAAACGCCGAAAAAAAAAACTTACTCCGAAAAGCGAGAGCCATCGGTTGCAGAAATTAGAATACCAGTTTTTCTGCTTTGAGTGTATGTGATTCTTTGGAGATATTGGCGTGACTTCGCTATCATCGGGACTACTGACGGAATTTGAACTAGACTCCCCCTAAAACACATCGTTCAATTCGTATAAAGTAAGATACACATTCAACTGCTCACCCCTAATGTTTTGTGCCTGGTGCGTTCGGGAAACAGCCTGTCCAAATCGCTGTCTGTACTAATAGACTGTTGCACCCTAGGCCTGTGGAATCGCTGTTCCCTCTGGTGTTGTATGTCGAAGGTTTGCGCCAATGCAAAGTAAGAATAATCGATACAAGCGTACGTGAGTAGATAAGGCATCGTTACAATTGGTGCTAGTGTGTTTATGCCCCCGATTAGGATGAATGTGAACGTCACGACGGCCACGACGGCCATCGAGTACAGTGGCACTTTGTTTGGGCCCCTCTGCGAAATAAAAAAGAATCTGATATAGTTTTCATACAAGCTGTGATTTGTATTGTATGTGTTGTAGATTTTTCTTACATTATCAAGTTGTAACGCAGAATATTATCACGTTACAACTGAATTAAGATCAATAATAGGGCAATTGCGAAATAGACTTTATTGATCTTTGATTTGAATTCTGAGAATGTTAACCCATTTAAGCCGAAAACGCCACTCGGGTACATCACTCTTCAGTGCCTCATAACTAATACTATTTGTGACAGAAAAATTTGACAGGGACATATTTTTAACGTTTAAGACGTGCCCTTTCCGTTGGTGTCCATGAAATTCCTCCAAAAATTATTAATGATGAAAAAGCAGTTTAAAAAAAAACACGTAAAGATCAAATTAGTATTGAGATTTATAATTTTTTTCTCGAAAACAATGCATTAATGCAATAAATTGTCAAGAATAAATAGTTCTTGTAATCACTCAAAGAATGCACTGGATTTTTTTAAGCAATTTTTTAAATTTTGCAAAATTTGACAATTTGCAAAATCCGAAAAGTTGGAAAAATTCCGGTGCATTCATTCAGTGGTTTTAAGAACTTTTTTATTCCCGACAATTTTTTGTAAAAGTGCATCAGTTCCCAATTAAAAATTCTTGAATTTTTTCGCAAAAATTTTGCAGTTCAGACGTCATTTTGAACGCATAAGGGGGAAAAATCGATCTTTAAACCACGTATACTTATAGTTCAAACATTTATTACACTGGTTAGTGAGGTTCCAGGTCCATTGCAGACCTGAAACCCCTGAAAATTTGATTAAAACGAAAAAAATGTGCAAAAAAATCTTTTTTTGCACATTGCAGCTTTTTTTCATAATTAATAATTTTTTGGAGGAATTCCATGGACACCATCGGAAAGGGCACGTCTTAAACGTTAAAAATATGTCCCTGTCAAATTTTTTCTGTCGCAAATAGTATTAGTTATGAGGTGCTGAAGAATGATGTACCGGGAGTGGCGTTCGGCCGAAACGGGTTAAACTTTCGGATCGGTACTCACTCCCATCCCTAGTATACCAATTCCAGGGATGACGTTCTCCAATGCTATAGACTGCAACACCCTGGGGGTGCCATACATGGCCCCCAAGCAGCTGGACATCGAAGAAACGTACAGGCCGGCGAGAAGTAACACCCTAATTATCGACACTTTAGCGGCTATCATAAAATCTTTCAACAACACGGCTCTCGTGCACGTGGCACCTAAAAATACTATAAATACTAGGTAGAGGAATGTTCCTGTGCTTATTGCGGCCAAGGTCCCATTAGGGATGTTGGTAGATGGCGCTCTGAGATCTCCGCTCATATTTATACCGGATAAAATGCCGGTTATTGTGGGGAAGAACACCCCGAAGACAGTGAACCAGCTGTAGCCTTCGTGGTAGTCCGACCACAGGTTTAGGTCCAGGTTCCCACTCAGCCACCCTTCGAATCCGTGTTCTAAAAAAATTGGCCAGACAAAGGGATTCATTCTACTCAGATTTAAAGAACATATAGCTTGCTTAAAAAGTAGTATATTCAATTGTCTGTACCTTCGTCTACGTGTACAAAGCTGCCCACCATAAAATCGAGACCGGCTAAAAGAAGGATGAGCAGCAGAATGAATTGCAGCTTGATCACCCATTTAACGCCTGCTACGTTTATAACGCTCAGTAGTATAACGGCTGCCATAGCGATCAGGCGAACTGCCCATGTCGAATTGCCGAAGCCGATTAGTTCTGCCATCGTCTCACCAAAACCCAAGACATTGAGTGCACAACCTACAGCCTAAAATAAATATGGGCAAAAAGTTTCCTATGTAATGCATTACTAAAATAAAAATGTATGTATTTTGGCATCAGTTCTCCAAACATCATCAGGAACTTATAAGGAATATGACGAACGGGTCGAACTAAAAATATTACCTGACCGAAGCAGTACAAAAAGGCCGAGTGAACCTCCAAATCTGGAGCCTAGAGTGTGCGCGATTACAAAATAAACTCCACCACTCTCGATGCGACATCTTTCGCATATTCCTACTGCTGATAACACTGATATTAAGGCAACAATAACTGAAAACATTAAAATCGATTAGTCTCGCTTTGTTTTTATTAGGTAGAGTCAGATACCTTTTTAACATTATAGAATTTAAAAATAATTTAAGTTCCAACGAATTATGGAATTTGGGTTTTGTAACGTAATTTTTATGAAAAATGTAAGGGAATTGAATCTTGAATGATGATAACTGAATTTTATTGTCTATAAATTCACCATAGATGTTTTACCAATGTTCATGAGGAGATGGTCAATGCTTATAACCAATAATTTTCTACAGAAATTATTATTTGGTAGCTGGTTTTTTGAAAAATTGTCATTGTATAAAAAGTAAAAGACAATATTTTACATGCTTTTTAATAACTTGTATCCCACTACCGAAGCTTGTGACAGTGCTTGTCAGGTATTTATGGAAAACAATGATCTGTTGCGTGGTATTAAATGATAAGTGTGTCTACCTGTAGATAAAACTATGAGAACAGCAAAAATTACTCCGGCCTGGCCAACTATCCATCCTGACCGCAAGAATACTATGACACCAAAAATGTTAATCAAGCAAGATGTGAACACGCCATCCCAGGTACCGAATAGGACCGGTTGGGATATAAAAAAGTTCGACTTCCACCAAGGTACATCGCCCTAAAAGCAAAAGACTATTTACACATTTGGTTGAGTACAAAATCATATCTATATAAACACGTGTAACAAGAGACTAAAGTAATATATTAAGATCAGATATTATTTTCTTCATGTCTGTCCTTTCATGTAGGAACTTGTGCATAAATTGTTAGTTACAACAGTATTCAGAATAATTGCGCGGATATTTACCTGTTCTTCGGCAAACAGTTCGTTGGCACCGGAAGCCTGATGGCCACCCGCACCATAATCATAATCATTGGACAGATCGACGAAGCCGGTAGTGTTCGCTCTGATCCTCTGTGCTGTCTCTGCCCCCAAACCGAACCTTGACCAATTTATGTCTTTGTTTTTATTTTGGTCTCTGTTGCCACTGCCGTTTTCTTCCATCGTTTAACTGGAAAATTTGTAGGTTAACCTCGAGACGACGAATGGAAAGAAGAGTACTCACTAGGTTTTTTATATTTAGCATGTATCGTCGACAAATGGGCCAAATATGTTAGAGGATATGCAAAGTATTCATTTAACCACTGCTTAACAGATTAACGTTTATCTGTTTATAAAAAATACTCCTTATCTTCTTATCTAATTCTATTATAAAAATCATCTGGTGTCATGTATGTGGCATTTTTCCTTTTGATGAAGTGTTCAGATATTTCCCTAAAACGAAAATTTCGTCACATAATGATGACGAATTACACACAACTATGTAAATGTCAGAAGGTCTGTCACCTGTCACCTGGCTAACTTGTCTTTGTCACTTATAAAACCCTGCCAATCGAACAAGACTGCCAATGGTTGCAAAATAATCCCTCTTTGGCTAGATTTAATTTCCAAAATTAATTGTAAATAATCTTGGGTTGCAAGTCGATTATTTTACCGAATTTCAATTATGTACATACAAATTGTTTTTGATAAAAAAGATTTTTGGTTTCGTCGCTTGGCAACACTGGAAAGTCCAGGCAAGGAGTGCGTTCAGAAATTTTCGGAAGGACTATGTATGAAATATTGTAGATTTCTGTAGCTGCGGACTGTCGATTTTAATTAATAATTAAAATATAAATACACTTTCATAAAACATATATTTAACCTAACGTTTTATATTTCAATGGATCATGTTTTATTTCGAACTGATGTGTCAGTTGAAAGCCTGACCCTTTGCGGTTCCGCTCAAACTAAATGCCCTTGCATCCTGAATTATTTATGTGCGTAGCTATTAAATATAGAGAACTTATCTAGAACGGCCCTAAAGCGTATCCTATTCTAATTCACATTTCAGCGTGTCTTGGAGAATATGACGGTGTCATTTATAAACCTTCGAAGAGCTCTTAATGCTTTTCGGCGTTCGCATGTCAAATTTATTTGATTTATGGGAATTGCATATGTATCGCGGTAGTGAGGAATCACTTAATGATAGATATCCCGATGTCGTTGATGTTTTCGACGTCCATTCGTTTTATCCCAGTAAAAAAATACGATTTTTAAAGTTCATTGTTCACAGTTCATTGAACCGTTATCATAGTCAAATGGTGAAAAATCGAATTTTCCGGCGTTTTTCCTCGTTTTCGGGGAAACTGGACGTCGTAGCTACTTTTCTGGCCCGTCATCGTGTTCCTCGTGGTCGAATTAGTCAGGTAGAATTGTTTCGTCGATTACAATCAATTTTTTTATTATCTTAACGTTAAAGGGTCTCACCACGTTTCCATATGAAATCTGCACTGGCGTCTTTGTTGAGATTGGTGCCTTTATTATATTGCTAGTTGTTGAAAATAATTTTTGGCCAATTATCAAACCCCTAACTTCATTCGTTTTTGGAAAATGGGGGTTGAAACCCCTAACTTCAAAATTATTTTTCTATGATAGATATTTGAATGAAACCAAAGCGACATGAAAGCTCCTAATTAGCTTTACTTTACGTGTTTTTTTTTTTATAATTCTCCAAACAATTATAAGGCTGCAAAAAAATATTGGAAAAATAGGGGTGGTTTTTAGTGGCTATTTCTTGAGGTACACCGACCAAAACAAACAGGTATAATCAGTACGTATCCAACTATAATACGTAACAATTACATAGATGTGTGATGGGTGGAACATATTAAAAAAAAATCAATGTAAGCGCGTACATGTAGCTAATCCAATAAATGTCACTTAAATTAAAATAAAAACAGCATTTTTAAAATTAATAAAATATTAATATCTTTTATTTTCTATAAAAAAATATTGAAATAATTTAATCTTCGTCACTATTTTCTTATATCGTTGTAGTAATATTTGTAACATCAAAAATATGTGTTAATATTTCAGCGGGCTTGATGATTTTCGATTCGTAACGGCCATGTGACAGATAATAAATTATTGATGCTACATGTGAGCAACAACCTATAGTCCTATTTCCATTAGCCCAATCACAGGTGTATCTCTTTATGCCCTTATAGTTGTTCATATTTGGTTCGTATTCAATAAAACATTGATACATATGTCTTGCTATTGACGTGTCGCGAACTAACCTCGTGCGACTCACGGCGACGGTTTTCAGTCTGCAAACCTGAAGACGAGCAAAAATTTGGAATTTTTTTTTGTTGGTTTTTGGATGATTACGTGAGAACCGCTCCCGCTAAAAAATTTTTAAATCCAGATCTGAAAACTAGACACTTGAGGCTACAATTTCTTTTTTTATTTTCTGTACGACCATTTTTCCCCGAGTTATCCCTTGTTGAAAATCACCCAAAAATTTGGAATTTCTTTAATATCCTTTAATTTTTGTTACTAGCGTATCAATTTATTTTTCTCTGTGTAATATCTTTTCTTCCGGTCAAGGGCGGTACGTCACTGTCTCCGGACTTGGCGGACAGAGCGGTGCTTGGAGTTTCCGGACGCGATAACGACTAATATCAATATAAATTATAAATAAGATTGCACGGTCAGTAAATAACTTCAAGTACGAGTTAAGAGGAAGCGTAGCGATATCATCTTCGCTAAAGTCCTATGTCTCCGAGTGATATATAGCCGCCGTATATCATACCGGTTGATGACATCGAAATCTAGAGGCCCGGTGCTCTCCTATAAGTGGCCTACGGATTTATCGAAACCGTCAAAACACGCCAGTCGGAAATCTTGAAGATAATAATTCTCGGGAAAACAAAATTTCTAACCAACCAAAAAAAAAGTAACCTTTTTATTTTTTTCAGAAGTATTCTATTCATTCTATTTTAAAGTAAAACACTTTAATATTTTTTGAAATAAAGCGAAAACAGGATAATTTTCTTTAACGTGTCTTAATAATACCTTTACTATACCGGGTGTGTACGGATATAGGGTACTCTCAATAACTGATGAATGGAAAGAAATACTTGTTTCAGAAATGAATTGAACAGTCTTGAAATTAAAAATTGCTCCCAACTTCACAGTTTCGATCCATATTGGATAAAATCCGCCAAATTTTATTTAGAATATTAAATATGCCGGATTTCACCGTCATATTCGGTTTCAACTTTTTTTTAATTTCAAATGCGAGGACGTGGAAAAGGTCGGTCCGTTTTACTTAAATATATATCGATAGGAAGACGGCACAGTGAAAGCCTTTTACATTTTCATCTATCCTCTGGGAGATGTTTTCCGATTCGACGTCCGGTACGCCTAAACGGCCCTTTTGCCGCGAAAAAAATCCAAAGTGACAGCCAAGAAAAGCCAGGGGATTTTCCCCGGTCTCTGTCCTTTGTCGGTAATAATATTTTTTGCTGAATCCTCTTGAAAGATTTTTTAATAGATTTGACTGGGTGTGCGGTTTGGATTTTGGGACAGTGTTTCTTTGTCCCATGGTATTCGTATAATATAGATTCGTAAAAGTCAGCTAGATCGTAAATAAGTTTGGTTTTAATTTACTGATAATCGGAAAATCGTTTTCGATTAATTTTAAAATATGGTCGAAGGTTTTTTTTAAACACTCCTTTTCTTGTGGAGATTCAAGTCGATATTTGATTTAGAAAAATGTAGATACGCCGCTGATTTTCGTTCCGAAAATGAGGAATAATAGGGTTTATGACCCTACGTATCGCATGTTGGGGATGATTTTGTTTATTTAATTTATTTCGGAGGTGGCTACCGCCAAATTTGTTGTGCGCTTGGGTTTATGTAAATTTTGGTATAGGATAATGCGAATAGGGCATATACCTACGGAAAAATAAGGAGAAAAAAACGTTTATAGTCCGCTTTTTGAGACTGATCTGTGCATAATTTAGCTTGCAAATTTCGTATCGGCAACTGCCAATTTCGTTAAAAACTACTAAATTTTAGATTTCCATTCAACAAAATGCAAATGATGTCGTGTAAAATTGCAAACAATTTGCAAATTTTACGCATGCACACTGAAACATTAATTATATTTAAAAAGTTGGCAAATAATCTATTATTATTTTCTAAATAACTATGTCGACTCCCATTGGCGGACAGAATACCCCGTGGTTCCCATACAATTAGGCATTACGCAAAACACGTATCATAATTACCATCGGTTACATCTATTAAAAAAAAAAACAACAACAACGAAATCCTACACAATTATTGGGCAGTGATACATAATTTTTGCGCATATCGTATAATCGTGATTTCACTTTTTCCATTCTTCTTCGTTTCATGCTTAATGTTAGACCGTTTCTATAATCCATTTAAATAGATTAGCAAAATTATACACCGCTTTAATGTTCGATGCCCAACTCAACGTAATATACCCCTATTACATGCCAGAGACAACCATTTACTGGGTTTATTTCTACTTTTCTCCACTCTGTCTCTTCAAGTTCGATAGAATGTAAGAAAAAGGCCACTCGCATCGCACTTGTCGATTTCGTGGCCTCTGCACGCTTCAGATTTAAGACCTGTAATATTTTTTCTGATGTGGTGATTTTTCTGAAGTTTCTTATATTAAAAAAATATATTTATACAGTTATTAGGTACATTATTTTTTCCACACCTATAATTTGGGACACATTTTTGGGCTTTATGAGCACATTTTTCCAGACCTGACACCTATAACATTATTTTCTCGAGTAACCTTCTTAAATTGATTTAACTCCCTTCAAATAAATTACATTATCAACATATTTCGAACGCTGTTTTTTCTAACTTCTGGAACGCGACTGTGAAAGGAGTATAGTCTAATTAACGTCAAAAAATAGCCAACAGCGTCGTTTACACAAAAAATCTTGCCAGTGTGGATGAAGTAGAGCCATAGGGACCTTTATACGATGTTTATACGTCATCGTAGCCACAATTCCATATTTCAGGAGAATGATAGTGAGTTATTGATGAGGATGTATATATATCACGGAGCTTCTTTCTTTCCTTTTGAATTGTTTCCACCAGCGGCGTAGTAAGTTTTTTTTTCGGGTGGGTTCTTATCGAAAAAATATATAAAATAAAATAAAAATAAAAGCGATTAGTATTACGTAAAAGTCTATGTTATTTTACATTATTTTGTGTTTTAGTAACTGTTTTTATTCGGTTTTAGCATGCAGTGTTCTGTTCAGAATGTTTTATATAAAAAATGTTGTTCAATTGTTCTTTAGAATCACCAAGTTTTGGTATGGACTTCAGTCTCTTTTTTTCACCCCTGCTATGACCACAATAAAAAACCCGATTGATTTTTGATAATTGTTAATTAAAATTTGATAATCATTTGGTTGGCACTGAATCATAATATCATATCAATATTTTTTTCATAATCATAATTTTTATTAATGTAAAATATAAGCAAAGTAACAATGAAATAACTAAAAAAAATATTGAAAACATTGTCGATTATTCAATTTTGTTTCCATTAACTAAGTAAAATTTTATTTTTATGTAACGAGAGGGTTGTTTTTGCATTATTCATGCCTTCGCTTGATGCGCCACTGAGTTCAACCCTCCTCTTTGTCTCTAATGCTTCCAAATTCTCGTGAGATTTTCGGCATCTCTGTATTGTCCACAAGTTTATAGAGAATCATATGGAATTGACGTATCACATGTATTCAGGCGTTGAGATACGTAACAAAATTTTGTTGTGTTTTTGTCTATTAGGTAATAAAAAAATTTGAAGTGAACAAAAAAAAGTCGAAATTAATTCAGTCCTCAATAGTTATTGTTCGTATGATGTAAAATCTGGTACAGTATGATTTTTTCGAATTGGACGCGGAATAAAGGCTCAGATATTAGGGGAAACCGGGGGATATTTCCTCGTCAACAAAAGGGGCGTAATACATATTTATCAGTAACTCATTGTCATGGTTTGCGGTTCACTAATCGGGACTTCGATTCTTATTTGGTCCAGTGGTTTAATTGTGCCAGGGGATCTCAAGAGTTAAACTGAAAATGTAAATGAGAACGAAGACCACCGTAGGGGCGGGGAGGTACGGGGGGTTCGGCAGGGAGACGCGGGGTTATATAGTTAAACATCCCTTGACCGCAAGATGGATTGATTCCGTATTTATGTGGCTCTTCGGAATAACGTTGCGTCATTGTTACGCCGTCCGGGCACTCTAGACCAGAGAGGTTGATTTGCAAAGTAAGGGTTGCAATTTTCATTTATCGTTTTCCTTTTTTCGCCGCACCGCCGTTTCGGTTCTCTATCGGCGGCGTTGATTTATTTTAGTGGTACCATAAAATTTACATTTTTTATTTACCTCCCTGAGTTAATCATTTAAGTAACCGCGTGGATCTTAACCCCTCACCGGGGCAAATGAGATGGGATTTGACTTTTTCTCGATTGCGCTCTGTGCGTTGAGCACATTTGGTAAAATCAGGATTCTAACGGTTTGTTAAAAAATGCGTGCATTATCTTGAATCACCTTGCGCATTACAGAAAATTGGTCAATGTTTTTACATCGTATTTACAAGCGCGTTTACTAAAATGTAAAAAATGGCATGACACGCATCTTAAAAATTATACTCTTTTTGTTTTGTTATGTTTTGGATGTAAATTTTGCACCCCTTGTATTCCTTTCTCCGACAAAGATTTGCCTTCAGTTTTC
Organism: Aromia moschata; assembly: GCA_029963805.1. Taxonomy (NCBI): domain Eukaryota; kingdom Metazoa; phylum Arthropoda; class Insecta; order Coleoptera; family Cerambycidae; genus Aromia; species Aromia moschata. Next base: position 1,216,704 of record JAPWTK010000077.1, on the reverse strand, counting down.
AGTTTTATCTTAGACAAATCTATTCCAACATGCATAAATCGCAAGGAATATGAATTGTCGATTCACATTAGGATTTAACACGGAGTGTGGGTCAGCTCTGTTTAAATAGGGGAAAAATTTAAATCTCTCGTCACTGTCTGTACCCCCCCGTTTTATAGAAATTCGATTGGAATACGACCAGTCTGTAAATCTGCATCCGAACAATCTCCGATTTTTGTAGCTCCCGTCAAATCGGTGTGCTATTGAAAAGTTTCAGTAAAATATTTTCACGACAATTGAAGCGTATTAATTTTAATGAAATACGAGGTGTGGCTATTAATTAACCGAACAGCGGTCATAACACTTTTTATTCGTTACCAATTACAGTAACAACGTTTTCGCCTTCAATGTACTCCCTTTGTCCGCTTCTGTCAGTTGGTTCAGAATCTCCGTCGCTTTTCCTTTAACCGCTTCCACACTTTCGATTCTTGTCCCCTTCAGCGCCGATTTGACCTTGGGAAATAAAAAAGTCATAGGGGGCAAGGTCGGGCGAGTATGGTGGATGTTCCAACACAATAATGTCGTATTTTTCAATAAACGCCTTCACAGACAAAGCAGAATGGGCCGGTGCATTGTCTTGGTGAATCTTCCATAATTTGGTCTTCGACAAATCGGTCTTCGTCGTCTCACACTCACGAAGGGCCGTTAGAACCTCGATGTAATAATGTTGATTGACCGTCTGACCCTCAGGGACCAAGTGATCGTAAACAATGTCAATCGAATGTCAAAAAAGACGATCATCATCGCTTTGAATCTGGATTTGCTCATCCTGGCTTTTTTTGCCTTGGCGAGTTCGGGTTCTTCCAATGCATGGATTGGCGCATTGTTTCGGGGTCGTAAGTAAAAAACCGCGATTCATCACAAGTAATCACCGTGTCTAACAAGCCTGGATCAGCGTTAATGTTTAGAATGTCAGCGAAAATGTTCATTCTTGATTCCTTTTGCTCGGGAGTGAGGAGTTTTGGCACAATGTTTGCCGAAACTTCTGGCGAACACATTCTTTGTCGATTCCTGTTATTTCAGCAAGCTCTCGGATGCGTAGACGACGATCTTCGCGGATTAATTCACCAAATTTTTCGTCCGTTTTTGACGTCGAGGGCTGTCCGGGGCGCGAATCGTCTTCGATCGTTTCACGTCCCTCTTTAAACCGTTTAAACCATTCAAAAACTTGTTTGCGGGATAAACATTAATTCCCGTACACTTCTTTTAACATTGCATAAGTTTCTGTAAAAGCTTTCCCCAGTTTAACAAGAAACTTGAGATTAACCCGTTGCTCCATCTGAACACAACATTTTTTCGACGCGTCACTGGTGCGTAGACTAATTCAAACGACTGCTACAGTCAAACTGAGCGACCCACTGGCTTGTCCAGCGAGCTCAGGGTGGGGAAAGTATCACCAGACACAGTTCTGTTGAAACTTGTCGCGACACGCTCGCAGCGCGCTGGTAGCAGCATCAGTTCGGTTATTTAATAGCCACACCTCGTACACGGTAGACGGCAGAGCTTACGTGACGTGATATGACTCGGGGGTCTAGAAATACCACACTGCTAAAAAGAGCCAAAGGACTGTTATGAAACCATGTCATTTTAATACAATGTCGTATGAAATTACGGTGAATGCGAAATATTCACGACTTAAAACGCGGTAATTTTCCGTTTACTCCATTTTGTTGGGGGCAATATACGCCGGGCGAACATATTTAGGGGAGACTGGGGTAAAATGATAAATAATATTACAAAAATTATTATCTAGATTTTTCTGTTTCTATAATGAAATTATTACGTATTTTTTGTCAGGCGTGGGATTAAAATGACGGGTACTTGAAAGTCGATGGTGAACAAATGCCGGATAATACATGATGTATTAATTCGATTATTTAATGCATCGACCTTATAAAATCGCCCATTAAAAAATCAATTTAATATTCGTTTCCCACAGAGGTCGATAATTTATGGAATCCGTCGTGCGAGTGTTCTATTTAAATAAGACGATCTATTTTCGTGGCCTTGGAGCACCCCGTACATCGTCGGACTTTGCAAAGGCGACCGACCACCGGTAAATAATGAACCCGTGTGTGACGTACAACAGGGGCTTGCGAGGCTTAGCCCGCGGGGGCGTATTCATTTTCAATCACCACTGGATACTTGACTGGATCCGTTTTAATTTTCCATAAAGAAATATATTGTTTTATAACACTTCGTTAACTAATCATTCGAAATTTTATATTCAATATTACTAGTCCGATTCTAGGGCCATCGCTTAGTACCATTAATAATTCCTTGCTTAGCATGTTACGGTCGATATTTATCTTTAGAGAAAAATTAATCACCCCGCCTTCTTTTTTTCTATTTATGTCTTCAGATGATCATAATAAATATCGCGGCTTAGCGCACTCTCCTCGGCTCTCATGCTCCGACAACTCACTTAAAAAAATAATTCATAAATTTGTAGAAGCAACTAAGTACATAAAATATTAATTACACGGGCCCACAAACAAAAAAAGTGTTTGGTTCTGGGATGGAGACTAACTTTTTCTTGTATATTTTATGCCGCTGAATCCGAATTCGTCATAAAAAATAGGGGTTCCGCAGCTAATTTTGAAGATAACCTAAAAAATTGTCAAAAACGACGTGTTTCGGTTGTAAAGGCTTGAGAAGACCAAAAAAAATGCCCACAAAAAAAGTATCTGGTTCTGGGATGGATACTAACTTTTTCTTATGTATTTTTGTGCCGCTGAATCCCAGAATATTCCCAGATTTCCGCTCTCAGAGATACAACAATCTTCAGATTTGTCTTCAGCTTGCTGTTGTTTCAAGTTATTTTCGTACTCTGAATTCCATAAAGTCAAATGCAAGTATGTTCATGTGATTACTAAATAGTTTCCACTTAGTCTTGATTTTAGACTGATTCAATCCACGTTATTCAAGACTTTACCGTTAAAAAATGCAATTTTTACATATTCTTTTCGAAACACGTCGTTTTCGATAGATTTTTTAGGTTATCTTCAAAATTAGCTGCGGAGCCCCTATTTTTTATGACGAATTCGGATTCAGCGGCACAAAATACATAAGAAAAAGTTAGTCTCCATCCCAGAACCAGAGACTTTTTTTTGTGGGCCTGTGTTATTATACATTTTTTTATATGAACTATCTTCTATCAGCGGCTTTATTAGCAACTATCCACGACTCATTGTTCATGACTGGACTATGTATTCACTTTTGTGACTCTTTGTCACTTCTTTAAATTTCATTAAAATTGATATTTTTGTTTGCCCCATGTTTCCAATGTCCTGAACTAGAAAATTACCAAAATTATTGGACTTTTATTCGAAATTAGCTAAAAAAGTAGCGTATTTAAAGCTACTACGAGCCCTAACAACTATATGTTCGGATAATCGCATTTTTCGCGTATTAGACTGTTTTTTTATGCATAAGAACTTAAATAATTTAAAAGTATGCTTTAATTAAAATTTTCAAAAAACCAAATTAACAATATCACAACTTAACAAAACAAATAATATGTAACAAAATAATTGGCAACTAAATGTTCGGAAAAAAAATATTTTAAGTATTAATAAGGTGTTACGTCATCTTTTGCCTTAATTGCGGACAAAATATAACGTAACTGGGTACATATCCTGAACAGTCGGTAATAAGCTATTCGTAAGTATTTGTATAAATATATTTGTCAGCGTTGACGGTACCCTCCATGACCTCATACTGTCACAAACCTTTAGCGGACATACATCCCCAAATCATGACACCCTTCGGGAATTTTACGGTTCGTTTAAGGCAGTCCTTATGAAAGGCTTCACTTTTTGTTCTTATTACTCTTTTTCTATGATCGCCTACGCAGACATCAAATTTGGACTCGTTACTGAAAATTAGTTTTGACCAGTCTTCTATAGTCCACGATACATTCAACTTGGCCCAATTCAGTCGATTTTTTTTGTGCCTCAGTTAATAAAGGCTTTTCTTTAGCCTACGATCATTTACGAAAATTAAAAATTAAAAATTTGAAAAATAAAATAGTAATAGCTTATAAAAACTGAGCCCAGACTGATAAATGTATTTTCTACAACATTCGCGGGATAGCCTTTCTCCTATTTCAGTTCCATTGCGCTGTTATATCCCTTAAGGTGTTCCGTCGACTTTTTTTTGCAAATTTTCACCAACAACCTTTGGCTCCTTTCAGTAACAAGTCTGGGTCTTCCAGGACTTTTACCTTTTACATACAAATTTCCAGTCTCGCGGTAATTCTTTAAATGTCCTCAACAGTAGACTTTGCAAAGCACCAGTTCTTCAGCAATTTCGCGGATTTTTTTGCCATTGCAATATTTTCCCCTTGTCCACGGCCCATTTTTATTTAAAAATAACGTATATTCTCAAAAACTACCAGAAATCACCTATGACTGACATATCTAATTGTGAAAGTAACGGTTACCGCGGCAACAACAAATTTTTTTTTATTTTTTTTTTAGGGCAGTTTGTCGATTTTCCGAACATTTATTTGTCAGCATTTTTAGCAGATTTTTATACTTTTGGCCATAAATTCATAACAAATCCAAGCTAATAATAATTTTCAGCATAATATTATCTTGCAAATGTATGTAATTTTATAAATTTTAGGTTTTAAAGCGTGGTTGTAAATGCATGGCAGTGAATAATTTTTGAAAAAATGCGTTTGTCCGAACATATAGTCGTTGGTGCTCGTACTTATAAACTAGGATGTATCTATTTTTTTTTACTAATTTTTCTTTGTTATTTGTCTCTATTACCAAAAGACAGACCTCCTGTAGACAGAAAACCCTATCGTTGGTCTGCATGGGCTATTAATAATAAATAAATTAATTCGGTGCCAGGTGGCCTTTTTTTCATCCTGACATACCGCAGAATCTTATTCGTAGAAACGCCTCGACCAATGGATGATACACGTTCCAGGAACGTATTAATTTCTGTTAACTCAAAAAAAAGTTTGTATTTGATCGGCATTTGGTAAAACACGATGCGAATGTATGGGTTCGAACTCTCTTACCGCAAGAGTTATACTTAGCGTGGACCAGCTTTGGCAACAGTGGGTATATACGGTTTCGGAGGTCAAAGGAAATCTCACAGATGGCGCCATATGTAATAGTACTCCTAACTTAAAATACGCTTTGAAATTAGAAGCCGTTAAATTAGACAGTTTATGTAGATTTTTATATTTTTGAAATGATAAATGCTGACTGGGAAAAAATGTTTTATTCTAAGCAGGTTCGAGTATTTTTTGATATTCAAAATTGTGTCAAAATAATGCCTTCAGTTCAATGTCTACAAGCAAATCAGTTATATTCGGAGTTTAAATCTAATTACACCGCGTTGTCGTATGTTGAACAGCAACGGAGAAATTTGTTTTGTTTCAAAAAAATTCATTATTTTTTTAAATGCAGGTCAGCTGTTACGCGAGTCGGCACAGCCAATTCTAACTCGGATTAGTTATGCCCATGATCTTAATACGAACGATATTGTTTCTACGTTAGGTAGCAATACCAAACGAAATGTCGCTATTGCATGTGATTGTTGGTTTTGTAATATGCTTATGGTAAGTAAACTTATATAAAGTAATGCTTGAGCTGTGTCTGTTTTAAATTTTTGGTCGATCTCGACTCACAATTGAGTTATTCGCTGTGTATTACGTAGACGCCGTGAAAGTAATTGGGTTAATATGCAAAAAAATATGAATCAATTATCGATTGATTATTCCATAAATTAAATATTTGTTTACGGAGGTAGTAAGGACTTGAATAACTCATAACCAGTTTCATTGATAACGGCTGTTCGTTTCCATTGATCATGAAATATTAATAAAAACCTCTATTTTCTTTCCTATTTCACCTAATTTTTTTTTTATTTACGTTGGTGGTAACGGTGGTGGGAATAAAACGCATTTCTACGACAGCTATAGTTTTAATGAAGCCCAAAGGCAATACATATTTTTACTGTACACAAGATGGGGGGGAGGGGGCCGGTCAGAGAAGGGCGGATATGCAATAACAAACATTTACAGGAGTGGAAATTCCTTTTTTAATAGAAAACGAAAATATATTAATAATGAATTGTACACTTGACACATTTTCTATTAAAACGAATTTGCTAATATAAATAAAGGTACTCGGGAAACTGATTTATTTAATGTTTCGATACGTACTGTTGGGGTTCTTCGTATACATTTAGGACAATGCCGGGATTTCGGTTGTTCTATTTCCATTATAATTTACTGTGGTAGGTATATACGTATATACATCTACAATATACATACATTTACAAGCAATGCAGCGTATTTACAAAGTTATTGCACATTAAATATACATTTTATATAACTACTAAATTGTATTTGATCACCAACGTAGTGAATATTATAAGGATTACATCAACAATTGTTATTATTTAGACGATTTCAATTATCGCATAAGCAACATGTACTTCAGTAGATGATAGATATGAAATACTTTTTTTTGATAAACGTTTGTTCCGTAGTGGTTACAGAACCTCTAAACAACTTCGTAAACATTTTGGATTAAAAAAATGAGCAACTGTATAATATTCACATATGAGGGGTACAGATGCAAAACTCACATTATTCACTTTTAAAAAAATTTCAGGAAGAAGGGATAACTGATTTTCTTTTCAGGTGATTTAAGGCTCTGAGATTTTTTTTTGGTGTTTGTATTAGAACTTTAAATTTGCTTCAGATCGTAGGAGAATGTGACTTTTGAAACAATTCACAGATTTAAAATAAATACGAAAATATGAGTTTCGTACCACTTCTAAACTTTAAAATGGTGTAGTTCAACACGATGAACAAGACAGTGCCACTAACTCTATTTCGAAAAGTTATGGATAACACAGGTCTACAAAAAAAAAAGTGTTCTGTCTTTGGGATCAGACCTATCATTTCCTATGTATGTTGACACTGGAACCAAATTTGGCAAAAAAAATTCTACCGCATCAATTTTTCTCTCCGCTCCCATATAACCCCCATAAACTCTTATAGAGGACATTAAAAAAAATTCTGTTTTTTGGGTCGCTGATCACGAATCTGAAGTCAAGAATAAATTTCGACTTAATGACAGCTGTCAAATTCCTGATTACTATTCTGACTGAGAATCGTAATCAGCAATCCAAAAAACGTAATAATATGCATGTAGTATCAACTTTTTTAGTTTTTAATGAAATTTGACAGCTTGTTGACAGCTGTCATTAAGTCGAAATTTATTCTTGACTTCAGATTCGTGATCAGCGACCCAAAAAAAACAAAAAATGCTGATTACGATTCTGAAGTCAATTCAAATTCATTTTTGACTTCAGAATCGTAATCAACAACCCAAAAAACTTAATAGTATGCATTTAATATAAACTTTTTTACTTTTTAGTGAAATTTGACAGCTTGTTGACAGATGTCATTAAGTCGAAATTTATTCTTGACTTCAGCGACCCAAAAAACCAATACAATTTTCTTTAAATCCCCTCTATAAGAGTTTATGGGGGTGGAGAGAGTTATTGATGCGGTAGAAATTTTTTTTTGCCAAATTTGGTTTCAGTGCATCAAAATACATAGGAGGAAATGATGGGTCTGATCGCAAAGACAGAACATTTTTTTTGTAGACCTCTGTAATGTGAGTTTTGCATCTGTACCCCTCATATATAGCAGTTTCGCAAACCAAAAAAAAAAAATCACAACTTAGAGAGATCACTAAAACTACCGTTTTTTTTATGTACAAATGAGTATTTTCAAGACTGGCTAAATCTGCGATACAAAATTAAAAAAAATACAACCGGGATGAAAAGAAGACCCTCCGTTACAATAAATTAATCTAAATGAACTGGCTTTCAAGGGGGCGCGGGTGTAGAGAGACTATAATCCTAATTACTCTATAATCACATATATGAAAAACTATTTGATAAGTACTAGATCAGATCACCACCATAAGGGTACCGCGTTAAAGTCTAGGACGTTGCTTAACGGTCACGAGGTCTCGACGTCCCTAGACGCGTGCAGGGACTCGTTCTCCGAGTGGACGTTTCTCCTCGTCCTCGACACGAACACCTTCGGGCAACCCATCACGGTACACTTGAACATCTCCGAGAGGTGGTGCTTCTCGCAGTGCTCCTTGAGCCGCGACGCCGCGCCGAACGACATCCTGCACAGCCTGCACGGGAGGTTGCCCTCCTTGTCCGGCGTCGGGAGGTCCTCTTCCACGCAGTGCACGTACCTCACCGATCCCGGGGACGGGTTGGGGGCGGCGGCGAGCCCGACACCGGCGAGCTGGAGCTGGAAGAGCGCTCCTTGTACGTCGCCGAGGAGCCGTTGAACTGGCCGAAGTGGTTGAAGTTGCCCAGGGGAAAGGGCAGCCCGCCCAGCGGCGGCAGCAGCAGCGGCGGGTGCGGTATCCGGTCGCCGTTCAGCATCAGCTGGTCGAGGTTCGGCGGCGGCATGTGGTGGTTCTTGAGCGCCTCCTCGGCGTACAGCCTGGTGAGGAAGTCCCCGTGCAGCGCCGGATTCGCCAGGCTGGCGAACGGCGACTTCTCCAGGAACAAGCTCGCCGCCGACTTGTCCGACGACGTCGACAGCAGCTTCCTGTGCAGATTCAGGTTGGCGCTGTGCCTGTCGCGGCTCCTCTTCGAGGGGAACGCCGCGTTGCACCCGTCCACGTTGCACTTGTGCATCAGCTTCAGGTGGACGTTCTGGTAATGCGTCTTGACGCCGAAGTGGTTCTGGAATATCTTGCCGCAGGCGGTGCACCTCCTCGGGTTGTCCTTGTCGACCGGGACGTCCATTGTACTTATAAACTGGCCGTTGTCGAAGTGTCCGAACAGTTGGTTCTGGCTGTTCTCGTCGGGCGACTCCCTACCGTTGCTGCTCCCGGCCGAGGAGGCTTGGGATCGCGCCGGGCTGGGCGGCCCTCCTCCCATCATAAACCCCAAGGGAGGGAATTGGGGTGGCTGCGGGCCGAGGCCTAAGTGCAGTCCTCTCGCCATCAGGTCGCCGAAGTGGCCGTGCGAGAGGCTCTCCAGTTGCCTCAGGGGATTCGAGGAATCCAGAGATTCGTCGCTCTTGTTACTCTCGACGGAACTCGCCGGCCTTTCTTCGTGCTCTTCCTGCATCTCCGTCTCTTGAAACGGTTTTTCTTTTTTAATTTGTCTATCGTAAATAAAGGGGCTAGGCTCGTTTTGATTTCGCTGGTTATCGTTTTCTCTCGGGCTCGTTAGCGTTCACGTCGGGACTTCTTTTACCTAAATCTAAGGGCGTTTCGGAGATGGGCTCCTCGGGTTTCGCCTCCCTCGTCTCCGCTTCTGGATGTTTCGTTTCGATCCTTTCCTCGCGCTCGATTTTTATGTGCTCGGCGAGCCGTTCGGAGAACACGTCGTTGGAGGAATCGCAGTCGCTCACGTTATCCTCCATCATTACAGGTACGGAACACTTGGTCGGATTCTGGCTCTTTCTCTTCCGTTTACTAGTTTGTACGTTCGGTTCGTCTTTCAAACTGTGAGTATCCACCACGCTCAAGGAGTCCTCGTTACTGTCCGCGTTGCTCGCAATGTCCTCCTCGACGTCCGACACGGACATTTTCTGCTTCTTCGCCGGCATACTGAAATCCTCCGGTTCGTCGGGTATCGCGCTGCCGTTCGTCGTCTCCCTCTTGTCTATTTGGTACTCGTCCTCGTCGCCTCCGACCACCACTATTCCGTCGTCGTCGTCTTCCTCTTCTTCCGATTGCTGTTGACTCGACGTCAACGCCAACGCGCTGTATTCGTGTAGGGAGTTCGTGTTTTCTTTCATCCGCTGGATGCTCAGGTCCAGGGTCTGCTTGAAGTCCATCGTCGCCAGCGAGTGGTACTTCATGTCGGGCGGCGGGGTGAGGAGGGGGAAGGGACCGAAGGGGTTCAGCGGGTTCAACGCGGCCGCGGCGGGCAGCGGCAAGCCCGGCTGCGGCGGAATAAGGATCGGGTGCGACTGGGAGCTCCTCCCGTCGTGAGGCGAGATTTTCCTCCGGAGATGCGGCGAGTGCAGCTTCGGGTTCGGGTTGGCGCTGTGGCGGTTCCGCGACCTCCTCGAACTGAACATCATGTTGCATCCCTCCACCGTGCACTTGTGCATCTCGCGCAAGTGTACGGCGGAGAAGTGGATTTTTAAAGCACCTTTGTCGCAAAACGTCTTTAAACATACGTTACATTGCACGCGCTTTTTCCCCGTGGCGGGGGTTGATGAATTGCGTGCCCAGGTTGAGCGGTAAGCCCGGCGAACCCCATTGTCTCTTGGTCGGCGTGGACGGTTTCCTTCCCGGCAAAACGCGCGTATGCCTGGGCGACTTCAGGCTGTCTCTGTCCCTACTTAAATTAAGCGCACTGTGCGAATTCTCGTCACCGTCGTCGTCTTCCTCACTGTTAATAGTCCCACTCAGGATGTCCGTGCCGGACGGCGACTTGCTGCCGGTCGACATCAGGCCGGGGAACGAGGAGGCGACCAGGCTGGCCGCGGCCAGCGAGTTGACGGACGCCGCGACCATCGCCGCCGCCGAATGGCTCAGCGAGACGGGGAGGCGGGGGAGGCGGCGGCAGGCAAGACGGCAGCGAGGTAGTTCTGCTTAGGTTCAGGCCGACGGACTCGCTCTCGGAGATCCTTCGGCGGTCGGGGCTGACTCGGGTCGGGAAGGTTGGGAGGCCGGCCCCCAGCTTTCTGTAATCGAACGGCTGCATGTTTTGCAATCGGTTGAGGGGGCGACGAGTTCAGCGGGCCGGCGCTGATGCTCGTCGGCGGGGGAGTTCGCTGATATCGGCCCGTTCGTCGTGGGCATCTTCAGGAAGTTCAGCGGGTGCTTCTGGTGCGGCGACATCGTCGGCAGACGGGCTGGGTGAAATGCGGACGTTGGAACTGTCGGTGGTGACGGGCGATGGTTCGGGGACATCGCCCGACGCGGGTGAGGCGAGTGGCGACGCTCTAAGCGCTCCAGTGTGGGATCCTGGAGTGCTTGTTGCGCCAGTAGCAGTTGTTGCGTTATGGCTCTCGTCTCTCCGAATCTGAGGAACTGTTGGAGGACCAGAGGCTCCTCCTCAGGACTGCAAATGCTCCATCGGTCCAGAGTGCTGCCGTGTGACTGCTGGAAAAGTTACAAAAAGATCAGTGGAATATCTGGAATCCGGGCGTCGGCCGAGTCACCACGAGATTAGATCTATAAAGGTGGAAAGAGAGCACCCGACGACGTGGTGACTCTGCCGACGCCGATCGTAGGTAGTAAAGCATTTGGTCGCCCGCGCCTCCGTGAAAATAAATAAGCGAACGGCGCGCGGAGACCGATATCGAATATTTATTGAGGAGCGCGTATAAAAATATACGCGTTTCGATAGCGTTCTTGTTTAGAAATGGAGCCTGCAGAATGTCTCCCGCACCTGCCCCTCAAGTTCGATCTATGCCAAACAAACACGCGCCTCTATTACAAGAGGACGTTACCAGGATCGCCTTTCGAACGATAATCAAACTACTATTTATATATGACATTCATTAAGCTCTCGCCTGCTCGCTGTCTGTCGATATGATGCGTTTACGCCGGGGCTAATAACTATTTACATTCAACGGATATTTACCGAGTAAGTAACGACGGTGACATCCTGTTGTCTTAGCGACAATTAGCGGGGGCATTGGAGGTGGCGCGTTCCGAATTTTCGGATTGTCGCGTTGAAAAATTTTCCAGGCCGCCCGCCTATATATAGATGTCAATAACGGGCTCTTTGTGCTGCGCGACTATCCGTCGGACAGCTGAATATCGCTCTTTGTCGCGGGCCCGTTACATTTTTCAGTAGACGATGCGGAGGTTTCATTTTGATTACTTAACAAATTTACGCACAGCATTCATATCGGCCCGGCAGTTTTTTCGCTTTTTTTTTTTGCGGACACGACCCGAGCGATAGAATGTGACTCCCGAGATCACGTCTCACTGGGAACCGGGTTTTTTTAAACTGATCGCGTTTAATTTCCGTAAAATAAGTCTGGTTAAAGATGCATGCCTAATTTGCGTTTCGAAATCCCATCTTTTGAGGTGGGACTTTTTTTGGGGCGACGAGGTGTAATTGAAAATAAATTAAACCGAAATAAAGTAATATCGAGCACAAATAATGGTTACGTAGATGTTAGAGTTTAAAATTAAAGGCGACGGCTGTGTGTGAACAGAACACATAAACAGTTTCGACTTTAAAATAGTGCTCTTACAAAGAGACAAAAAAAAAAAAAAACAGTTGCTACGTGGCTGATTACAGCCGAGAGAATTACCGTTTAATCACAGCCCCACTTATTATTTAAGAAAGTGTATCATTAAATATCAGAATTCGACATTAGGGCTATTAATAAAAAGAAGAAGACAGAATGCCCATTTTTTAAATTATACCTAACCTAAAAATTATTGCTTCTCGCAAAAATGATATGCAAAACACCGTGTAATTTTGGTGTCTGTGATTCTGACCACTGCACGAAATAACTGGCTGAAACATTTTAAATATTAATAAGGACCAAAACGCATTCGTGCCAAGTAACCTTTTTTCTACTATGCGTTTTTGGAACAACACTTATAACACAAACAAACAAACAAAAAAAAAAAAAGGACAGACAAGCGTAAACTACTAAGGGAACATAATCGCTACTTATAACATTTGAAAATTGTAGTAGGTACCTGTAAACACCCGAGATCTGACCGGTACAAATTGATACGTAACATGAATGGCCCGTTCAAATTTAGCTGTTACATTCGCTCGGATTATTATTATTATTAATTCTCGTTTCCTCATTATCGAGTCGATCGAGTAGGCAGAAAAGCGACGGCAAAGTCACAGAATCTGTTACGCGTAACATCAAACGTTGCCCCGACCGATTGAACTCCGGGATGAGCAAAAAAAATCCCATTTTAAAGACTTTCCACTAAGCGAACGAGGACGGGCGCTTTTTCCCCATTAATGATACATTAAAACGTGTGTCGTCAACGGTTTCGAAATTACTCCGCCGCATAAGATGACTTTTAGCGTCATTATTGTTGTTGTCAATTTATTTAATAACATTACTTAAGGTGCCACGGTGCCTTAATGAGCCACCACTTGATTTAATGTGATTATACACTTATTTCAGAATGAACGCTTCGCAATCAGCCCGGCCAATCATAATTCTCCAGCTGAGTTCCTCTCGGTATACCAAGCGCTCGGCGCGTCTCTGCCCGTTACTCAAAAATATTTATGTTTGGGCCTGAAATTCCCCGTTAATGTGTCGATCGGAATTACAAAAATACGAAGTTTGTTCCGCGGACGTTTGATCAGATTTATCGATTTTCCTGTTTGTTATTAACGCGACCGGTGTTACAGACGAACATGTTATGATACACGTACCACGTCCGACGCCGTCGCTGTCGCTAGGCGAATAAGAAAAGAAACAATCATTGGAAGCGATTAGCGCCACATAAATCAGAGCCAAAGGCAAAAATGCGCGGCATAAACAAATTTGTTTTGGCGTATCCAGATAGACACCGCGCGCTATTGGATGGAATATTGTGTATAGTCATCAGTTAATGATGTAATGAGTGCGGTTTTGGCGTTTTCGATTTTTATTGTTGGGTATTTAAATGATTAGGCAGTCGCGTAGGCAAAAAACCCGGACCAAACGGTTGACTGCTACCCGGTGCAGCTAGGAAACTTTTTTACTGTTACAGTGGTAACAGGCAATCGCCTTAGAGTATTCGCTCGGCGCCCGTCGTATTTTTTTTATTTACACTAAAAGCCACCGTTTCGGCACGTGGTCCGCTTTCGGGTTTAGCGGTTTCCCGACGTTTAAACATTTTTAAAAGTCCGGAACATGGCCATTCTAATTGCAGTGGTCAGAGGGTCACTCGATCAGAGGTGACTCGGAGGGTCACCGATTAATGACACCCGTGATTCGGTGACCGCGTTAAAAAGATCATACCTGCAATATATATCCTCTGGCGTAGTCGTCACTGGTCCACCCAAATCCATGCAACACTTGGAGCACTTGTTCCTTTTTGAGCACAGAAAACAATCGATCCAGCAGTATTTTAAGTTGGATTGGTAATGCCTGGCATCCGTAAAGCACTAAACTTGCGATGTCAAATGCCGCATTAGGTTGCACCGGTTCGGGAGCACTGTTACTGAAGAGATGTCGCATACCCAGCTTGTCCAACGCTGTAACAAAAGTGGGGATAAACTCAGCGTGCGCACTGGAGGCGGGGCCTCGCTTTAAGGGGGGTTGACAAGGTGGACGTACGTTGTAGGTGACGATACCCCTTCAGAGGGACATACTGTACCCCCCCGTTATTCTCCGCGTTACCAATCGGTCTTTGTAGTGCACAGGACCAAATGCCACAACGCTACTATCTTACTTTATCTATCCTAACACAATATCTAATGGGAAAGTGCTATTCCGCCGGGCTTTATTGTTATTATTTGGTATTTATGTTGCTTTATTACTGGGCCGTGTTTATTGACTTGCCGATTACCAAATATACCTTCTATTTTCAAAATGAATCACTTCCAGATTGTTTTCGACTGGACATTTCTAAAACGCGCATATACACGGAGAAAAAGGATTGCTTCGAATCTGATACCGAAATATTCTTACCATATACTATACCTACGAAATTATCAGTAGGGGAGAGTCAGCAACAGTGGTCACTTTCGTGCTATATTTTTATTTATAAAGAGTAGTGAACGTATAATAATAATAACGGGTAGTATCCTTGAGTTTTAAAGTTTCTTCTTTTCGTATGAACTTAACTTTAAATTGACCACACGTAGTGAAATACAACGAGCGGTGAAAATTATGTGTAGCGAATAAATACGTACATATTAAAGTGAACTAATATTGACGATTTATACCTAAGCGTTTATTGATATTACAATATTTTGATTATATTAAATAGCTTTTGTAATTACCCATTATTTCAAAAAACATGTAGTTGATGGTACAGTGGTCAGGTTAAAAGTAGGTACAGTGGCCAGCCACTACTTCAGCATATTAATAACACAGTCCCACAAAAAAAGTGTCTGGTTCTGGGATGGAGACTAACTTTTTCTTATGTATTTTATGCCGCTGAATCCGAATTCGCCATAAAAAATAGGGGTCCCGTAGCTAATTTTGAAGATAACCTCAAAAAACTCTCGAAAACGACGTGTTTCGGTTGTAAAAGCTTGAGAAGACCAAAAAAAATGCCCACAAAAAAAAGTATCTGGTTCTGGGATGGAGACTAACTTTTTCTTATGTATTTTGTGCCGCTGAATCCCAGAATATTCCCAGATTTCCGCTCTCAGAGATACAACAATCCAGATTTGTCTTTAGCTTGCTGTTGTTTCAAGTTATTTTCGTAGTCTGAATTCCAGAAAGTCAAATGCAAGTATATTCATATGATTACTAAAGAGTTTCCACTTAGTCTTGATTTTAGACTGATTCAATCCACGTTATTCAAGATTTTACCGTTAAAAACGCAATTTTTACATATTCTTGAGGATGATCTTTGAAATTCACTTGTTAAACCAAATTTTTCATAACATATTCGGGTTTAAGAAATTAAGATACATAGGAATAGGGTATTTTATATGTGACGCGAATCATATTCCCATTTATTTCAAGCTTTCATTACAAAAAAACGTCATTTTCAGCAGATCTCCAAAATCCGTTGGTCAAACCTCTTTTTCATAACAAATTTGGATTCAGCAGGCCAAAATACGTAGAAACAAAGTGTTTTTGATGTGAAGCAAATATTTTTTTGTTCTTCGCAAGCTTTTACCACCGAAACACGTCAGTTTCGACAGTTTTTTGAGGTTATCTTCAAAATTAGCTGCGGAACCCCTATTTTTTATGATAAATTCGGATTCAGCGGCACAAAATACATAAGAAAAGTTAGTCTCCATCCCAGAACCAGACACTTTTTTGTGGGCCTGTGTAAGAGTTGACTGCTGTACCACCATTAGAAAGAGGCCTAATTAGAATAGGCTTTAGCAGGTGAATTAAATTATACTCTTATTTTCTACACTAGTTTTTCCAATGTATACTTAGTATTTGTTAGCGATTAGCAGTTAAATTACTTTGCTGTATACATTTCAGTTGTTTTTTAAATAAATTTACCCGTTAAATATCACCCGTTTGCATTGTTTTCTATTTCTTAAACAGTAAAGGTCACTGTACCATATTCTAATGGCCAGTGTACCATCAGAGTAGGTAGGTTCAGTGGTCACTTTATTTTAAATTTTTGTAACTCCGAAATTTTAGTTCAAATATAACTTTTTATCAGAGTGAAAATATGTAGAGTATAGAATTTGTCACCTAGTGCTATAAGGGTGGAGGAAAAAGGTTAATTCTGGCTTTTATTACATTTTTTTTTTAAACTTGGCCACTGTTTCAGACTCTCCCTTATCTACATTTTCAAAGATTAAAATTTAGCGCAAAAAAATCCTAATGATAAAAGTAAGTAGATATTTTGTCCACCGCGTGCAGCAATTATGACATTTAAATGATGTGGCACACTATCTACTTAGTTTTGAGTAATGACAGATGTATCATTCCAGTTTTTCCAGATTTTTTCCTTTGTCACGTGTTTACTTGAAATATAAAATTCGCGACATTTTCCCGTAAAATATTTA